>JBBBDQ010001152.1:4660000-5168184 GCA_037127315.1 Ascarosepion bandense | reverse complement strand
ATTATTTGCAATGTTGTCATCATATATATATATATTAAGCCAGAGTAGACATGAGTGAAATACTCTTTAGAAAGGTATGAATCCATCTCTTCTCACTCCAGAGTTGAATAGCAGGATAGATTGGGTTCTACAGCCTTGGTTTTCAAACAGTCTACTTAAGAAATGAACCAGGGAGCCGAGTTCGAATTCCAGTTGAATCCACTGCATTCACTTACGCAAAAAAATACCCTTGGGAAAGGTATTAATCCGTCTCTTCCCTCCAGTTATGGGATAAATAGCAGGACAGATTGGGTTCTATAGCCTTGGTCGGCAACCAGTCTACCGCAGAAAGCAATGGCAAGCTACTGCGGGATAATCTTCTGCCCAGTCAGTCATGTCTCGAAAAAGACATGATCGCCCAAGTGTGTTTCATGTATGGCACTTAACTGACTGACTTAAGAAATGGTGACCTACTGGAGAAGAAAATCTACCTCATCAGTGATGTCTTAAAAGAAACATGATCACCCAAACATATATCATTCGTGGCAATTAACTGACTGACACATGGATCATGTTACGGTGGGTTGAGAGCTGATATTTATGAGGTGGTTTAAATGTTAAAGTGATAAGATTATTTAAATTAATAGTAGAATTCTTATTTTATAAATCATGCAAAGGAAAATATGTAATAGTTGAAGCATTTTATGGAATTATTTAAATACCTTAAACAAAATTCAGCAGATGCATAAATATGCAAATTTGTTTTCAATTAAAAGTGACTGCTTGCAGATCCCAAGAAGCATTTGGTGATAAATTGAAAGGAAATATGGCTTCAAAAATGAACTTAACCAAAAACGTAGGATTATAAAATTTGTTCAAGAAAGTCTTTGCTGTCAAAAAGTCATCTCCACTGGAGTATGGCAAAAGAAATTAATTTGTTGAACAAAAATTCAACTGAATGAAATGAATTTTACATAAAACCCAAGCAAGAGCTAGTGCCCAGAAAAAAATGTGATTACAGACAATTGGATAAAAGTGATATTCCGTGATGAATCAAGAATCTGCGAAGGTGGTGAGCCTGGAAGTCTTGTCTGGTGCCATCCGAATAAAACAAAATAACTGCCTGAATAAGACAATGTAGTTTTCCAGCACATTCATGATTCTTAGTCGCATGTCACTTAAAGGACCTGGGGAGATGGTAGCTGTTACTTTAGAAATCAATGCACATGGATGAAATTTTCTGGATAATTTTCTCACTCTATTGACAGGAGGCAAGGTGGAGTAATGACTTGTGGAATCGAAGAGCTGAGTTCAAATTCCAATCAAGTTCATTGCATTAACTTCACTTGGGAAAAGTATGAATCCAACTCGTATGGGTAAATATTAGGACAAATTAGTTTTTATAGCTTTGGGTGCCAACTGGTTGGGGAGAAGGAAAACTCTGAATTAGAAACAGTAGCAAGCCCTAAAAGAAGTAATTTTTCTCATTGTCTTAATGATACCAACTCTGGTCAATTCCTTTTATTGGCAGAAAATCGGTTTGACAATAATTAAGTCATTTTTCAGAACAATAATACATGCTGTAAGTATTATTCTTTTTTTTTCTGAATACTAAAATAAATTAATCATAATATCAAGGCAATTGTATAATAAATAGTTACTTTAATCTTTACTTGATTCAACTATACCAAAAATATTTTCAAATTTATTTAAAAAAACATTAAAAGATGTATTTTCATAATCTGATTAGCTTGCACAGTCAGTATTAATTCAGTCAGTTAAGTGTCATATGTGATACTTGCTTGGGCAATTAGCTCTTGAAAGAGACATAACTACCCAAGCAGTCATTTAAAAAAAAAGAAACATCAAAAAGACATGGCAGAAGATTTTGCCACAGTAGGTTGCAATTACTTTCTGCAGTAGACTGGTTGCCAACAAAGATTATAGAACCCATTTTGTTTAGTTATTTGACACAGTTGGAATGAAAAAACGAATTAATACCTTTCCCAAAGATATTTGCACATAAGTGAATATGACGAATTCAACTGGAATTTGAACTCAGCTCCCAGATTTCTATTTCTGAGCTGATATCCACTGGACAACTACACACATCTACTAATTAAAGATCAACTTAACCACTGCAGTGTTATTACCAGCTGAGTGACAGCAATAAAATATCATGTTGTCTGAATTTACCTGTAGACTGAAATGTTTTTATTTGTAAATATAGTCAGTCAGTTAAGTGCCATATGTGATACACGCTTGGGCGATCATGTCTCGAAAGAAACATGACTAAAAAAATCGTATGTAAATGTGACACAATATTTTGTGTGTTTTATACACAAATTTTCTGAAGATGTGGTGCAGTCAAATTTTCAACTTATCTTATTGGAAGTTTAGTGATTTGTTTGGCCTTTTTATTAGAGTTTTATTTGAACACCCGTTCACCAAAGTTAAGCAACATCATTCCTGGTCAGTACTAGATGGGTGACCACTTGTGAATACCATTTGTTGTAATCTTGAATCTGTAACTAGTGCAGATAGATAATGACTCGGTATTATTAATCAGAGACCGAATTCTGTTTGGTTTCATTATATGAACTTACATGCAAACACTCTTGGGAAAGATAAGAATCCATGCCTTCTCCCTCTAGCTATGGATTAATTACTAGGATTTGTATCATGAAACCATTGGTTCATAAGCTGTAAAAAAATGAATCAATCAACGTTCAGCCTGGTCAGTACCCAGCAAGATGAGCAGTTGGGATTACAATTTTCTGTAGGCTTGGATATTTGAGCTCAAAATTGTAAATTGGAGAGCTGAAGTTTAGTTTATGATATTCACTTGCATACAAATAAAGGTATGAATCTACTGCTTTTTCCTCAGCTATGGGTTAGTTAGTGTTGTCTCACTAAAAATGTATAAAATATTTAAATTTTGGCATTAAATAACACACGGAGGCTGATATGCTGTTAAACAAAGCAAACAGTATTATTTTTAATGAGAACTTATAAAAAACTCACACTACTTTTATGTTATGACTCCTGGCCAAAATTATAAGATTTTCACTTAGATTGTTTTTTTATTTAGTAGGAAATAAGCTTATGACAAGATGCTAAACATAATGTATTTAATAGCTGAATAGTTAGACTTCATAAAATATACTTTAACCATTTATCATTCTATAATTACCAGCTCTCAAAGTATCACAGCATGACTCTTCATTATTTGCAATGATGTCATCATATATATATATATATACTAAGCCAGAGTAGATATGGATTAAATACTCTTTAGAAAGTTATGAATCCATCTCTTCTTGCTCCAGAGTTGAACAGCAGGATAGATTGGGTTCTACAGCCTTGGTTGATAACCAATCTACTTCAGAAAGAAATGGCAACCTACTGCGAGAAAATTTGCCTCATCCGTGATGTCTCAAAAGAAACATAATCACCCAAGCATGTATCATGTGAGGCAATTAACTGGGATCATGTTACGGTGGGCTGAGCATTGAGAGCCCTATATTTCTGGGGTGGTTTGTATGTTAAAGAGATGAGATTATTTAAATTAATACTGTAATTCTTTTTTCTAAATCATGCAGAAGAAAATATCTAATAGTTGAAGCATTTTATAGAATTATTTAAATTCCCATAACAAAATTCAGCAGATGCATAAATATGCAAATATGTTGTCAGTTAACAGTGACTGCTTGCAGATCCCAACAAACATTTAGCCATAACAAATTGAAAGGAAATATGGCTCCAAAAATGAACTTAATTGAAAATGTAGGATTATAAAATTTGTTCAAGAAGGTCTTCTTTGCTGTCAAAAAGTCATCTCCACTGGAGTATGGCAAAAGAAATTAGTTCTCTCCAGTTAGATTTGTTGAACAAAAACTCAACTGAATGAAATGAATTTTACATAAAACCCAAGCAAGAGCCATTGCCCAGAAAAAATGTGATTACAGACAACTGGATAAAAGTGATATTCAGTAATGAATCAAGAATCTGCATCGGCAAAGGCGACGAGCCTGAAACTCTTGTCTGGTGCCATCCAAATAATACAAGATGACTGCCTGAATAAAACAATGTAGTTTTCCAGCACATTCATGATTCTTAGTTGCATTTTTTTTTTCATATCACCCCGAGCAAGGCAGTAACGCCACTGACATGCACTGACATGTAAGAGTGAAAGATTTGAAAAGAGAAAGCCGGAAACCACATCTTAAACAGGAAACAAGGGATGAGCCTCTTCACCCATTCAACAGATATGGGTGGAGTGTAAACCGGGCAATAGTTTAGTCTATCTACTCCAATTGGTTTAGTCTATCTATGTCACTTAAAGGACCTGGGGAGAAGTTAGCTATAATGAAATCCTAATTTTCTCACTTTATTCACAAGAGGAAAGGTAAAGTAATAGATTCAGGAATCAGAGAGCTGAGTTCAAATTCCAATCAAGTTCATTGCATTCACTTAAGTGCTAATACATTTGGGAAAGGTATGAATCCAACTCGTATAGGTAAATATTGGGACAAATTGGGTTTTATAGCTTTGGATGCCAACTGGTTGGGGAGAAGGAAAACTCTGAATTAGAAACAGTAGCAAGCCCTAAAAGAAGTAATTTTTCTCATTGTCTCAATGATACCAACTCTGGTCAATTCCTTTTATTGGCAGAAAATCGGTTTGACAATAATTAAGTCATTTTTCAGAACAATACTGCTGCCATATCTGGTCGGGTGCCCCTGCTGTTCTCCTCGGGCTTTTCGATAAGGTTCAGAGGAGGGTCTGTAATGTGATAGATACTGACTTGGCAGACCGCCTGCAGTCTCTCTCCCACCGGCGCGACGTGGCTTCCCTGTGTCTCTTCTATAAGTACTTTCACGGCTTCTGCTCCGATGAACTTAGATCACTAGTGCCCCCTAAATACGTATTTGAACGAGATACTAGATTAGCAACTGGATCCCACCCTTTTACAGTGAAAACGATAAAATGAAGGCGTAACTTCTACTCCAACAGTTTCTTTCCTCGCACTTCCCGACTGTGGAATTCTCTTCCAAACGATTGCTTCCCCGACGGCTACACTCTCCAGGTGTTTAAATGTAAGGTCAATAGACACCTCCTAACACACTAACCTGCTCCCATTCTATCAAACACTCTTCCCATCTGCCCAACCCTCATCCTAGGTATCCTTACTCATCTGTCACCTTCTTCCTGACATTCCCTATGTCTAACCACTCCTTCTCTTTACCTTCCCCTATGTAGCCCCATGCGCAATAGTGGCAGTGGAATGCCTTGCTTGGGGTGAGATGATTAAAAAAAAATAAAAATAAAAAAATAATACATGCTGTAAGTATTAATTCTCTTTTTTTCCTTCTGAATACTAAAATAAATTAATCATAATATCAAGGCAATTGTATAATAAATAGTTACTTTAATCTTTACTTGATTCAACTATACCAAAAATATTCCCAAATTTATTTAAAAAAAAAACATTAAAAGATGTATTTTCATAATATGGTTAGCTTGCACAATCAGTATTAATTCAGTCAATTAAGTGTCATGTGTGACACACGTTTGGGCAATTATGTTTTGAAAGAGACATAACTGTCCAAGTAGTCATTAAAAAAAACCATCAAAAAGACATGGCAGAAGATTTTCCCGCAGTAGGTTGCCATTACTTTCTGCACTAAGACTATAAAACCCATTTTGTCTAGTTCTTTGACACATAGCTGGAAAGAAAAGGTGAATTAATACCTTCCCCAAGGATATTTATCGCACCCGGCCGGAAGCTACGGCCGGCTGCTCAAATGTCTAAAACGCGTCACTCCGGAAAAGAAAGCGAGGCCATCAATTTCCGGTGACTCAGCATTTCCAGGGACCAAAACGCTGAAAAATAACAACAAAGCGAAGTATAAACACACACAAGCGCTCGCACACAAAAACAATGCTCTGAAACTAATCTATATACACATGGGGTGCAAACTAAACCCATTTGTACATTCGAAAGTGGAGAGAGAAATTTTTACTAACCAAACAAGAGCTCGGCAATGTTGCAGACCATAGCCGACAGAAACATGGCCGATGCTTTCAACCAAATCACGAAGAGGGACCCGGCCTTCGGGCTGGGTTCATCTAAGACAAGTAAAGACCAGTTATGACCGGTATTGAACCTATCCACCGCGGTGGATAGGTAATGTTTGACCAGTACCTGGGTGCACGCGCTCAGGTTCCCCACGTTAAAAAAGACCTTGTGTCACATCTCTCTCAAGTGGGGGAGAAGGGTAAATAATGAAGAGGGACCTGGGGTCGAGCGACGTGCTCCCCCTACCACCTGCGCCGTTTGCGTGGTCATTTGGCAAAGATCAAAGTGTAGTATCTGTTCCTTCGTGATATTTACTAGCTCTTTGGTTGTAGCAACTGTTTTCCACCCGAGTTTATAGCTCGGGCTGAGTAAAAGTAGCGTCTTTCGGGATTCGAAATACCGGAAGCAGTTGTCAATTTGGTTCCGCAGCCTCTTAGGAGGCGATGGCCTCTAATAGGCCAGATGAGATCGTTCCTCCCACCACGGCCTCGGTGGGGGGAAAGGAGGGTGATTGGCAGTTACCGCCGCGGGAATCACCCTCAGTTCCAGCAGATTTACCAGCACCAGGACCCGGACCAGTACCGGCAGCAGCAGCACCTGGATCCCCCAAACCTTCTACCTCTGGATGGAAAGGAGGAGAAGGAAAAGTGATAAGAAAGGGGGAAGAATATTATCAGGGCCTGCAAAAGAAGTATGCTGAATACATTTCGGGAACGGAGCTGTTGTCGGTGCCGGAGGACTTGGCAGCCATTGAGCCAAGGATAATTTCCCTGCTGACTAAGGACCTCAAAACCCAAAAATTGGTGGGGATCAGCAGGGAAGGCATCGAGGAGGCCTTAAAGGCTCTGAAGATCAAGGCCATCGCCAGAAGGAGCCATGCGATGTGGGACGTTCTGCTTGGTACGTCCCAGGAAGCCAAGCAGCTGGCCGGAACGACGCTGGAAACAAAGTCGCTCCTGCTTCAAACCGAATACATGGGAACCCGTAAATCCAAGATAACCCTTCACGGCGTTCCCATGGACATAGCAACGGACCACATCGGCGCCTTTTTCTCAAATTATGGCAAGGTCGCAGAGGTCTCCCCGGTGCTAACGAAATCCGGCATCATGACCGGAGACATGACCCTACAGGTGACAGTGACCAGAAAGGAGTTCGCTGACATTCCTAACATCCTCACCTGTAGGGGCCGCTCCATATTTGTCATCGTGGAGGGCAGGAAGCCGTTCTGTTGGGTCTGCGGGGCGAAGGATCACGTCGCTAAGGCGTGTGCATCAAAGAATCCAGTCCCAAAGACCCAGCCAACCAAACAAATGGATAAACCTGCAGCGTCAACAGAGAAACAACCAACGGCAGTTCCAGCGGCAGAAGGATCCAACAAGGAGGGCGATTGGCAGACGCTGGGTAGGAAAAAGGCGAAAGCACCTACACCGGCGGAGAAATCGCTTTCACCGTCTAAGGCGCCTTCACCCCGCAAGTCACCTGCAAGGGCAGAGGCGCCGTCAACACCAAATTCGCAGCCCTCAGCGAAGAAGACTACCAAGGAGGGGAAGGCAAAAAAGCCTCTCCGGGATGAGGAAGAGATGGAGTCGCAGAGATCTTCGTCTCTAAAACGCGCACGGGAAGAAGAGGAGGAACTACATGAAAGCATCAAAAGTCGACGTAGGAGCCGAAGCAGAGAAAGGAGAACTCCTGTGGCCAAATGCTCATCGTTGCCGGTATCTCCGGTAAGACTTTCCTACGCCGAAAAGGCAAGGAGCCTTCCCTCTTCCCCGCGGAAAGCCTCCCAGTCCCCAACCTTTAAATTGACCCCTCTGAAACAGGTTTCTTTAACCCCCACTCCCACCCCCTCTCCTATGCCCACTCCCACTCGGGCAAAAAAGAAAAAAGCCCTGCCCCAGGGGGAAGCGCTCATGAAGGTGAGCGAGGACATTGCCTCTGAGTGGTCCTCTCAGAGGCGAAAATTACTAAAGCCCCTGCTGAGGCTGACCTCGGTTGACGGTCGATCAACCGAGGACCCAAGAAACTTTTCCCAGGCCCCAGGAGTAGTTACACTGGTACGGAATACCGGGGGTAACCTGCGGGTCTGGGACCATATCACAGAAGTGAAAAGACACTATCCTAAGATAAGGATGTTTCAGGAAAACACTCCTGAGTTGAAAAAAATGGCGAAAAATTGTGCTGGGAGGTTCCCTGTTTTGCTCCACCCCTGTCTGTATAGGGTGGTAAAACTAACCTACCCCACGGACGTCGGCGGGATTGTCACTGACGGACGGATTACGTCCGATGTAGGAACCGGTTCCCTGGGACAATCCGTCGGGGTCCTGTCTGCTAAAGATTTCCGTCCGGTATGCGATTAGAGAGCCGTTGTTGCCTGTTTTTCTTTTTTCGTTTCAGGTTTAAAAGATGTCTATTAAGATAGCCAGTTTAAATGCGAGGGGCCTGAGGGATCGGGGTAAGGCGGCTCGCCTGCTTCGTGACCTCTTGTCCTTCGGCGTGGATGTGGCCGCGATCCAAGAGACTCACTTTGTTTGCGAAGTCGACTCGTGTGTGCTGGCTAACGACTTTGTCGTCTATTCAGCATATGGGAGCCGGTGGGCCAGAGGTGTTTCTTTGCTGGTCAAGCGTACCCTGGATGCGAGGATTGATCGTGGCCGATATTGCAGTGAAAAGCAAGTCGTTCCGGCTGATTGCGGTTTATGCGCCCAATGATCAAGGTGAGCGAGTCTCTTTCTTTCGGCTGTTGGAGCCCTTCATGGTGGATTCAACACGGCTAATCTTAGTTGGGGACTGGAATGCCATCCTAACCCCCAAATGGGATAGAGGAAGGGGCGCTAGCGGGAGGAGTGGTGATCGCAGCCTGGTTGATCTGATCGGCGAATTTGGTCTCGTCGATAGATACCGGGTCGATCATCCGGATGGGAGCATGTGGACGTGGGCGCTTAATTGGCCTTCTACCCGGGTATCCGCGTACCTGGATAGGATGTTAGTGAGAGTGGCCGACATAGACTTCTTAGAATGTCCAACGTTCCACTGGTTAGGCTACACGGACCACAAACTCGTTTGTGCCCGTGTGGTGTTAGACTTTAGGCCTAGGTTGGCTGGTTATTGGAAGTTCAATCAGTCCTTACTGGACAGGCGGGACTTTCGTGACCAGCTGACTAGAGTAGTTCAGCGGGCGTTAATTGGGCGAGTCATTGGGAGTAAGTGGTGGGTTAGTCTTAAGGATAGCATTAGGTCTTTCGCCACCTAATACAGCCAACGGCTCAACCTAGATAAGGCTGCGAAGGCAAAGACACTTAGATCTAATTTCTCCCGGGCGGAGGCTGGTGGGGATCCCCTAGAAATAGCCGTAGCCAGGGAGGCCCTGGAGCGTTCGACTAGCGGGCGCTACATGGGCCAAGTAATTAGACATAAGTTAAGCAAGATGTCTTCCGAAGCTGTGAATATGGGCGCGGAACTGCGCAAGGAAGAAATTCGCCGAGCCGGCGACCGGTACATTCGAGAGGTGCGCGACCCGGAGGGACATCTCCTTAGGTCCACTGACGACATGTGCGTGGCGTTCCGGCAGCATTTCGAACACCGTTTTACCAAGGAGCCTGGTCTCCGCGACGAGGAGTTTCGCAGCTATTTGGCTGACTTTCCCCGGCTTTTGCCGGCTGAAGCGGCTAGCTGCGAAGGGGAGATTACGGAGGACGAAATCTACGCGGCTTTGAAGAAGGTCGGCAGTGGCAAGTCGCCAGGTTTGGATGGTTTGCCCTATGAATTGTACTTGAGGCTGTCGCACCTTTTTGTCCCGATCTTGGCTGTCGTGTTCAACCACTGGTTTCGGCAGGGGTCCATCCCCGGTCGGATCTCCAGGGGCGTGATCACGCTGTTGAGAAAAGGCAAGAAGGTTGGGCGGGAATTAGATGATTACAGGCCCATAACTCTGCTAAACACAGAGTTAAAGATTTTGGCCAAGATCCTGACGAATCGCTTGCAGCTAGTTGCCGAGTCTCTGTTGGAACCGGATCAGACTTGTTCTGTGAAGGGACGAACAATTCAGAGCAACCTGCACTTGATTCGCACGATCATAGAGGGTGTAGAAGACGACGATGAGGCCGCGCTGATCAATTTGGATCAGTCCAAGGCATTTGATAGGATTGACCATGGCTACCTGGCTGCTGTCCTGCAGGCCGCCGGATTCAAACCCGACTTCAGCCGCTGGATTAGCCTTCTGTATCGCTCCCCCAAGGCTGTGGTACAGGTGAACGGGAAGCTGTCGGGCGCTTTCGCGCTGTCTAGGTCGGTCCGACAGGGTTGTCCACTGTCGTCTCTCCTTTACGTCCTGGCGTTGGAGTCGCTACTTCGCCGGCTAAGGGACGAGACGTGCAGTCCGGTCATGCGTGGAATTGCTGTCCCTGGTGGAGCTCGCGCCAGGGTTTCCGCGTACGCCGATGACGTAACGACCTTTGTGTCCTCCCGCAGGGACATAGAGGCGGTACAGCAGGCGCTTGAACGGTACGAGAAGGTGACAGGGGCCAGAATTAACTGCGACAAGTCATCCGGCTTGCGGTTAGGTGCCTGGAAGGGTGTTTCCCTCCCGGGGCCCTTCAGCTGGACGGACGGGCCGGTCAAAATCCTCGGAGTTTGGTTCGGTCCGGACTTACAGCTGGAGAAAAACTGGTCAGAAGTACTGGCAAAGGTCGGCGCGTCGGTCAAGACTTGGCGTCGACGGAGTCTCTCCGTGAAGGGCTTGGCGGAGGTGTGTAACACATACCTCTTTCCCATGATCCTTTACCGGCTGTCAGTACTTCCCCTTTGTGACGATCATGAGAAGGCGCTCGAGCGTTTGCTATTCTCCTGTCTGTGGAGAGGACGCAAACACATGGTCGGCAAAGGAGTCTGTTGCCTCCGTCCGTGTCATGGGGGTCTGGGGATGCCACACTTGAGGAGTCATGTGCTCGCTTCGAGGTTGGCATTTCTCAGGCGCGCGTTGGAGGAAGATCGGTTGCTTGCGGGGGTAGTGAGGGACATGTTCCCTTGCCTTACTATCACTCCCCCGACCCTATGGCTGACCGTCAGGCCTTGGGTGCGACCGAAATTCCTGCTCGAATGTCTGGCGGCCCTGCAGGCCATTCCACGGTCCAGTGACCTTTCACAGCCTAGGAGAATCTTCTATCGGGGATTAGTGGAGGGCGCCGTGAAGGATAAGCTGTGGAGTAAGCTCGGCATGTCGAGAGTGGAGTATCGCTCTCATTGGTCTTGGGCGCCAGGTGCGGATTGGCTCAGCAACTCTGAGTTTTCTCTGACCTGGCGATTGGCTCGGAATGGTTTGTCTCTCAATGACAAGCGTTTCGCAATGGGCCTGGCGGATTTGCCAGATTGTGAGCGTTGCAACCTTGGAATTAAGGAGACGTCTGCGCACGCCTTCTTCCATTGTTCGCGCGTTCGCCCGTTGTGGGAGCGTGTCGGCGAGTTGACTGCTCGTATCGCGCCGCGGGAGCTTGTGCTCATTGATCGCGCATACGCTGTGGACAATGTGTTGCCCCCGTACTCTGGAGTGAAGCGGATGGTGTTTCTGTCGCTACTGGCCACGGCTAGAATGGTGATTTGGATGACGCGTCTGGAGGAAGTCTTGCGGGGCGGCCGTCTTTCGGATCAGGATCTAATCCGATATTTTGAGCACCAGCTCAAAATGAAGATTAGAACTGAACGGAAACGGCTGCACCCGACAGAGTTCAGCGAAAGGTGGATAATTGCAGCGAGCCTGGTTCGTGTGACCGGGGCTAGCCTTGATTTTCTCTTTTAGATCTGCTAGTCGCATCGGGGTGGATTCCTTTGGAACCCCTCCCGCGGTTAAGGTAAGAATTCTTTTGTGTATCTAGTTAATGTGAGTGAATGTGTTTGTCCCGGCCTGTTCCCGGCTCCACTGCTTTTGTTATGATCCAGTTCGAGAGCCCCATTGTCCATTGTTATTTTATCCCGTTTTCATTCTCGGCTGGGTCAGCCTTATATATTCTCCAGTCCCATTTATTTTGTACCCGGCTTCTCCATTCCCCTTAGAAAGAGAGCTTCTTGATTCTGTCCGCTTTAAGGCAGAATACAGCGGCCTCTTTATTTATGTGGGTGTGTTTGGGTCTTACTAACACTATGTATATGTATTCATTTAAAATTGTTTTTTGTTTTGGGAATTTTTTGTTTCTTCATACCCCCTTCCCATCATGTCATTTCATGTATAAAGTTTTAAATTTATTTTTGTAAAATATTGTAAATACTGTAAAAATCACAAATTTTTATGCACATTTGGGGCGTTTTGTAGGTCCCCGGTATGTTTTTTGTGGTATTTTGGTGCTTGATAAGTATGAGTGTTGATGGACAAATTCTTATGGTGAATGAGAATTATTGTAACGTATGTATGGATCGCGAATCTGATTAGCTAGATATAGGATAGAGTATCTGTAGACCAACCCGAGTTTTGTTCCCCCTCCCCATTTTCGGCCTTGAGCCATAATTTTGTAATTTTACAAAATAAATACACCCCCTACCACCTGCGCCTGGCCGACCTTTGCCACTCGCCATAGCAGCAGCCGCAACCAAATTCCAGCAGCCCAGCAGCAGCCGCCAGAAGCCAGCAGGAGCAGCAGCCGTCCCTAGCCCAACCTGCCAACTCCAGCAGCAGCAGCAGCCACATTCTACAACAGTCCTTTTTAGGACTCTCTGTTTACATTGATATAGTCCTTTTAAGGGCTTCCCGTTTCTGATATGCACAAGTCCTTTTAAGGGCTTCCCGTTTCTGATATGCACAGGTCCTTTTTAAGGGCTTTTCAACTACATATGCGATAGCCCTTTTCAGGGCTAACCTGCCCCCAAGCAGCAGACGCACCAAGCAGGCAGCAGCAGCTGACGTACCAGGCAGAAACCGGCAGATCCCGATCTAGATAAGGCTGCGAAGGCAAAGACACTTAGAGCTAATTTCTCCCGGGCGGAGGCTGGTGGGGATCCCCTAGAGATAGCCTTAGCCAGGGAGGCCCTGGAGCGTTCGACTAGCGGGCGCTACATGGGCCAGGTAATTAGACATAAGTTAAGCAAGATGTCTTCCGAAGCTGTGAACATGGGCGCAGAACTGCGCAAGGAAGAAATTCGCCGAGCCGGCGACCGGTACATTCGAGAGGTGCGCGACCCGGAGGGGCATCTCCTAAGGTCCACTGACGACATGTGCGGGGCGTTCCGGCAGCATTTCGAGCATCGGTTTACCAAGGAGCCTGGTCTCCGCGACGAGGAGTTTCGCAGCTATTTGGCTGACTTTTGCCGGCTGAAGCGGCTAGCTGCGAAGGGGAGATTACGGAGGACGAAGTCTACGCGGCTTTGAAGAAGACCGGCAGTGGCAAGTCGCCAGGTTTGGATGGTTTGCCCTATGAATTGTACTTGAGGCTGTCGCACCTTTTTGTCCCGATCTTGACTGTCGTGTTCAACCACTGGTTTCGGCAGGGGTCCATCCCCGGTCGGATCTCCAGGGGCGTGATCACGCTGTTGAGAAAAGGCAAGAAGGTTGGGCGGGAATTAGATGATTACAGGCCCATAACTCTGCTAAACACAGAGTTAAAGATTTTGGCCAAGATCCTGACGAATCGCTTGCAGCTAGTTGCCGAGTCTCTGTTGGAACCGGATCAGACTTGTTCTGTGAAGGGACGAACAATTCAGAGCAACCTGCACTTGATTCGCACGATCGTAGAGGGTGTAGAAGACGACGAAGAGGCCGCGCTGATCAATTTGGATCAGTCCAAGGCATTTGATAGGATTGACCATGGCTACCTGGCTGCTGTCCTGCAGGCCGCCGGATTCAAACCCGACTTCAGCCGCTGGATTAGCCTTCTGTATCGCTCCCCTCAGGCTGTGGTACAGGTGAACGGGAAGCTGTCGGGCGCTTTCGCGCTGTCTAGGTCGGTTCGACAGGGTTGTCCACTGTCGCCTCTCCTTTACGTCCTGGCGTTGGAGCCGCTACTTCGTCGGCTAAGGGACGAGGCGTGCAGTCCGGTCCTGCGTGGAATCAAGGTACCTGGTGGAGCTCGAGCCAGGGTTTCCGCGTACGCCGATGGCGTAACGACCTTTGTGTCCTCCCGTAGGGACATAGAGGCGGTACAGAAGGCGCTTGAACGGTACGAGCAGGTGACAGGGGCCAGAATTAACTGCGACAAGTCGTCCGGCTTGCGGTTAGGTTGCCTGGAAGGGTGTTTCCCTCCCGGGGCCCTTCGACTGGACGGACGGGCCGGTCAAAATCCTCGGAGTTTGGTTCGGTCCGGACTTACAGTTGGAGAAGAACTGGTCAGAAGTACTGGCAAAGGTCGGCGCGTCGGTCAAGATTTGGCGTCGACGGAGTCTCTCCGTGAAGGGCTTGGCGGAGGTGTGTAACACATACCTCTTTCCCAAGATCCTTTACCGGCTGTCTGTACTTCCCCTTTGTGACGATCATGAGAAGGCGCTCGAGCGTTTGCTATTCTCCTGTCTGTGGAGAGGACGCAAACACATGGTCGGCAAAGGAGTCTGTTGCCTCCGTCCGTGTCATGGGGGCCTGGGAATGCCGCACTTGAGGAGCCACGTGCTCGCTTCAAGGTTGGTATTTCTCAGGCGCGCGTTATTGGAAGATCGGTTGCTTGCGGGGGTAGTGAGGAACATGTTCCCTTGCCTCACCATCACCCCCCCCCCGATCCTGTGGCTGACCGTCAGGCCCTGGGTGCGACCGAAATTCCTGTTCGAGTGTCTGGAGGCCCTGCGGGCCATTCCATGGTCCAGTGACCTTTCACGGCCTAGGAGAGTCTTCTATCGGGGACTAGTGGAGGGTGCCGTGAAGGATAAACTATGGAGCAAGCTCGGCATGTCGAGGGTGGAGTACCGCTCTCATTGGTCTTGGGCGCCGGGTGCGGATTGGCTCAGCAACTCTGAGTTCTCTCTGACCTGGCGATTGGCTCGGAATGGTTTGTCTCTCAATGACAAGCGTTTCGCAATGGGCCTGGCGGATTTGCCAGATTGTGAGCATTGCAACCTTGGAATCAAGGAGACGTCTGCGCACGCCTTCTTCCATTGTTCGCGCGTTCGCCCGTTGTGGGAGCGTGTCGGCGAGTTGACTGCTCGTATCGCGCCGCGGGAGCTTCTGCTCATTGATCGCGCATACGCTCTGGACAATGTGTCTCCCCCGTACTCTGGAGTGAAGCGGATGGTGTTTCTGTCGCTACTGGCCACGGCTAGAATGGTGATTTGGATGACGCGTCTGGAGGAAGTCTTGCGGGGCGGCCGTCTTTCGGATCAGGATCTGATCCGATATTTTGAGCACCAGCTCAAAATGAAGATTAGAACTGAACGGAAACGGTTGACTCCGACAGACTTTGGCGAAAGGTGGATAAATGCAGCGAGCCTGGTTCGCGTGACCGGGGCTAGCCTTGATTTTCTCTTTTAGATCTGCTAGTCACATCGGGGTGGATTCCCTTGGAACCCCTCCCGTGGTTAAGGTAAGAATTCTTTTTTGTACCTAGTTAATGTGAGTAAATGTGTTTGTCCCGGCCTGTTCCCGGCCCCATTGCTTTTGTTATGATCCAGTTCGAGATCCCCATTGTCCATTGTTATTTTGTCCCGTATTTTCATTCTCGTCTGGGTCAGGATTATACATGCTCCACGTCCCCGTTATTTTTATACCCTGCTTCTCCATTCCCCTTAGAAAGAGAGCTTCTTGATTTTGTCTTTTAGACAGAATACAGCGGCCTCTTTAGTTTTGAGGGTGGGTTTGGGTCCTACTAACATTATGTGTATGTTATTCATTTGAATTTGTTTTTTGTTTTGGGGATTTTTTGTTTCTTCATACCCCCTTCCCATCATGCCATTTCATGGAAAAAATTTTAAATTTATTTTTATAAAATATTGTACAAAATTACAAATTTTTATGTACATCTGGGGCGTTTTGTAGGTCCTCGATATGTTTTTGCGTATTTTGGTGCTTGACAAGTATGAGTGTGGACGGACAAATTTTTATGGTGAATGAGAATCATTGTAACGCATGTATGGGTCGTGAATCTGATTAGCTAGGTATAAGATAGAGTACAGGAAGACCAACCCAAGTTTTGTATCCCCCTCCCATTTTCGGCCTTGTGCCATAATTCTGTGTATTTTCAGAATAAATAAAAAGAGGGACCTGGGGTCGAGCGACGTGCTCCCCCTACCACCTGCGCCTGGCCGACCTTTGCCTCTCACCATAGCAGCAGCCGCAACCAAATTCGAGCAGCCCAGCAGCAGCCGCCAGAAGCCAGCAGGAGCAGTCACGCAGTAGCAGCAGCCGTCCCTAGCCCAACCTGCCAACTCCAGCAGCAGCAGCAGCAGCAGCCACATTCTACAACAGTCCTTTTTAGGACTCTCTGTTTACATTGATATAGTCCTTTTAAGGGCTTCCCGTTTCTGATATGCACAAAAGTCCTTTTAAGGGCTTCCCGTTTCTGATATGCACAAAAGTCCTTTTAAGGGCTTTTCAACTACATATGCGATAGCCCTTTTCAGGGCTAACCTGCCCCCAAGCAGGCAGCAGCAGCTGACGTACTAGGCAGAAACCGGCAGATCCCGGCCACACTCACGACCGCGTATGCAACCGGAGCGGAATTTACAGCAACCAACTTCGCACCAGTACTACCCAGCCAGCTACCGGCTTACCGTCTTGGAACCTAGCGATCCCATCAATCAGCACCGGCGACCCAACGAAGTTTCTGTAAAACATTATTTTGCCGGTTTAGGCAAATAAAAACTTGGTTGAAACGTATAAACCTTCGATTTCGTTGTCCTTGATTCGATCGTATTGCTTTAATTCACCGCGGGGTTAACGGCACCTTTTCTGTCGATAGCCCCGCAACATATTTGTACATAAGTGAATATGACGAATTCAACTGGAATTTGAACTCAGCTTCCTGATTTCTTTTTCTGAGCTGATATCCTCTGAACAACAACACACATCCTCAGTACTAATTAAAGATCAGTTTAGCAGTATTATTACCAGCCGAGTGACAGCAATAAAAAATCACATTGTCTGAATTTACCTATAGACTTAAATGTTTTTATTTGTAAGCATAGTAGCCTGTAATAAAAACCAAATTTTTTTTTTTTGAAAACTAATTATTGATATAACCTCAATGTTATATTGCTAGAAAAAGGGGTAGAAAAAAGGCTTGTTTCTGCACCAACCTTCCAAATTGATGGTGAAGTTTATCTTCAAAAAATCCTCATTTGAATTCATGCCTTTTGCCTCTGATTAAACAGGGACCATTAATATTTGTAGACAATAATTAAGTAGATATTTACTAAATGTGGCTCAGCAGCACAAAGCCAAACATATACTGACTGTGATACAGATCCAGTGGGTGTAATGTCCTTTGGGGAGAATTGACCTGCTGATTAAAAAAACATTCCTGCGAGATGATATCAACTTTTTTTTTTTTTTTTTATTTATTTCAAAATAAAATGGCTTTTATTATTTCTGTATTTGTAAATTTTCAGTTAATTGTTCAGATAAGAAAAAGAAAAGAATATTAAATGATTCATTCTTTTGAAAAAGCAAAAATGATTTTACATGAATTAACTCCCTTGGCTTTAGCTCTTCATTTTCTAATGGCAGACAAAAATTCTATTTACAAGAAATTCTATCCCGTAAATTTACAGTTTGTTTAAATTTCCATAGTTTATTTTCTCTCTGACATAGAATTACCACAAAGAGGAGAATCAAGGGTGAAAAAAGTAAGTATATTTTTTCTTTTGATTTACAAACGTAAAACATTTAAGTTTTAAAAAAAGGTACTCATTAAATTTTTTGCAATTTCTCAAAACAAACTGCTATTTTTCTTAAAAAGAGTAACAGAAACTTTAATATCCTCTTTCTAAATTATTATCTGAAATTAGATGATTCTTCTTTTTTTGGCAAACGGTCGGTGATTTTTAGAGATTTTTATTAATGTTCATTTATGCAATTTCCTCATGATGAGCTTCAAAGTGGCTAAATGATGTTTTTGTTTTTTCTT
Source organism: Ascarosepion bandense (assembly GCA_037127315.1). Taxonomy (NCBI): domain Eukaryota; kingdom Metazoa; phylum Mollusca; class Cephalopoda; order Sepiida; family Sepiidae; genus Ascarosepion; species Ascarosepion bandense. Next base: position 5,150,097 of record JBBBDQ010001152.1, on the reverse strand, counting down.
CGATGTTAACTTTTTTATGATTTTGTTCTTAAGTTTTTATCATTCTCTAAAAATGATAAACACTAAGAAATTACTGGGTGAACCTAAAGCAAACTACCACCACTTTTAATTTCGTTGTTTTTCTTCTTACTTTTTTCACCGCACTCCTTTCGATTGTTACCTATAGTTTCCGGTTATCAAAAAAAAAAAAATTAATAAAAATTACAATATTTAAACAAATTTGGGTGGAGGGGGTCAGTTTCTCATACAACGTTTAAATCAATCCTCCGTTTTCAATCCAATCGCGTTGGGGTCGCTTTATGTTAACTCTTGGGACGAGTTCTTGCCTTTTTGTTTTAGCCTTGGGGTCGCTTTGTTTTTTGTTTTTGGAACGAGTTGTTGCTCTTCTTGTTCTTGTGTTTTTCACGTTTTCTTCATTACTTACGATGGCATCTTCCTCTGAGACTCCAAGAATGGCTCTGTTTAAGAATTTCGCAAAGGCTTCAGTCATAAAAGACTGTCCATTAGGAATGGGAGGTACCCCCGTCCATTTTTGATACCTAAATTTAAATTAAAATTTTAAAAATAAATAAGTTATCTTCAAGCTTTAATTGAAAACCAACGGATTAAATTTACTAATTTCAGTAAGCAAAACTCGCTGGTGTATTTTAAATCGAAATTATATTGATTGGAATCAAAAGATTTTAAAATTTTTTTAAAAACTTTAAAATTTTCGCCATTTTTCATCGATTGTTACCAGAAGCCAATTCTCGGTTTTAAAAAATCTTACGAAAATAAAATACACCTCACTGACACATTATTTTCTTCAAATTACTAATTTAAACTTACTTTAGGTTGACTTGAAACAAGAATTATTTGCTTACTGTTTGAAAAAGTTTTCAAAAAGCATTCCTCAATTAAGGTAGCCTTGTTATCTTCAGCTGTCAGCACCTATCAAGAGGCCATGATGAATGATTTACAGCAGACGACCAAAAGTATGGAAGACAAGTATAAAAAGGTTTATATGCAGATTTTTTTTTCATGTAAGAAAGGACAACCCTTGAATCACGTGACCTTTTAAGGCCACCCATACAAACAAAAACGGGAAATTAACATGCAGAAAATTCAAATGTACTAATTATTTTACAAAAAAAGGAGCACCCCTTTTTAGAGTAAGTGTTTAAATTTTTTGATTAATAAATATATTTGCCACACATTAATTTGAAAAAATCTGAGAGACCTATGAGGAGGAAATTATGAAACTTTTAGAAATTACTTAAAAAAAAAAATAAAAATAATAAAAATAAAAACAATTCTTGTAATTCATTACTAACGGAATTTTTTTTTTCTTTTCAGACTATGATATAATTTTCATTGATGTTTATAAAAGCAATTAAGTTTATCCAAATAAAAAATGGCATAGTTTTATTGAATTTTTGTTTTTCTAATTCAGAGCAGATTTTCTAAAAAGTGGCAGGTTTTGAAGAAAAAAAGACAGTTGATTTGCATTCCCCAATGACTTCTGAATTTAATTAAAACTATACTATATGTTGAGACCTAGTCGCATTTTTCGACATTTCTAGAAATTAATTGGTGTGGGTGTAACAAATTAAAAACAAAATGTTTTTTCAATATTTTCTAAAAATATTTATTTCAAAACTCATTTCAGTCAATTATGAATAAGTTCTGAAATTTTCATCAAAATCAGACGATTATTTGGTTTTTGCAAGAATTTTCAAATTAATGTGTCTTTCACAGTCAAAAAATGCATTTGCGTAATATTACGTTTTAATTTTTTTTTACTTCTGTTGCCCCCCCTTCATGTAAATCCATGAAATCTTAATAAATTTTATGCTGATAGCTAACTTTTTTTTATTAGTTCAACACAGGACTCATTGGGGAATATAAATCACCTCTATCGCCCGGTTCACACTCCACCCACTTCTATTGAACAGGTGAAGAGGCTCATTCCTTGTTCCCTGTTTCGGATGTGGTTTCCGGCTTTCTCTTTTTCATTCCTTTTACCCTACGTAGCCCCCTGTGCATCAGTGTTGTTATCGCCTTGCTTGGGGTGATATGATTAAAAAAAAAAAAAAAGTTTGCAATCACTATCCGAAAACCTTCTCCGAAGAGTAAAATAAAAAATGCAGTAAAACTCTGACATAATTAAATTTGATAATCTTTTAATTACTGGAATAAATAATAACTTTGGAGAACATTATACTCAGAAAAAAACATTTTTTTTGATTAATAAAATTTTAAAAGAATTTAAAAGATTTTTTTTTCTTATTAAATAATTTAATAATATATAAGCTTTTAAAATATTTTTAAAATCTCCAAAGAATTGATTGCAAGTAGACTTTTTAGTTAAGAGCATGATGAAATGAATATTATCAATGATAACTGCATAATAGCTTTTTAAATAATGACAGTAGGTAATAATCTGCATAATAGCTTTTTAAATAATGACAGTAGGAAATAATCTGCATAATAGCTTTTTAAATAATGACAGTAGGTAATAATCTGCATAATAGCTTTTTAAATAATGACAGTAGGTAATAATCTGCATAATAGCTTTTTAAATAATGACAGTAGGTAATAATCTGCATAATAGCTTTTTAAATAATGACAGTAAGTAATAATCTGCATAATAGCTTTTTAAATAATGACAGTAGGTAATAATCTACATAATAGCTTTTTAAATAATGACAGTAGGTAATAATCTGCATGATAGCTTTTCAAATAATGACAGTAGTTATTTGAAAGTTACTCTAAAGTCTAAACTAAAAGGAGTTGCTAGGTAGCTAAATTCAGCAACTATTGCTAATTTTAAACCTATATATGGCATATGCTGTCAAATATGGTAAAAGCTTTTTTAATTAGAAAAAAATGTCATAGTCTACAGAAAGTTTTATTTTGTGATTGGGAGCAAATTTTCTGAAAATGAGTAGTAGTTTTACAAAAATAAATTGATGATTTACATTCTCCAAGGTGTCCCGCTTTTAACTAATAAAAAGAATTCAGATAAAAATTTAATTTTTCAAAATTTCATGAAATCAAGTAAGGGAGGAGGGAAAGGTAACATATGTAAAAATAAAAATATATTTTTACTAAGATTTTTTGAGAAACTAAATTAAAAAATAATTTCAATTATTTGGTTTTTGCAAAATATTCCAAATCAATGTGATTTTCACAAGAAAAATGTGTAAAAACACTAATTGTAAATATTACGTCGACTGCTGACAGAAAAAAATAATTTGGTCTTTCCTCTTAATAATGACATTACAGTTTGATGATAAAACTTTTAATAAGTTTGGGGCTTTTTTTTCATCACACTATGCTTCTTTTTTTTTTTTTTAATGAAAAAGGAGAGGTACTTAGATTAATTTAATATTTCCAATAAGAAAATACTTTGCTGTATTCCAAAACTAATTTAAATTGACCATAAGAAGATTTTTCTTTTTAATTGCTAAAAATCACTGATCACAATGCAACTGTTTTTATTAAAAAAATTTTTTAAATTAATATACTTTTTTTTAAAAAATGTTATTGAAAGAATATTATCTGATTTAAAGGTTAGTTAATCTGATATGAAATAAATATTACTTTTACTTTAAAATATAGCAGATATGCATTTTTTCATCATGTACATGGGATGTTTAAGGTAAGTACCTCCACAGATTTGCTAAAAAACAAGTATTCCATTGGGGGAATCTTTCTACATGGAGTGTCAGAATTCGATTCAATAATATAAAATGTAAGTCTGCTCATAATTTGGGCAGTTTATGAATAATCCCAGAAGTTTCATTGAAAGAATAAAATTCAGAAAGAAAAGACAATGTAGTATTAACAAAGAACATTAATTTTATTTAACAGCAAGATACAAGAATTGGTTGAATATATTGAATGAATAATGTCATTTTATTTGGTTGTTAATAGAGTTTAATAGGTGAGGAAATATTACCAGGAGACATAGCCTCCATCGACAGGAGAACCATGGCCTTGAAAAAGTAGAGTTGCCGGTTCCCTCAACATCGAAGAAAAATGAAACCTCAAAAGGTCCAGGATTGCCAGTTCCTTTTACATCAAGTGGAGCAAAGGAAAGAGAAGACTCCATTGTCAAAAGCTTCTGCATCACCTGTTTCCTCCACCCCAGTGTGGATTGAAGGGAACACACCGGAATGGGGAGTACCCAGCTCGAAGGCCTCGCATCAGTTCCTTCTATCTTGGCATGGAGTGGAGAGAAGCCAACGAAAAATGAGGTGTACTGCGAAGACCTCTGCACCCAGTACGCCGAGTACATCTCAGGAACGGAACTCCTCTCCATCCCAGAAAACCTTAAGGAGATCAAGCCCCGGCTCATTTTCCTGTTGACGAAGGATCAAGTTTGTGGGTGTCAGCAGGGAAACAGTGGAGGAAGCAATAAAAACCCACCCAATCAAAACCAAAGCTGTAGCACGTAGAAGCCATGTCATGTGGGACATCCTGCTTGGCACACCTGGAAAAGCGAAAGAATTAGCAGGAACAATGCTGGCCAGGAAGACCTGCATTACGTTGCACGTGGTGTCCATGGAACTCCTCTCCGTCCAGAAAACCTTAAGTAGATCAAGCTCCGGATCATTTTCCTGCTGACAAGGGATCCAAAGACCCACAAGTTTGTGGGTGTCAACAGGGAAACAGTGGAGGAAGCAATAAAAATCTTCCAGTCTAAACCAAAACTGTAGCACGTAGAAGCCATGCCATATCAGACATCCTGCTTGGCACACCCGGAAAAGCAAAAGAATTAGCCGGGACAATGCTGGCCAGGAAGACCCGCATTACCTTACGGGGTGTCCATGGACATGTTTGAAGACCATGTCGGGGCTTTCTTCACCCAGTATGGAATATGGTGGAGGTAATGTCAATTACCTCTAAGTCTGGATTTGCAATGGGAGACATCACTCTGCAGGTGACGGTTTCATGCAACCAGTTAGGCCACTCCATCTTTATTGTGGTGGAAGGTAGGTGACCGTTTTGTTGGGTCTGCAGAGGCATATCCAACCAAGAGCCCAGTTCCAGAGACCCAGCTGTCACAACCAAAGACTAAAATGTCTTAACCAACAATGGCTTACAAAATTTGAGAAGCCGCATCGAAAGCAAAGGAGTCATCAGCATCCAAGGAGGGAGAGTGGCAGATGGCTGGAAAGAAAAAGGCTAAGATGGCTCGACCACAAGGAAAGTTTCCTCTACTGCACCATGAAGAAAGTCTCCCCAACCAAAGTCTCTTCAACCAAAGACTCCTCCACCACCAAAGTCACTTCCTACTGGGGAGGTCAACATCCCCTAAAAAGCAATAAACCCAGCAAGAGTCAACCAACATGGAGGTTGATATGCCAGCACCCAGATTATCATCACTGAAAAGAAGCAGAGATGAGGATGAAGAAAGCAACAACCTGAAGGTGCTTCGTAAAAGCAGGAGTGCAGAAAAGGAGATCAAAAGAGCAGCGTTTTCATTACCAGTCTCACCGGAGAGATCTATGAACGTTTACGCAGATAAGGCAAGAAGCCTTTCATTTTCACCCCCAAAAATCTCACAACCGCCGAGCTTCCAACTGACCCCTCTTAAACCAAATCTCCTACCCTTATTACTTCTCCCAGTCTCACCCACCACCACAAAAAAGAAGTTCTCTCTCCCCCAGGGGGAAGCAGTAATGCATGTAGAGAAAAAAGAACTTACCAAAGTTACTTAGTGAGGACCAACATGAGCTTTTATTCCCCTCCCCAAACTGGCTTTGTGCCACAACAATGTATTTCATTGTAAATAAAGTTAATAGAGTTTTTAGATATTGCATATTTATGTGAGAACAGGGAAATATGGTTACATCTGTGTTTGTGTGAAAGAGTATATGTATGTGTGTGTATGTGTAATGTGGATTTGGCAGAATTTAGTTTTTAATGTGGACAGTGGCACCGTAGTCTGGGATGGTTTCTTTGTACTTTGGTTAGTGCTGAGTTGAGCATTGCTTTTGCATGTGGATGTGACCTTGGTGGCATTTTTGAGTCTCTTTGTGATTTTTATACCTTTCTCTTCTAAGAAATTGGTTCCAGAATTGTATTATTTTATTTATACCTAATTCTCCCTCAAAAGCTACTACTACTACATCTCCACAATATTTTTCTGCTTTGTATTTTATGGTTTCATTGGTGGGTTTTAAGATGTAAGCACATTATTTGCATGCTACTAGTTTATAAATATTTTGTAGGTGTATCTTAATGTTTATTGTTGACTGAAAATGCGTCTCATGTATAATTTATAATTAGGTTTATTTTGTGAAGTATGTTGCATATTTTAGTAGACATGACAACATGATAAAAAAATCCCCCTGCCAAACTTAATAGAAAAAAATTTTATCATCAGAATATTTGTTATTATTAATAGAAAAGATCAAAATGTTTTTGATTATTAAATTATATTTTGGATACTTTTTAGAACATTCAAAATCTTGTTTTTCTGACATCAAAGATTAACCAAAGAAATTTTAATGTATTTTTAGGGTGAAAAACACTGATTTGGAAATGCTTTCAAAGATCAAATAATTATCAGATTTTAATGAAACATTCAGAACTTATTTACAAATGAATTATTTTAGAAATATTTTTTAGAAAATCTTAGTAAAAGTATATTTCATTTTACATCTCTTACTCCCACACTTTTATTTAATTTATTAAATTTTGAAAAATTTATTTTTGTATTGTTGAATGTTTGCATTGGTTATACATAGCATTCCTTGGAGAATTTAAATCATCAATTGTTTTTGTAAATCTACTTTGAATCATAAAATAATGCAATAAAGCTAAAAAATTATTAATTTAGAGAAGCTTTTAATTCCTTTTATGAATAAGATATGTTGTCTATATTTCTGAGATGAGATATTGTAATTATTTACACTATTTACATTGTTCTAACTGTTGCTCTCATTTTTATTGACATGTGACATTTTGCGCATTGTACACTCCAGCCTTCTTCAGATGACTGGAATTTTAAACTGAACCTTTTATTTTATTTATCAGAGTAGATTGTCCTAATTCCATGAGCCATGCCTCTTCCAGATGTCACAGTATCAGTTATCTCCCTTTTTTCTCTAAGTTTTTGTTTACTTCTACTGTAGCTAGGTATTGATCTCACAACTCTTTGGGTCAAGTCGCTGGATTCAACCAATTATTTTTTCCACTAAGTCGTGTCCTTGAGGACATCAGTGTATGAATTTGGGACTTATAAAGCTAATGTCTCAGTAACCATTTTTTCTTTTTAACAGAGATCATATTACAGTTTTGTTATTTGTTATTGTTTTTCTCTAGCACTTCATATTACTGGTTCCTATATTGTATTCATTTCTATGTTTGACTGACTTAAGAAATTTTTGTGGCCTAGCATATGCCCTGATTCTGTAAGTTTTTTTCGATAGTGTTCTCTGTCTATTATTTCAACTTCATCTCACGGGGGAGCGGGGAGGTGATCTTGCTTTTTTCTCTCCATAAAGATCAGAAGCTGACACACATGGTCTATCACTACCAGTGAAGACATTAATCAACCTTACTTAACATAAGCTGAGTGCTTCTGAATACTCAATACTGAACAAGGATTTCAACTTGGCAACAACCAACAGGAAAATGTGTGAATGAGGCTTTCATAAACTTGAAAGAAAAAGTAATATGCACTGTTTACGTGGACCATTCAAATGTAATGATACTTATGCCTGATGTGCCTTTTCATTTATTTTAAAAACAAAAGCATTTTTTTTTAAATTCTGATATGTAATATTTAAATGAACTTCCAGTTATTGTTGTAGATATTGTTTGATTTTAGGTTTAGGAAAAATGTCACCTTTTCATATTTAATTATTATTTATTAGAATTGTTTCCAATATTATCAGTAACCTCTTTCTAGTGATTCTACCTTTATGATATTGATTTTATCTTTTGAAAGACTGTAAAATGATGGGTGTCTTTCCTGTCATACTTTAAACATGAATATTTAAAAATGGTGCTATAAACTCTAGAATTGGTGCTGATCAAATGGAATAAGATCTAGATGATAAGAATGTTAAATATTTTTCTAACCAAAGTCTTCAGTGACTTCAGATGAATTTTAGTGGCTATGTCTACACACAACAGACTATAATTTTTGAATAAGAATATAATAAAAACAGTAATGAAATTTGTTATTTGTAATAACTATTGGTCTCTCATGGTAATCTGAAAACTTAATAAAGTTGTTAATAGTAAAGGAAATTAAAATTGACATTTTATCATAAAAAGTAAAAGTATCTTTATTCAGTAGAACTAAAAATATTTTATACATTCTCGATTGCAGACCTACACAAAATAGCCCACTTCTTGCCTGTATCCTGTGAGACTATCCGGTATGGCCTGAGGTGTTTTCAAAATAGTTCATTTCAATGACAGAGTATGTAAGAAAAGTAAATGTGTGACTTTATTCAACAAATATTTCACTGTCTTTTGAAATGCATTAATCTTTTTAACTCTCCATTGAATAAAACAATGGAATGATAATTGAATGGAACACATCTAGATGAAACGAAAAGTACCAACCAAATTGTGAAAGTATTTTAAATTGAGAACAGAACATTATGAATCATTTAAAGATTTGAAAAAATTGTAAATTTGTGGTTTGTGACAGATAAATTTATGAAATCTATTGTCAAAAACATTTTAAAGGTTTATATCTGTATTCTACATTTCCAAAAAAACTAAAAATATACTATTTTTTTCTTTTTTTTTTTTTGCAGATTACATTTCCATGAGAAGTGATCCCCATCAAAAGATTGACATGGAAGCACACCCTGAAGCGAATTCATATATGAAAAGTAGAGTATGACTTTATTTAACAAATGTTTCACTGTCTTTGTAATGAATTAATCTTTTTAACTCTCCCTTGAATGAAACGAAATCTAGATGATACGAAAGATACCAACCAACATGTGATAATATTTTAGAACATTATGAAATATTTAGAGATTTGAAAGATTGTAAATTTGCGGTTTGTAATATAAATTTATGAAATCTACAGTAGAAGACATTTTAAAATATTTACATTTGTATTCTACATTTCCAAAAAAACTAAAAATATGCTATTTTTTTGTGCAGATAACATTTCCATGAGAAGTGATCCTCATCAAAAGATTGACATGGAAGCACACCCTGAAGAGAATTTGTATACCTGTCAAGATGAAGGATTAGATCTTTCACAGAGATTACACTTAAAACCTCAGAAGTGGACACACACTAGGGAAAAACCATATACATGTGAAGTATGCGGGTCAACATTTTCAAAGACATCAAGTTTAAAAACTCATATGAGAACTCATACTGGAGAGAAACCTTATTCATGTGAAGTGTGTGGTTCAGCTTTTTCATGGATTTCAAGGTTAAAACGCCACATGTGGACACAGTGATAAAAAACCATATTCATGTGAAGTGTGTGGCTCAACATTTACAGAAAGTTCAAAGTTAAAATCTCATATGAGGACTCATACAGGAGAGAAACCATATTCATGTGACGTATGTGGCTCAGCATTTTCACGGAACACACATTTAAAGAGACACATGCAAATACATACTGGAGAGAAGCCATACTCATGTGAAGTATGTGGTTCCACTTTTTCACACAGCACACATTTAAAAACACATATGCGAATACATACTGGGGAGAAACCTTATACATGTGAAGTGTGTGGTTCAGCCTTTTCACGGATTTCAGGGTTAAAACACCACATGTGGACACATAGTGATAAAAAACCATATTCATGCAAAGTGTGTGGCTCAACATTTACAGAAAGTTCAAGGTTAAAAACTCATATGAGGACTCATACAGGAGAGAAACCATATTCATGTGAAGTATGTGGTTCAGCATTTTCACGAAACACACATTTAAAAAGACACATGCAAATACATACTGGTGAAAAACCATATTCATGCGAAATATGTGGTTCAGCATTTTCATGCAGTTCTAATTTAAAAATTCACATGAGGAAACATACTGATGAAAAACCATATTCATGTGAAGTGTGCAGTTTAACATTTTCGGAGAGTTCAATATTAAAAAGTCACATACGAACACATACCGGGGAGAAGCCATATTCATGTGATGTATGTCATTCAGCATTCTCTCAGAGCTCAAATTTAAGAAGACATATGCGAATACATACTGGAGAGAAGCCATATTCATGTGAAATATGTAGTTCGGCTTTTTCACAAAGAGCAAGTTTAATGGATCACATGCGGACACATACTGGTTAAAAGCCATATTCATGTGAAATATGTAGTGCTTCATTTTCATGGAGCATGTGTTTAAAAAGACACATGCGAACACATACTGAGGAGAGACCATATTCATGTGAAGTGTGTGGTTCAGCATTTTTTGAGAGTGCATCTTTAAAAAAGCATATGCAAGCACATACTTGAGTAAAACCCTATTGATGTGAAGTATACAGATTAGTATTGTTACAGAATACATATTTAAACACAGATATTCAGATGCATAATTAGGAGAAAGCAGATTCATGTGAAGTGTGTAATTCAGAATTTATACATTCATCATCCTTAAAACATATGCAAACCCGTACTAGTAATCTCGCTTGTAAAATTATCCTAGATAAAACTAGGTACCTCCACTTTTCACGGGGAAATCAGCATAGCGTAATGCAAAACGCCACAAACTTATCGTCAAAATGTTTATCTTATTATTAAGATGAAAGACCAAATTATTTTTTAATAATTTTCTGAAATTTTTTTAATCCTTCTAACACGTCCGAAATTTTGGTTAAAATCTTGTTTTGTTTTACGTCATCAACTACTCCGAAAAATAACATTGTTTTTTTTCGCGCGTTTTTTCCGTAGAAAACACATTAATTTGGAAATTCTTGTAAAAATCAAATAATTGTCCGATTTTTATGAAATTTTCAGGACTTATTCAGAAATGAATGAAATTATTTTTAATTTTCTGTTTTGTTTTAAATATTGGTAGGAACATTTTTTTTTTCAAATGTATTACCCCCCACTTACTTAATTTCATGAAATTTCGCACAAAACTTTTTTGTTGCAGTGATTTTTTATTTTTGGTTAAAAGTAAGAGTCATTGGAGATAGAAAAAACAAAGTCGGTGATTTCCAACTTGACGAACAAAGAACTTCAAATCTGCTCTGAATTGAAAAATAATAAATCCAATAAATTTATGACATTATTACTTAATTAAAAAAGCTCCTAATTGTTTTTGTCAATAAATAATATTAAGGACAATATTGTCTGAAAAAATTTTTAAAAATTTGATAAATAATGAATTTTTAAAAGAATTTTTTTTCAATTTTTTTCAATGTTAATTATAATAATTTAAAAAAATTTTAATACTTTAAAATCGTGTAAATTTCTGTATTTGTTTGTTCCAATGAGATTATATAATAATTAAGTGAAAAAAAAATTACGAATCCAAAATTGCAAAGATTATTATTTGTTAGAGGGGGCTCAATGATTTTTTAAATAATTTTATTTGTATTTTTTGGGTTCCTTATTTTCATGTAAGGTAGACTGTAAGTGCCATTATTATGTAGCAGGTCACGTGATCTAAGAGTTTTGTCCCTTTATTCTACTTATGTCAAATTTTCATTTTACTAAAATGATTTTAGTTTCTTATCTAGTCTTGTTACAATAAATCCCAAATGAGCTGTGGTTCTCTAAAAAAGATATAAAAGGCAGATACATGGACAGGAGAAGAAAGTAATTAGTAGCTCCCTTGACTCCAAGTCAAGCAGCTTACTCTCTCCTCTTATCTTTTACAGTCTCAAAAACTACTTACAGACCTAAGGAGGGAATATCATATATCAAAGACATTCCTTAATTCCTAAGCATTAGTGAGGAGGGTCGAGGGTTGTAGTTATACTGACTGAACTTGAATTCTTTTTGTCATTCTCACTTTTTTTTTTTAATGACATTTATTTTGTTAAAGAAAGACAAAAATGTATTTTTTTATTTTAATGAGTTATAATTTTAATAAAGACATTTAAATTTATTTTGAAAATAATGTTTAATTAAATTTCAGTTGTTATTAAACTTTCTTTCCTGCATATTTGAAATTAGGTTTTTCATTTTCTAATTGTTTGTTGAGTAGTTTGACTTTTCAACTGTGTTCACAATTTTTCTAGAAATAGAAAAACGTATTTTCTTAGTTTCGCTTTCAGTTTCATGACACTGACAGTTATTTTAATTGTGATAAAAAAGAAACATTTAAATTAATTTTGAAAATTATATTTAATTAATTTGAATTATTTTGAAAATTTATTTCCTGCTTATTTGAAATTAGCCTAGGTTTTTCATTTTCTATTAATTTTTTTGTTGAATAGTTATTCAACAAAAAAATTAATACTTTTCTTTTCTACTGTGTTCATTTTTTTTCGAAATAGAAAACTAGTTTTTTATTTTACTTAATGTTAATTAAAGTTTATTAATGATTACTGATTAAATAATAATTTATTTATTAAAAAATTCCAAATCAAGATGTTAATTTTTTGGCTTATTTATGTTATTTTTAATTTTTGTTAATTATAGATGTCTATGAAAATTTGTCATTTCTGGCCATCCGTAGCAGCTGTCAACACCTTGTCAGTTAACACTTCGTCAAACATTCGATCTGATAAACACGATCAATCGTTAATAATTCGTTGCATATTACTTTTTTATGCAATAAATAAGTAATATTTGTTTCAATTCAGATAAATTAAACTTTCAATTTTCAAATTGGACTAAAATAAAGTGTCAGAAATCTTTTGAAATATTTTTAAAAATTTATGATTTGTGTTTGTTTACAAATTCTTTAATTTTAAGAAAATGGCCGCTTTTAAGAAAATTTTAAGAAATTGAAATTAAATGTGACATTCAAATTTAATAATTTCTATATGAAATACACCAGAATTTTCTCATTAATGGAAATAATAAATTTAATCATTAAGCTTTCATTTAAATTTAAAATGAAATCTTGAAGAATGTTTTTTTATTTTAAAATTTTAATTTTAAAATTAGGTATCGTAAATTTTTGCCGAAAAAGTGGAGGTACCTAGATAAAACTATTCATGTGAAATGTGTGATTCAGCACTTTCATATTGATCACATTTAAAAACATTTCTGCAAATATACTGTGATAAAAAATCATATGTAAATGTGGCACAATATTTTGTGTGTTTAATACACAAATTTTCTGAAGGTGTGGTGCAGCCAAATTTTCAAATTCTCTCACTGGAAGCTATATTTTTGAGAAATATAGTTCATTGATTTGTTTGGCCTTTTTATTACAGATTTATTTGGGTTTAGGGCCACATTACATTGAAAAACAGTTTTCATATATTCACCAAAAGCAACATCATTCTTGGTCAGTACTAGATGGGTGACTGCTTGGGAACACCATTTGGTGTAATCTTGAATCTGTAAGTGGTGCAGATAGATAATGACTTGGAGTTATTAATCAGAGAGCTGAGTTCCAATTCTACTTGGTTTCATTATAGGAACTTCTGTGCAAACACACTTGGGAAAGATGAGAATCCGCCTCTTCTTCCCCCGCTATGGAATAATTAGTATGGTCTGTATCACTAAACCATTATTCAAAAATAAATTCTGAAAATCTACAACTATTTCCTGGTTTTAAATATTTTGCAAAGGGTTGATAAACTGTAAAAACAAATCAATCAATGTTAAGACTGGTCAGTACCCAGCTAGGTGACCGCTTGAGATTACCATTTTCTGTAAGCTTGGATGTGTGGCTAGTGCAGATGGATAATAGCCCAGAATTGTTAATTGGAGAGCCAAGTTTCAGCTTGTATTCACTTGCATACAAATAAAGGGTATGAATCTACTGCTTTTTCCTCAGCTATGGGTTAATTAGTGTTGTCTCACTAAAAATGTACAAAATATTTAAATTTTGGTATTAAATAACACACAGAGGCTGATATGCTGTTAAACAAAGCAAACAGTATTATTTTTAATGAGAACCTATAAAAAACTCACACTACTGTTATGTTAGGACTCCTGGCCAAAATTATAAGATTTTCACTTAGATTGTTTTTTTATTTAGTAGGAAATAAGCTTATGACAAGATGCTAAACATAATGTATTTAATAGCTGAATATTTAGACTTCATAAAATATACTTTAACCGTTTATCATTCTATAATTACCAGCTCTCAAAGTATCACAGCATGACTCTTCGTTATTTGCAATGTTGTCATCATATATATATATTAAGCCAGAGTAGACATGAGTGAAATACTCTTTAGAAAGGTATGAATCCATCTCTTCTCACTCCAGAGTTGAATAGCAGGATAGATTGGGTTCTACAGCCTTGGTTTTCAAACAGTCTCCTTAAGAAATGAACCAGGGAGCCGAGTTCGAATTCCAGTTGAATCCACTGCATTCACTTACGCACAAATACCCTTGGGAAAGGTATTAATCCGTCTCTTCCCTCCAGTTATGGGATAAATAGCAGGACAGATTGGGTTCTATAGCCTTGGTCGGCAACCAGTCTACCGCAGAAAGCAATGGCAACCTACTGCGGGATAATCTTCTGCCCTGTCAGTCATGTCTCGAAAAAGACATGATCACCCAAGTGTGTTTCATGTATGGCACTTAACTGACTGACACATGGATCATGTTACGGTGGGTTGAGAGCTGATATTTATGAGGTGGTTTAAATGTTAAAGTGATAAGATTATTTAAATTAATAGTATAATTCTTATTTTATAAATCATGCAAAGGAAAATATGTAATAGTTGAAGCATTTTATGGAATTATTTAAATACCTTAAACAAAATTCAGCAGATGCATAAATATGCAAATTTGTTTTCAATTAAAAGTGACTGCTTGCAGATCCCAAGAAGCATTTGGTGATAAATTGAAAGGAAATATGGCTTCAAAAATGAACTTAACCAAAAACGTAGGATTATAAAATTTGTTCAAGAAAGTCTTTGCTGTCAAAAAGTCATCTCCACTGGAGTATGGCAAAAGAAATTAATTTGTTGAACAAAAATTCAACTGAATGAAATGAATTTTACATAAAACCCAAGCAAGAGCTAGTGCCCAGAAAAAAATGTGATTACAGACAATTGGATAAAAGTGATATTCCGTGATGAATCAAGAATCTGCGAAGGTGGTGAGCCTGGAAGTCTTGTCTGGTGCCATCCGAATAAAACAAAATAACTGCCTGAATAAGACAGTGTAGTTTTCCAGCACATTCATGATTCTTAGTTGCATGTCACTTAAAGGACCTGGGGAGATGGTAGCTGTTACTTTAGAAATCAATGCACATGGATGAAATTTTCTGGATAATTTTCTCACTCTATTGACAGGAGGCAAGGTGGAGTAATGACTTGTGGAATCGAAGAGCTGAGTTCAAATTCCAATCAAGTTCATTGCATTAACTTCACTTGGGAAAAGTATGAATCCAACTCGTATGGGTAAATATTAGGACAAATTAGTTTTTATAGCTTTGGGTGCCAACTGGTTGGGGAGAAGGAAAACTCTGAATTAGAAACAGTAGCAAGCCCTAAAAGAAGTAATTTTTCTCATTGTCTTAATGATACCAACTCTGGTCAATTCCTTTTATTGGCAGAAAATCGGTTTGACAATAATTAAGTCATTTTTCAGAACAATAATACATGCTGTAAGTATTCTTCTTTTTTTTTTCTGAATACTAAAATAAATTAATCATAATATCAAGGCAATTGTATAATAAATAGTTACTTTAATCTTTACTTGATTCAACTATACTAAAAATATTTTCAAATTTATTTAAAAAAACATTAAAAGATGTATTTTCATAATCTGATTAGCTTGCACAGTCAGTATTAATTCAGTCAGTTAAGTGTCATATGTGATACTTGCTTGGGCAATTAGCTCTTGAAAGAGACATAACTACCCAAGCAGTCATTTAAAAAAAAAGAAACATCAAAAAGACATGGCAGAAGATTTTGCCACAGTAGGTTGCAATTACTTTCTGCCGTAGACTGGTTGCCAACAAAGATTATAGAACCCATTTTGTTTAGTTATTTGACACAGTTGGAATGAAAAAACGAATTAATACCTTTCCCAAAGATATTTGCACATAAGTGAATATGACGAATTCAACTGGAATTTGAACTCAGCTCCCAGATTTCTATTTCTGAGCTGATATCCACTGGACAACTGCACACATCTACTAATTAAAGATCAACTTAACCACTGCAGTGTTATTACCAGCTGAGTGACAGCAATAAAAAATCATGTTGTCTGAATTTACCTGTAGACTGAAATGTTTTTATTTGTAAAGATAGTCAGTCAGTTAAGTGCCATATGTGATTGGGCGATCATGTCTCGAAAGAAACATGACTAAAAAAATCATATGTAAATGTGACACAATATTTTGTGTGTTTTATACACAAATTTTCTGAAGATGTGGTGCAGTCAAATTTTCAACTTATCTTATTGGAAGTTTAGTGATTTGTTTGGCCTTTTTATTAGAGTTTTATTTGAACACCCATTCACCAAAGTTAAGCAACATCATTCCTGGTCAGTACTAGATGGGTGACCACTTGTGAATACCATTTGTTGTAATCTTGAATCTGTAACTAGTGCAGATAGATAATGACTCGGTATTATTAATCAGAGACCGAATTCTGTTTGGTTTCATTATATGAACTTACATGCAAACACTCTTGGGAAAGATAAGAATCCATGCCTTCTCCCTCTAGCTATGGATTAATTACTAGGATTTGTATCATGAAACCATTGGTTCATAAGCTGTAAAAAAATGAATCAATCAACGTTCAGACTGGTCAGTACCCAGCAAGATGAGCAGTTGGGATTACAATTTTCTGTAGGCTTGGATATTTGAGCTCAAAATTGTAAATTGGAGAGCTGAAGTTTAGTTTATGATATTCACTTGCATACAAATAAAGGTATGAATCTACTGCTTTTTCCTCAGCTATGGGTTAGTTAGTGTTGTCTCACTAAAAATGTACAAAATATTTAAACTTTGGCATTAAATAACACACAGAGGCTGATATGCTGTTAAACAAAGCAAACAGTATTATTTTTAATGAGAACCTATAAAAAACTCACACTACTGTTATGTTAGGACTCCTGGCCAAAATTATAAGATTTTCACTTAGATTGTTTTTTTATTTAGTAGGAAATAAGCTTATGACAAGATGCTAAACATAATGTATTTGATAGCTGAATATTTAGACTTCATAAAATATACTTTAACCATTTATCATTCTATAATTACCAGCTCTCAAAGTATCACAGCATGACTCTTCATTATTTGCAATGTTGTCATCATATATATATATATATTAAGCCAGAGTAGATATGGATTAAATACTCTTTAGAAAGTTATGAATCCATCTCTTCTTGCTCCAGAGTTGAACAGCAGGATAGATTGGGTTCTACAGCCTTGGTTGTTAACCAATCTACTTCAGAAAGAAATGGCAACCTACTGCGAGAAAATTTGCCTCATCCGTGATGTCTCAAAAGAAACATGATCACCCAAGCATGTATCATGTGAGGCAATTAACTGGGATCATGTTACGGTGGGCTGAGCATTGAGAGCCCTATATTTATGGGGTGGTTTGTATGTTAAAGAGATGAGATTATTTAAATTAATACTGTAATTCTTTTCTCTAAATCATGCAGAAGAAAATATCTAATAGTTGAAGCATTTTATAGAATTATTTAAATTCCTATAACAAAATTCAGCAGATGCATAAATATGCAAATATGTTTTCAGTTAAAAGTGACTGCTTGCAGATCCCACCAAACATTTAGCCATAACAAATTGAAAGGAAATATGGCTCCAAAAATGAACTTAATTGAAAATGTAGGATTATAAAATTTGTTCAAGAAGGTCTTCTTTGCTGTCAAAAAGTCATCTCCACTGGAGTATGGCAAAAGAAATTAGTTCTCTCCAGTTAGATTTGTTGAACAAAAACTCAACTGAATGAAATGAATTTTACATAAAACCCAAGCAAGAGCCATTGCCCAGAAAAAATGTGATTACAGACAACTGGATAAAAGTGATATTCAGTAACGAATCAAGAATCTGCATCGGCAAAGGCGACGCGCCTGAAACTCTTTTCTGGTGCCATCCAAATAATACAAGATGACTGCCTGAATAAAACAATGTAGTTTTCCAGCACATTCATGATTCTTAGTTGCATTTTTTTTTTTCATATCACCCCGAGCAAGGCAGTAATGCCACTGACATGCACTGACATGTAAGAGTGAAAGATTTGAAAAGAGAAAGCCGGAAACCACATCTTAAACAGGAAACAAGGGATGAGCCTCTTCACCCATTCAAAAGATATGGGTGGAGTGTAAACCGGGCAATAGTTTAGTCTATCTACTCCAATTGGTTTAGTCTATCTATGTCACTTAAAGGACCTGGGGAGAAGTTAGCTATAATGAAATCCTAATTTTCTCACTTTATTCACAGGAGGAAAGGTAAAGTAATAGATTCAGGAATCAGAGAGCTGAGTTCAAATTCCAATCAAGTTCATTGCATTCACTTAAGTGCTAATACATTTGGGAAAGGTATGAATCCAACCCGTATAGGTAAATATTAGGACAAATTAGTTTTTATAGCTTTGGATGCCAACTGGTTGGGGAGAAGGAAAACTCTGAATTAGAAACAGTAGCAAGCCCTAAAAGAAGTAATTTTTCTCATTGTCTCAATGATACCAACTCTGGTCAATTCCTTTTATTGGCAGAAAATCGGTTTGACAATAATTAAGTCATTTTTCAGAACAATACTGCTGCCATATCTGGTCAGGTGCCCCTGCTGTTCTCCTCGGGCTTCTCGATAAGGTTCAGAGGAGGGTCTGTAATGTGATAGATACTGACTTGGCAGACCGCCTGCAGTCTCTCTCCCACCGGCGCGACGTGGCTTCCCTGTGTCTCTTCTATAAGTACTTTCACGGCTTCTGCTCCGATGAACTTAGATCACTAGTGCCCCCTAAATACATATTTGAACGAGATACTAGATTAGCAACTGGATCCCACCCTTTTACAGTGAAACCGATAAAATGAAGGCGTAACTTCTACTCCAACAGTTTCTTTCCTCGCACTTCCTGACTGTGGAATTCTCTTCCAAACGATTGCTTCCCCGACGGCTACAGTCTCCAGGTGTTTAAATGTAAGGTCAATAGACACCTCCTAACACACTAACCTGCTCCCATTCTATCAAACACTCTTCCCATCTGCCCAACCGTCCTCCTCGGTATCCTTACTCATCTGTCACCTTCCTCCTGACATTCCCTATGTCTAACCACTCCTTCTCTTTACCTTCCCCTATGTAGCCCCATGTGCAATAGTGGCAGTGGAATGCCTTGCTTGGGGTGAGATGATTAAAAAAAAATAAAAATAAAAAAATAATACATGCTGTAAGTATTCTCTTTTTTTTTTCTTCTGAATACTAAAATAAATTAATCATAATATCAAGGCAAGTGGAGGTGTGTAACACATACCTCTTTCCCAGAATCCTTTACCGGCTGTCCGTACTTCCCCTTTGTGATGATCATGAGAAGGCGCTCGAGCGTTTGCTATTCTCCTGTCTGTGGAGAGGACGCAAACACATGGTCAGCAAAGGAGTCTGTTGCCTCCGTCCGTGTCATGGGGGCCTGGGAATGCCGCACTTGAGGAGCCACGTGCTCGCTTCAAGGTTGGTATTTCTCAGGCGCGCGTTGGAGGAGGATCGGTTGCTTGCGGGGGTAGTGAGGGACATGTTACCTTGCCTCACTATCACTCTCCCGATCCTGTGGCTTACAGTTAGGCCATGGGTTCGGCCGAAATTCCTGCTCGAATGTCTGGAGGCCCTGCGGGCCATTCCACGGTCCAGTGACCTTTCACAGCCTAGGAGAATCTTCTATCGGGGATTAGTGGAGGGCGCCGTGAAGGATAAACTGTGGAGTAAGCTTGGCATGACGAGAGAGGAGTATCGCTCTCATTGGTCTTGGGCGCCAGGTGCGGATTGGCTCAGCAACTCTGAGTTTTCTCTGACCTGGCGATTGGCTCGGAATGGTTTGTCTCTCAATGACAAGCGTTTCGCAATGGGCCTGGCGGATTTGCCAGATTGTGAGCGTTGCAACCTTGGAATTAAGGAGACGTCTGCGCACGCCTTCTTCCATTGTTTGCGTGTTCGCCCGTTGTGGGAGCGTGTCGGCGAGTTGACTGCTCGTATCGCGCCGCGGGAGCTTCTGCTCATTGATCGCGCATACGCTGTGGACAATGTGTTGCCCCCGTACTCTGGAGTGAAGCGGATGGTGTTTCTGTCGCTACTGGCCACGGCTAGAATGGTGATTTGGATGACGCGTCTGGAGGAAGTCTTGCGGGGCGGCCGTCTTTCGGATCAGGATCTAATCCGATATTTTGAGCATCAGCTCAAAATGAAGATTAGAACTGAACGGAAACAGCTGCACCCGACAGAGTTCAGCGAAAGGTGGATAATTGCAGCGAGCCTGGTTCGTGTGACCGGGGCTAGCCTTGATTTTCTCTTTTAGATCTGCTAGTCGCTTCGGGGTGGATTCCTTTGGAACCCCTCCCGCGGTTAAGGTAAGAATTCTTTTGTGTATCTAGTTAATGTGAGTGAATGTGTTTGTCCCAGCCTGTTCCCGGCTCCACTGCTTTTGTTATGATCCAGTTCGTGATCCCCATTGTCCATTGTTATTTTGTCCCGTTTTTCATTCTCGGCTGGGTCAGCCTTATATATTCTCCTGTCCAATTTATTTTGTACCCGGCATCTCCATTCCCCTAAGAAAGAGAGCTTCTTGATTCTGTCCTTTTAAGGCAGAATACAGCGGCCTCTTTAATTATGAGGGTGTGTTTGGGTCTTACTAACACGATGTATATATATTCATTTGAAATTGTTTTGTTTTGGGATTTTTTGTTTCTTCATAACCCCTTCCCATCATGTCATTTCATGAAAAATTTTTAAAGTTATTTTTGTAATTTATTGTACAAACCACAAATTTTTATGTACATTTGGGGCGTTTTGTAGGTCCTCAGTATGTTTTTGCGGTATTTTGGTGCACGACAAGTATGAGTGTTGATGGACAAATTTTTATGGTGAATGAGAATCATTGTAACGTATGTATGGGTCGCGAATCTGATTAGCTAGATATAGGATAGAGTATCTGTAGACCAACCCGAGTTTTGTTCCCCCTCCCCATTTTTCGGCCTTGTGCCATAATTTTGTAAGTTTGTAAGTTTACAAAATAAATACACATAATATCAAGGCAATTGTATAATAAATAGTTACTTTAATCTTTACTTGATTCAACTATAGCAAAAATATTCCCAAATTTATTTTAAAAAAAAAACATTAAAAGATGTATTTTCATAATATGGTTAGCTTGCACAATCAGTATTAATTCAGTCAATTAAGTGTCATGTGTGATACACGTTTGGGCAATTATGTTTTGAAAGAGATATAACTGTCCAAGAAGTCATTAAAAAAAAACATCAAAAAGACATGGCAGAAGATTTTCCAGCAGTAGGTTGCCATTACTTTCTGCTCTAAGACTATAAAACCCATTTTGTCTAGTTCTTTGACACAGAGCTGGAAAGAAAAGGTGAATTAATACCTTCCCCAAGGATATTTGTACATAAGTGAATATGACGAATTCAACTGGAATTTGAACTCGGCTTACTGATTTCTTTTTCTGAGCTGATATCCTCTGGACAACAACACACATCCTCAGTACTAATTAAAGATCAGTTTAGCAGTATTATTACCAGCCGAGTGACAGCAATAAAAAATCACATTGTCTGAATTTACCTATAGACTTAAATGTTTTTATTTGTAAGCATAGTAGCCTGTAATAAAACCAAATTTTTTTTTTTTGTTGAAAACTAATTATTGATATAACCTCAATGTTATATTGCTAGAAAAAGGGGTAGAAAAAAGGCTTGTTTCTGCACCAACCTTCCAAATTGATGGTGATGTCTAGCTTCAAAAAATCCTCATTTGAATTCATGCCTTTTGCCTCTGATTAAACAGGGACCATTAATATTTGTAGACAATAATTAAGTAGATATTTACTAAATGTGGCTCAGCAGCACAAAGCCAAACATATACTGACTGTGATTACAGATCCAGTGGGTGTAATGTCCTTTGGGGAGAATTGACCTGCTGATTAAAAAAACATTCCTGCGAGATGATATCAACTTTTTTTTTTATTTATTTCAAAATAAAATGGCTTTTATTATTTCTGTATTTGTAAATTTTCAGTTAATTGTTCAGATAAGAAAAAGAAAAGAATATTAAATGATTCATTCTTTTGAAAAAGCAAAAATGATTTTACATGAATTAACTCCCTTGGCTTTAGCTCTTCATTTTCTAATGGCAGACAAAAATTCTATTTACAAGAAATTCTATCCCGTAAATTTACAGTTTGTTTAAATTTCCGTAGTTTATTTTCTCTCTGACATAGAATTACCACAAAGAGGAGAATCAAGGGTGAAAAAAGTAAGTATATTTTTTCTTTTGATTTACAAACGTAAAACATTTAAGTTTTAAAAAAAGGTACTCATTAAATTTTTTGCAATTTCTCAAAACAAACGGCTATTTTTCTTAAAAAGAGTAACAGAAACTTTAATATCCTCTTTCTAAATTATGATCTGAAATTAGATGATTCTTCTTTTTTTTGCAAACAGTCGGTGATTTTTAGAGATTTTTATTGATGTTCATTTATGCAATTTCCTCATGATGAGCTTCAAAGTGGCTAAATGATGTTTTTGTTTTTTTCTTACTTCGATGTTAACTTTTTTTATGATTTTGTTCTTAAGTTTTTATCATTCTCTAAAAATGATAAACACTAAGAAATTACTGGTTGAACCTAAAGCAAACTACCACCACTTTTAATTTCGTTGTTTTTCTTCTTTTTTCACCGCACTCCTTTCGATTGTTACCTATAGTTTCCGGTTAGCAAAAAAAAAAATTAATAAAAATTACAATATTTAAACAAATTTGGGTGGAGGGGTCAGTTTCTCATACAACGTTTAAATCAATCGTCCGTTTTCAATCCAATCGCGTTGGGGTCGCTTTATGTTAACTCTTGGGACGAGTTCTTGCCTTTTTGTTTTAGCCTTGGGGTTGCTTTGTTTTTTGTTTTTGGAACGAGTTGTTGCTCTTCTTGTTCTTGTGTTTTTCACGTTTTCTTCATTACTTACGATGGCATCTTCCTCTGAGACTCCAAGAATGGCTCTGTTTAAGAATTTCGCAAAGGCTTCAGTCATAAAAGACTGTCCATTAGGAATGGGAGGTACCCCCGTCCATTTTTGATACCTAAATTGAAATTTTAAAAATAAATAAGTTATCTTCAAGCTTTAAAAATTTGACGTATACGTCAATGAAAAAAAAAACAGCATGATTAAAAAAAGGTCCCAAACTTATTAAAACAAACTTTTTCCCTCAATGTTTATATTATTTTTAAGAGAAAAGATCAAAGTAGTTTTTAATTATTTTAAAAAAAATTTTAATCCTTTCTAACATTTTCGAAATTTCGTCAGAATGTTTTGTTTTGATTGAGTTAGCGGCTAAGAAACGTTTACTACTGTTTTACAATCGACACGAAATAGCATTTGCCACTTTTTTTAGGTTACAAACACATTAATTTGGAAATTTTCTCACAAATCAAATAATTGTCGGATTTTAATGAAACTTTCAATATTCATTCACAAATGAATGAAATTACTTTTGAAATTATTTTTTTAAAAATCTTGATAAAAATATATTTTTTAATAAAATCTAGCGTCAATTTATCGCTTGTACTGACGAGAGAAAAAAAAGATTTTCTTCCAATTAATGAGCCTGTTAGAACCTCTTAAAACAATTTTTTAAAAATTGTAAAAATAATTAAAAAATACTTTGATCTATCCGCTTCATGATAGCATAAACATTTTGCCGAGAAAACTTTGTTTTTATTTAGTTTCAGGCCTTTTCCTTCAGACTATGCTGCTTTTACCAGCGAAAAAGTGGAGGTACCTCCACTCATTTTTCTATAAATTTAAATTTTAAAAATAAGTTATCTTCAAGCTTTAATTGAAAACCAACGGATTAAATTTACTAATTTCAGTAAGCAAAATTCGCTGGTGTATTTTAAATCGAAATTATATTGATTGGAATCAAAAGATTTTAAAATTTTTTTAAAAACTTTTAAATTTTCGCCATTTTTCATCGATTGTAACCAGAAGCCAATTCTCGGTTTTAAAAAATCTTACGAAAATAAAATACACCTCACTGACACATTATTTTCTTCAAATTACTAATTTAAACTTACTTTAGGTTGACTTGAAACAAGAATTATTTGCTTACTGTTTGAAAAAGTTTTCAAAAAGCATTCCTCAATTACGGTAGCCTTGTTATCTTCAGCTGTCAGCACCTATCAAGAGGCCATGATGAATGATTTACAGCAGACGACCAAAAGTATGGAAGACAAGTATAAAAAGGTTTATATGCAGATTTTTTTTTCATGTAAGAAAGGACAACCCTTGAATCACGTGACCTTTTAAGGCCACCCATACAAACAAAAACGGGAAATTAACATGCAGAAAATTCAAATGTACTAATTATTTTACAAAAAAAGGAGCACCCCTTTTTAGAGTAAGTGTTTAAATTTTTTGATTAATAAATATATTTGCCACACATTAATTTGAAAAAATCTGAGAGACCTATGAGGGGGAAATTATGAAACTTTTAGAAATTACTTAAAAAAAAAAAAAATAATAATAAAAATAAAAACAATTCTTGTAATTCATTACTAACGGAATTTTTTTTTTCTTTTCAGACTATGATATAATTTTAATTGATGTTTATAAAAGCAATTAAGTTTATCCAAATAAAAAATGGCATAGTTTTATTGAATTTTTGTTTTTCTAATTCGGAGCAGATTTTCTAAAAGGTGGCAGGTTTTGAAGAAAAAAAGACAGTTGATTTGCATTCCCCAATGACTTCTGAATTTAATTAAAACTATACTATATGTTGAGACCTAGTCGCATTTTTTGACATTTCTAGAAATTAATTGGTATGGGGGTAACAAATTAAAAAAAAAATGTTTTTTCAATATTTTCTAAAAATATTTATTTCAAAACTCATTTCAGTCAATTATGAAGAAGTTCCGAAATTTTCATCAAAATCAGACGATTATTTGGTTTTTGCAAGAATTTTCAAATTAATGTGTCTTTCACAGTCAAAAAATGCTTTTGCGTAATATTACGTTTTTAATTTTTTTTTACTTCTGTTGCCCCCCCCCTTCATGTAAATCCATGAAATCTTAATAAATTTTATGCTGATAGCTAACTTTTTTTTATTAGTTCAACACAGGACTCATTGGGGAATATAAATCACCTCTATCGCCCGGTTCACACTCCACCCACATCTTTTGAACAGATGAAGAGGCTCATCCCTTGTTTCCTATTTAGGATGTGGTTTCCGGTTTTCTCTTGTCTAATCTTTTCACTCTTTTCTCTCTTTATTTTTATTTTTTCTCAATTGGAGTAGATAGACTGAACTATCGCCCGGTTCACACTCCACCCACTTCTATTGAACAGGTGAAGAGGCTCATTCCTTGTTCCCTGTTTCGGATGTGGTTTCCGGCTTTCTCTTTTTCATTCTTTTTACCCTACGTAGCCCCCTGTGCATCAGTGGTGTTATCGCCTTGCTTGGGGTGATATGATTAAAAAAAAAAAACAAGTTTGCAATCACTATCCGAAAACCTGCTCCGAAGAGTAAAATAAAAAATGCAGTAAAACTCTGACATAATTAAATTTGATAATCTTTTAATTACTGGAATAAATAATAACTTTGGAGAACATTATACTCTGAAAAGAAAATTTTTTTTGATTAATAATAAAATTTTAAAAGAATTTAAAAAATTTTTTTTTATTATTAAATAATTTAATAATATATAAGCTTTTAAAATGTTTTTAAAATCTCCAAAGAATTGATTGCAAGTAGACTTTTTAGTTAAGAGCGTGATGAAATGAATATTATCAATGATAACTGCATAATAGCTTTTTAAATAATGACAGTAGGTAATAATCTGCATAATAGCTTTTTAAATAATGACAGTAGGTAATAATCTGCATAATAGCTTTTTAAATAATGACAGTAGGTAATAATCTGCATAATAGCTTTTTAAATAATGACAGTAGGTAATAATCTGCATAATAGCTTTTTAAATAATGACAGTAGGTAATAATCTGCATAATAGCTTTTTAAATAATGACAGTAGGTAATAATCTGCATAATAGCTTTTTAAATAATGACAGTAGGTAATAATCTGCATAATAGCTTTTTAAATAATGACAGTAGGTAATAATCTGCATAATAGCTTTTTAAATAATGACAGTAGGTAATAATCTGCATAATAGCTTTTTAAATAATGACAGTAGGTAATAATCTGCATAATAGCTTTTTAAATAATGACAGTAGGTAATAATCTGCATAATCGCTTTTTAAATAATGACAGTAGGTAATAATCTGCATAATAGCTTTTTAAATAATGACAGTAGGTAATAATCTGCATAATAGCTTTTTAAATAATGACAGTAGGTAATAATCTGCATAATAGCTTTTTAAATAATGACAGTAGGTAATAATCTGCATAATAGCTTTTTAAATAATGACAGTAGGTAATAATCTGCATAATAGCTTTTTAAATAATGACAGTAGGTAATAATCTGCATAATAGCTTTTTATATAATGACAGTAGTTATTTGAAAGTTACTCTAAAGTCTAAACTAAAAGGAGTTGCTAGGTAGCTAAATTCAGCAACTATTGCTAATTTTAAACCTATATATGGCATATGCTGTCAAATATGGTAAAAGCTTTTTTAATTAGAAAAAAATGTCATAGTCTACAGAAAATTTTATTTTGTGATTGGGAGCAAATTTTCTGAAAATGAGTAGTAGTTTTACAAAAATAAATTGATGATTTACATTCTCCAAGGTGTCCCGCTTTTAACTAATAAAAAGAATTCAGATAAAAATTTAATTTTTCAAAATTTCATGAAATCAAGTAAGGGAGGAGGGAAAGGTAACATGTAAAAATAAAAATATATTTTTACTAAGATTTTTTGAGAAACTAAATTAAAAAATAATTTCAATTATTTGGTTTTTGCAAAATATTCCAAATCAATGTGATTTTCACAAGAAAAATGTGTAAAAATACTAATTGTAAATATTACGTCGACTGCTGACAGAAAAAAATAATTTGGTCTTTCCTCTTAATAATGACATTACAGTTTGATGATAAAACTTTTAATAAGTTTGGGGCTTTTTTTTCATCACACTATGCTTCTTTCTTTTTTTTTTAATGAAAAAGGAGAGGTACTTAGATTAATTTAATATTTCCAATAAGAAAATACTTTGCTGTATTCCAAAACTAATTTAAATTGACCATAAGAAGATTTTTCTTTTTAATTGCTAAAAATCACTGATCACAATGCAACTGTTTTTATTAAAAAAATTTTTTAAATTAATATACTTTTTTTAAAAAATGTTATTGAAAGAATATTATCTGATTTAAAGGTTAGTTAATCTGATATGAAATAAATATTACTTTAAAATATAGCAGATATGCATTTTTTCATCATGTACATGGGATGTTTAAGGTAAGTACCTCCACAGATTTGCTAAAAAACAAGTATTCCATTGGGGGAATCTTTCTACATGGAGTGTCAGAATTCGATTCAATAATATAAAATGTAAGTCTGCTCATAATTTGGGCAGTTTATGAATAATCCCAGAAGTTTCATTGAAAGAATAAAATTCAGAAAGAAAAGACAATGTAGTATTAACAAAGAACATTAATTTTATTTAACAGCAAGATACAAGAATTGGTTGAATATATTGAATGAATAATGTCATTTTATTTGGTTGTTAATAGAGTTTAATAGGTGAGGAAATATTACCAGGAGACATAGCCTCCATCGACAGGAGAACCATGGCCTTGAAAAAGTAGAGTTGCCGGTTCCGTCAACATCGAAGAAAAATGAAACCTCGAAAGGTCCAGGATTGCCAGTTCCTTTTACATCAAGTGGAGCAAAGGAAAGAGAAGACTCCATTGTCAAAAGCTTCTGCATCACCTGTTTCCTTCACCCCAGTGTGGATTGAAGGGAACACACCGGAATAGGAAGTACCCAGCTCGAAGGCCTCGCATCAGTTCCTTCTATCTTGGCATGGAGTGGAGAGAAGCCAACGAAAAATGAGGTGTACTGCGAAGACCTCTGCACCCAGTAGGCCGAGTACATCTCAGGAACGGAACTCCTCTCCATCCCAGAAAACCTTAAGGAGATCAAGCCCCGGCTCATTTTCCTGTTGACGAAGGATCAAGTTTGTGGGTGTCAGCAGGGAAACAGTGGAGGAAGCAATAAAAACCCACCCAATCAAAACCAAAGCTGTAGCACGTAGAAGCCATGTCATGTGGGACATCCTGCTTGGCACACCTGGAAAAGCGAAAGAATTAGCAGGAACAATGCTGGCCAGGAAGACCTGCATTACCTTGCACAGGGTGTCCATGGAACTCCTCTCCGTCCAGAAAACCTTAAGTAGATCAAGCTCCGGATCATTTTCCTGCTGACAAGGGATCCAAAGACCCAAAAGTTTGTGGGTGTCAACAGGGAAACAGTGGAGGAAGCAATAAAAATCTTCCAGTCTAAACCAAAACTGTAGCACGTAGAAGCCATGCCATATCAGACATCCTGCTTGGCACACCCGGAAAAGCAAAAGAATTAGCCGGGACAATGCTGGCCAGGAAGACCCGCATTACCTTACGGGGAGTCCATGGACATCTTTGAAGACCATGTCGGGGCTTTCTTCACCCAGTATGGAATATGGTGGAGGTAATGTCAATTACCTCTAAGTCTGGATTTGCAATGGGAGACATCATTCTGCAGGTGACGGTTTCATGCAACCAGTTAGGCCACTCCATCTTTATTGTGGTGGAAGGTAGGTGACCGTTTTGTTGGGTCTGCAGAGGCATATCCAACCAAGAGCCCAGTTCCAGAGACCCAGCTGTCACAACCAAAGACTAAAATGTCTTAACCAACAATGGCTTACAAAATTTGAGAAGCCGCATCGAAAGCAAAGGAGTCATCAGCATCCAAGGAGGGAGAGTGGCAGATGGCTGGAAAGAAAAAGGCTAAGATGGCTCGACCACAAGGAAAGTTTCCTCTACTGCACCATGAAGAAAGTCACCCCAACCAAAGTCTCTTCAACCAAAGACTCCTCCACCACCAAAGTCACTTCCTACTGGGGAGGTCAACATCCCCTAAAAAGCAATAAACCCAGCAAGAGTCAACCAACATGGAGGTTGATATGCCAGCACCCAGATTATCATCACTGAAAAGAAGCAGAGATGAGGATGAAGAAAGCAACAACCTGAAGGTGCTTCGTAAAAGCAGGAGTGCAGAAAAGGAGATCAAAAGAGCAGCGTTTTCATTACCAGTCTCACCGGAGAGATCTATGAACGTTTACGCAGATAAGGCGAGAAGCCTTTCATTTTCACCCCCAAAAATCTCACAACCGCCGAGCTTCCAACTGACCCCTGTTAAACCAAATCTCCTACCCTTATTACTTCTCCCAGTCTCACCCACCCCACCAAAAAAGAAGTTCTCTCTCCCCCAGGGGGAAGCAGTAATGCACATAGAGAAAAAAGAACTTACCAAAGTTACTTAGTGAGGACCAACATGAGCTTTTATTCCCCTCCCCAAACTGGCTTTGTGCCACAACAATGTATTTCATTGTAAATAAAGTTAATAGAGTTTTTAGATATTGCATATTTATGTGAAAACAGGGAAATATGGTTACATCTGTGTTTGTGTGAAAGAGTATATGTATGTGTGTGTATGTGTAATGTGGATTTGGCAGAATTTAGTTTTTAATGTGGACAGTGGCACCGTAGTCTGGGATGGTTTCTTTGTACTTTGGTTAGTGCTGAGTTGAGCATTGCTTTTGCATGTGGATGTGACCTTGGTGGCATTTTTGAGTCTCTTTGTGATTTTTATACCTTTCTCTTCTAAGAAATTGGTTCCAGAATTGTATTATTTTATTTATACCTAATTCTCCCTACTACTACTACATCTCCACAATATTTTTCTGCTTTGTATTTTATGGTTTCATTGGTGGGTTTTAAGATGTAAGCACATTATTTGCATGCTACTAGTTTATAAATATTTTGTAGGTGTATCTTAATGTTTATTGTTGACTGAAAATGCGTCTCATGTATAATTTATAATTAGGTTTATTTTGTGAAGTATGTTGCATATTTTAGTAGACATGACAACATGATAAAAAAATCCCCCTGCCAAACTTAATAGAAAAAAATTTTATCATCAGAATATTTGTTATTATTAATAGAAAAGATCAAAATGTTTTTGATTATTAAATTATATTTTGGATACTTTTTAGAACATTCAAAATCTTGTTTTTCTGACATCAAAGATTAACCAAAGAAATTTTAATGTATTTTTAGGGTGAAAAACACTGATTTGGAAATGCTTTCAAAGATCAAATAATTATCAGATTTTAATGAAACATTTAGAACTTATTTACAAATGAATTATTTTAGAAATATTTTTTAGAAAATCTTAGTAAAAGTATATTTCATTTTACATCTCTTACTCCCACACTTTTATTTAATTTATTTTTGTATTGTTTAATGTTTGCATTGGTTATACATAGCATTCCTTGGAGAATTTAAATCATCAATTGTTTTTGTAAATCTACTTTGAATCATAAAATAATGCAATAAAGCTAAAAAATTATTAATTTCGAGAAGCTTTTAATTCCTTTTATGAATAAGATATGTTGTCTATATTTCTGAGATGAGATATTGTAATTATTTACACTATTTACATTGTTCTAACTGTCGCTCTCATTTTTATTGACATGTGACATTTTGGGCATTGTACACTCCAGCCTTCTTCAGATGACTGGAATTTTAAACTGAACCTTTTATTTTATTTATCAGAGTAGATTGTCCTAATTCCATGAGCCATGCCTCTTCCAGATGTCACAGTATCAGTTATCTCCCTTTTTTCTCTAAGTTTTTGTTTACTTCTACTGTAGCTAGGTATTGATCTCACAACTCTTTGGGTCAAGTCGCTGGATTCAACCAATTATTTTTTCCACTAAGTCGTGTCCTTGAGGACATCAGTGTATGAATTTGGGACTTATAAAGCTAATGTCTCAGTAACCATTTTTTCTTTTTAACAGAGATCATATTACAGTTTTGTTATTTGTTATTGTTTTTCTCTAGCACTTCATATTACTGGTTCCTATATTGTATTCATTTCTATGTTTGACTGACTTAAGAAATTTTTGTGGCCTAGCATATGCCCTGATTCTGTAAGTTTTTTTCGATAGTGTTCTCTGTCTATTATTTCAACTTCATCTCACGGGGGAGCGGGGAGGTGATCTTGCTTTTTTCTCTCCATAAAGATCAGAAGCTGACACACATGGTCTATCACTACCAGTGAAGACATTAATCAACCTTACTTAACATAAGCTGAGTGCTTCTGAATACTCAATACTGAACAAGGATTTCAACTTGGCAACAACCAACAGGAAAATGTGTGAATGAGGCTTTCATAAACTTGAAAGAAAAAGTAATATGCACTGTTTACGTGGACCATTCAAATGTAATGATACTTATGCCTGATGTGCCTTTTCATTATATTTTAAAAACAAAAGCATTTTTTTAAAATTCTGATATGTAATATTTAAATGAACTTCCAGTTATTGTTGTAGATATTGTTTGATTTTAGGTTTAGGAAAAATGTCACCTTTTCATATTTAATTATTATTTATTAGAATTGTTTCCAATATTATCAGTAACCTCTTTCTAGTGATTCTACCTTTATGATATTGATTTTATCTTTTGAAAGACTGTAAAATGATGGGTGTCTTTCCTGTCATACTTTAAACATGAATATTTAAAAATGGTGCTATAAACTCTAGAATTGGTGCTGATCAAATGGAATAAGATCTAGATGATAAGAATGTTAAATATTTTTCTAACCAAAGTCTTCAGTGACTTCAGATGAATTTTAGTGGCTATGTCTACACACAACAGACTATAATTTTTGAATAAGAATATAATAAAAACAGTAATGAAATTTGTTATTTGTAATAACTATTGGTCTCTCATGGTAATCTGAAAACTTAATAAAGTTGTTAATAGTAAAGGAAATTAAAATTGACATTTTATCATAAAAAGTAAAAGTATCTTCATTCAGTAGAACTAAAAATATTTTATACATTCTCGATTCCAGACCTACACAAAATAGCCCACTTCTTGCCTGTATCCTGTGAGACTATCCGGTATGGCCTGAGGTGTTTTCAAAATAGTTCATTTCAATGACAGAGTATGTAAGAAAAGTAAATGTGTGACTTTATTCAACAAATATTTCACTGTCTTTTGAAATGCATTAATCTTTTTAACTCTCCATTGAATAAAACAATGGAATGATAATTGAATGGAACACATCTAGATGAAACGAAAAGTACCAACCAAATTGTGAAAGTATTTTAAATTGAGAACAGAACATTATGAATCATTTAAAGATTTGATAAAATTGTAAATTTGTGGTTTGTGACAGATAAATTTATGAAATCTATTGTCAAAAACATTTTAAAGGTTTATATCTGTATTCTACATTTCCAAAAAAACTAAAAATATACTATTTTTTTCTTTTTTTTTTTGCAGATTACATTTCCATGAGAAGTGATCCCCATCAAAAGATTGACATGGAAGCACACCCTGAAGCGAATTCATATATGAAAAGTAGAAGTATGACTTTATTTAACAAATGTTTCACTGTCTTTGTAATGAATTAATCTTTTTAACTCTCCCTTGAATGAAACGAAATCTAGATGATACGAAAGATACCAACCAACATGTGATAATATTTTAGAACATTATGAAATATTTAGAGATTTGAAAGATTGTAAATTTGCGGTTTGTAATATAAATTTATGAAATCTACAGTAGAAGACATTTTAAAATATTTACATTTGTATTCTACATTTCCAAAAATACTAAAAATATGCTATTTTTTTGTGCAGATAACATTTCCATGAGAAGTGATCCTCATCAAAAGATTGACATGGAAGCACACTCTGAAGAGAATTTGTATACCTGTCAAGATGAAGGATTAGATCTTTCACAGAGATTACACTTAAAACCTCAGAAGTGGACACACACTAGGGAAAAACCATATACATGTGAAGTATGCGGGTCAACATTTTCAAAGACATCAAATTTAAAAACTCATATGAGAACTCATACTGGAGATAAACCATATTCATGTGAAGTGTGTGGTTCAGCTTTTTCATGGATTTCAAGGTTAAAACGCCACATGTGGACACATAGTGATAAAAAACCATATTCATGTGAAGTGTGTGGCTCAACATTTACAGAAAGTTCAAAGTTAAAATCTCATATGAGGACTCATACAGGAGAGAAACCATATTCATGTGACGTATGTGGCTCAGCATTTTCACGGAACACACATTTAAAGAGACACATGCGAATACATACTGGAGAGAAGCCATACTCATGTGAAGTATGTGGTTCCACTTTTTCACACAGCACACATTTAAAAACACATATGCGAATACATACTGGGGAGAAACCTTATACATGTGAAGTGTGTGGTTCAGCCTTTTCACGGATTTCAGGGTTAAAACACCACATGTGGACACATAGTGATAAAAAACCATATTCATGCAAAGTGTGTGGCTCAACATTTACAGAAAGTTCAAGGTTAAAAACTCATATGAGGACTCATACAGGAGAGAAACCATATTCATGTGAAGTATGTGGTTCAGCATTTTCACGAAACACACATTTAAAAAGACACATGCAAATACATACTGGTGAAAAACCATATTCATGCGAAATATGTGGTTCAGCATTTTCATGCAGTTCTAATTTAAAAATTCACATGAGGAAACATACTGATGAAAAACCATATTCATGTGAAGTGTGCAGCTTAACATTTTCGGAGAGTTCAATATTAAAAATTCACATACGAACACATACCGGGGAGAAGCCATATTCATGTGATGTATGTCATTCAGCATTCTCTCAGAGCTCAAATTTAAGAAGACATATGCGAATACATACTGGAGAGAAGCCATATTCATGTGAAATATGTAGTTTGGCTTTTTCACAAAGAGCAAGTTTAATGGATCACATGCGGACACATACTGGTTAAAAGCCATATTCATGTGAAATATGTAGTGCTTCATTTTCATGGAGCATGTGTTTAAAAAGACACATGCGAACACATACTGGGGAGAGACCATATTCATGTGAAGTGTGTGGTTCAGCATTTTTTGAGAGTGCATCTTTAAAAAAGCATATGCAAGCACATACTTGAGTAAAACCCTATTGATGTGAAGTATACAGATTAGTATTGTTACAGAATACATATTTAAACACAGATATTCAGATGCATAATTAGGAGAAAGCAGATTCATGTGAAGTGTGTAATTCAGAATTTATACATTCATCATCCTTAAAACATATGCAAACCCGTACTAGTAATCTCGCTTGTAAAATTATCCTAGATAAAACTATTCATGTGAAATGTGTGATTCAGCACTTTCATATTGATCACATTTAAAAACATTTCTGCAAATATACTGTGATAAAAAATCATATGTAAATGTGGCACAATATTTTGTGTGTTTAATACACAAATTTTCTGAAGGTGTGGTGCAGCCAAATTTTCAAATTCTCTCACTGGAAGCTATATTTTTGAGAAATATAGTTCATTGATTTGTTTGGCCTTTTTATTACAGATTTATTTGGGTTTAGGGCCACATTACATTGAAAAACAGTTTTCATATATTCACCAAAAGCAACATCATTCTTGGTCAGTACTAGATGGGTGACTGCTTGGGAACACCATTTGGTGTAATCTTGAATCTGTAAGTGGTGCAGATAGATAATGACTTGGAGTTATTAATCAGAGAGCCGAGTTCCAATTCTACTTGGTTTCATTATAGGAACTTCTGTGCAAACACACTTGGGAAAGATGAGAATCCGCCTCTTCTTCCCCTGCTATGGAATAATTAGTATGGTCTGTATCACTAAACCATTATTCAAAAATAAATTCTGAAAATCTACAACTATTTCCTGGTTTTAAATATTTTGCAAAGGATTGATAAACTGTAAAAACAAATCAATCAATGTTAAGACTGGTCAGTACCCAGCTAGGTGACCGCTTGAGATTACCATTTTCTGTAAGCTTGGATGTGTGGCTAGTGCAGATGGATAATAGCCCAGAATTGTTAATTGGAGAGCCAAGTTTCAGCTTGTATTCACTTGCATACAAATAAAGGTATGAATCTACTGCTTTTTCCTCAGCTATGGGTTAATTAGTGTTGTCTCACTAAAAATGTACAAAATATTTAAATTTTGGTATTAAATAACACACAGAGGCTGATATGCTGTTAAACAAAGCAAACAGTATTATTTTTAATGAGAACCTATGAAAAACTCACACTACTTTTATGTTAGGACTCCTGGCCAAAATTATAAGATTTTCACTTAGATTGTTTTTTTGTTTAGTAGGAAATAAGCTTATGACAAGATGCTAAACATAATGTATTTAATAGCTGAATATTTAGACTTCATCAAATATATTTTAACCGTTTATCATTCTATAATTACCAGCTCTCAAAGTATCACAGCATGACTCTTCATTATTTGCAATGTTGTCATCATATATATATATATTAAGCCAGAGTAGACATGAGTGAAATACTCTTTAGAAAGGTATGAATCCATCTCTTCTCACTCCAGAGTTGAATAGCAGGATAGATTGGGTTCTACAGCCTTGGTTTTCAAACAGTCTACTTAAGAAATGAACCAGGGAGCCGAGTTCGAATTCCAGTTGAATCCACTGCATTCACTTACGCACAAATACCCTTGGGAAAAGTATTAATCCGTCTCTTCCCTCCAGTTATGGGATAAATAGCAGGACAGATTGGGTTCTATAGCCTTGGTCGGCAACCAGTCTACCGCAGAAAGCAATGGCAACCTACTGCGGGATAATCTTCTGCCCAGTCAGTCATGTCTCGAAAAAGACATGATCGCCCAAGTGTGTTTCATGTATGGCACTTAACTGACTGACTTAAGAAATGGTGACCTACTGCGGGAAAATCTACCTCATCAGTGATGTCTTAAAAGAAACATGATCACCCAAACATATATCATTCGTGGCAATTAACTGACTGACACATGGATCATGTTATGGTGGGTTGAAAGTTGATATTTATGAGGTGGTTTAAATGTTAAAGTGATAAGATTATTTAAATTAATAGTATAATTCTTATTTTATAAATCATGCAAAGGAAAATATGTAATAGTTGAAGCATTTTATGGAATTATTTAAATACCTTAAACAAAATTCAGCAGATGCATAAATATGCAAATTGCTTTTCAATTAAAAGTGACTGCTTGCAGATCCCAAGAAGCATTTAGTGATAAATTGAAAGGAAATATGGCTTCAAAAATGAACTTAACCAAAAACGTAGGATTATAAAATTTGTTCAAGAAAGTCTTTGCTGTCAAAAAGTCATCTCCACTGGAGTATGGCAAAAGAAATTAATTTGTTGAACAAAAATTCAACTGAATGAAATGAATTTTACATAAAACCCAAGCAAGAGCTAGTGCCCAGAAAAAAATGTGATTACAGACAATTGGATAAAAGTGATATTCCGTGATGAATCAAGAATCTGCGAAGGTGGTGAGCCTGGAAGTCTTGTCTGGTGCCATCCAAATAAAACAAAATAACTGCCTGAATAAGACAATGTAGTTTTCCAGCACATTCATGATTCTTAGTTGCATGTCACTTAAAGGACCTGGGGAGATGGTAGCTGTTACTTTAGAAATCAATGCACATGGATGAAAATTTCTGGATAATTTTCTCACTCTATTGACAGGAGGCAAGGTGGAGTAATGACTTGTGGAATCGAAGAGCTGAGTTCAAATTCCAATCAAGTTCATTGCATTAACTTCACTTGGGAAAAGTATGAATCCAACTCGTATGGGTAAATATTAGGACAAATTAGTTTTTATAGCTTTGGGTGCCAACTGGTTGGGGAGAAGGAAAACTCTGAATTAGAAACAGTAGCAAGCCCTAAAAGAAGTAATTTTTCTCATTGTCTTAATGATACCAACTCTGGTCAATTCCTTTTATTGGCAGAAAATCGGTTTGACAATAATTAAGTTATTTTTCAGAACAATAATACATGCTGTAAGTATTCTTTTTTTTTTCTGAATACTAAAATAAATTAATCATAATATCAAGGCAATTGTATAATAAATAGTTACTTTAATCTTTACTTGATTCAACTATACTAAAAATATTTTCAAATTTATTTAAAAAAACATTAAAAGATGTATTTTCATAATCTGATTAGCTTGCACAGTCAGTATTAATTCAGTCAGTTAAGTGTCATATGTGATACTTGCTTGGGCAATTAGCTCTTGAAAGAGACATAACTACCCAAGCAGTCATTTAAAAAAAAAAGAAACATCAAAAAGACATGGCAGAAGATTTTGCCACAGTAGGTTGCAATTACTTTCTGCAGTAGACTGGTTGCCAACAAAGATTATAGAACCCATTTTGTTTAGTTATTTGACACAGTTGGAATGAAAAAACGAATTAATACCTTTCCCAAAGATATTTGCACATAAGTGAATATGACGAATTCAACTGGAATTTGAACTCAACTCCCAGATTTCTATTTCTGAGCTGATATCCACTGGACAACTGCACACATCTACTAATTAAAGATCAACTTAACCACTGCAGTGTTATTACCAGCTGAGTGACAGCAATAAAAAATCATGTTGTCTGAATTTACCTGTAGACTGAAATGTTTTTATTTGTAAACATAATCAGTCAGTTAAGTGCCATATGTGATACACGCTTGGGCGATCATGTCTCGAAAGAAACATGACTGACTGGGCAGAAGATTATCCTGCAGTAGGTTGCCATTGCTTTCTGTGGTAAACTGGTTGCCAACCAAGGCTATAGAACCCAATCTGTCCTATTATTTAACCTATAACTGGAGGGAAGAGACAGATTAATACCTTTCCCAAGGTTATTTGCGCGTCAGTGAATACAATGGATTCAACTGGAATTCGAACTTGGCTCCCCGGTTTCTCGTTCCGAGCCGATATCCACTGTACCACAACGCACATCCTCACAGTGGCCTGTAATAAAAATCAATATTTTATTTTTTGTAAACTAATTATTTTTCAGTAATTTTTTGTTGTTGATCACCAAGTTTTTTTAAAATGGAACAATCATTATTTTTAAAACATTTAATCTTGTAACATTCTCTTACATAATATATTGATTATAAAGAATGTAAATGATATATGATGATAAAGAATGTAAGAAAAACTCATTTTACTATTTTTGGATTTAAATGATTATATTTAATGAAGTAAAATTTTCAGTGTGAGAAATTTGAGAAGCAAATTATTTTCAAAACAAAAAAAATCGTATCAAAAAGTGCAAGATATTAATCTCGAAAAGAAATCCTTGTTTAATTAATTTAATTAATGGGTTATATTTTTTTAATTAATGGGTTATAGAATTTCTTATATACAGCAGGATGTGCGTTGTGGTGCAGTTGATATCGGCTCGGAACAAGAAATCGAGGAGCCGAGTTTGAATTCCAGCTGAATTCATTACATTCACTTACGCACAAATGCCCTTGGGAAAGGTATTAATCCATCTCTTCCTTCCAGTTATGGGTTAAATAACAGGACAGATTGGGTTCTATAGCCTTGGCTGGCAACCAGTCTACTGCAGAAAGCAATGGCAACCTACTGCGTGATAATCTTCTGCCCAGTCAGTCATGTCCCGAAAGAGACATGATCGCCCAAGCGTGTATCACGTAAGGCACTTAACTGACTGATTATATACAGCAGCCTTGCAATATCAATTAAGAAATGAAATAAAATGAAAATCTTCAAAAGAGTCATATTTTATGTTTTTTATATTTCAGACTATGGCATCTCTATCGACACTTTTATTATAGCATTGACTATTCTGGATTTTTGTATAACATTTTTTAAAAATGTAAGCCTCAAAATGATCTGCCTTGAGAAACCAAGTAAAAAAAAATTTTTTTTTCAAAACACAAACAACCAAGATTGCCAAAAACTCAACCCAGAAAGTTTTAATTTACTGAAAATTTTATTGTTCATTATTTTCGCTGTTTTATTGAATTGCCCTAAAGAAGAAAAATCTAATGAAAACAAACTGAAAGAATAAAGTATAAAATTTTTGCATTTGATATATGAATTTGCTGAAAAAAAAAATTTTGCATTCTTTGTAAATAAAGGACTGTTCTCATAATATTGAAATATTCTAAAAAATGATTTCAAGTTGGTGATTCTTTTGTGAAAACAACCAAGGATTTTGAAATGGTTTTAGTTCATAACAGTAATTGTCATTTTCATTTTCTAAACGATTTTTTATTTTTTGAATTTTTATGTTGACTTTCTCAATAATTTCCAAAAACATTAGTGGGGATTTAACAAAAATTACAGCAATCTTAAAAGTATTTTTAAAAATGATAATTGTGTGATTCACTCAATTCTGTTAAAAATATTCCAAACTTTTAAGAAGATTACATAATTTTTATTTTATTACTCTTGTAGGGACTTACTATGCAAAGTTAATTTAGATTTGAATTTTACATGGCACAAGGCCACTTCCCAAAGGAACTTCCTAACTAAATCCTTGCATACCACCAGTATTTTTATAAGTATTGAAATCAATCATTAAACAAGCAAATGGAAAGTTGAATGAAATTGACAAAGCATCAATTGCAACTATAAAGTGTATTAGCAATAACAAGAAATACATTACACAGATGTTGAATTTCTTTCTTTGAAGGTGTCTTTCATGGACTCTATGAAAATTGTGTTAGAGCTTTTGAACTAAGTTGAAATGTTCATTGTCGCTGAAAGATTTATCAGTGTGATAAGAAATTCCTGTGAAGAATATTATTGCTAAAAGAATTGTTCAGTTCTGAATGAATTTGTAAGAGATAGTGAGTTGGACTTAGTATTTTACATGATGTATGCGAAGGGATTTCCGGTGCCAACTGGTGAAAAATGTGTGGCAAATCGTTTATATAGGTGTTCAAGTATCCTTATAATTTGGCGTTAAAAATGTGGTTCACTTACGTTGATTCGGATTAGCTAGCTCAAACCAATCAGTAAACAGCTGACATTTTGAAATATAATATGGTTACATACAAAATTTAATACATACACTTATACATTCACGCAAATGTATGTATGTGCATGTGTCACGCTCTTGCTAAATGGAGCAAGACGTAGAGAATAAGAAGTGTGTAGAAGTTGTTTCTAACCAAAAAATTCAGTCATAGATATCTTTTTTAAGATGTCAAGCATAATTTAATCATAGTAAAATTTGGCCCTTATTTTGATAATTTCAGGTCTCTAGCATTGAGATGAAAATTTTGCAAAAATTCTTGTAAAGTACATAGGAAAAGCAAAAAATGACTTTTTGCCATAAGAAATCAAATATCTCCTCTTAAACTGAGCAAAACATTTACATATCTGTAATCTACCCTCTTAGACTTTATGTAAGAGGAAAACTTATTCAAATTAGATTACTAATTGATTAAAAGTGTCCTGATAGGGAACATGAAAGAATGTCCCACAGCCATCTTAAAACTTTTTTTTCTGTTCCTAGAGTGTTCTGATCAAGAAGAACTTGATTCTTATCTAGAGAGTAGGTTAGCTCCTATGATATAATGTCCACCCTAACAATCTTTATGATAATTTTCTATAGAGAAACTTTGATCACTGTTTCATTGTTGAATAAGTAAAGTCATTATTAATGTTAATGTTTTTGAATTTGTGACTAAAATGTTGATAAAATCCACAGCAAACATTTTTAAAGATTGTATTTAAGTCATAAAAAATAAATTTAAAATCCCACCACCACCAAAGTAATATCCTAAAACTATGCTATTTTATTGTGCAGGTTACATTTCTATGAAAAGGGATTTTCATCAAAAGATTGATGTAGAAACCTAACCTTGTGGACTGATTTTTTTTTTTTACATGAGAAATACTATTCATGTGAAGTCAGTGGTTCAGCATTTACTTCACTTTTAAAAAGGACTTACTGATACATGCAGATAAGAGACCATATCCATGTGAAGTGTATAGATCAACATTACCCAAGAGTTCACAGTTAGAAAAAAGCAATATGAGAACAGACTGGAGAGGCACCATATTCCTATAACCTATGTTATTCATTTGCACAGATCACATTCAAAATGACATACAAAAACATTGGTGGGGAAATCATATTCTTATCAAGTATATGGTTCAGCTTTTGCACAGTTACAGAATAAAAGTCACATGGGCATTTACTGATGAAAACCCATATTTGTAGTTCAGTATTTCCGGAGAGTTTGAACTTATAAACGTATAAGGCCACATACTGGAGAGAAACCATATTAATGTGATGGCTGTGATTTAAAATTTCTGAGCACTCAAGTTGAATGAAAAGTATGCAAACATACTGGTGAAAACCATAATTATGTATAATGTGTGGCTCAGTATTTTAATGATAAAAAATGATTTAAAAATCCCATGCAAACACATACTGTAGAGAAGCCATATCTGTGAAGCATGTAATTAAGCATTTTCATGGAGATTTAATTTAAAGTCTCACATGTGATCACATTCTTGACTGAAACCTTATTTTGTGTAGAATGTGGTTCAGCATTTTCATAGAGCATGCATTCAGGAAGATACCATGCGTCTAGTAAACTAATAGATTTAGTAAACCGAAAATTTAACAAAACATTATGAAATTTAAAAAAGTATATATTTTCTTAGGAAACCAAAGTAATGGTGGCAACGATTGAAATAAACACAATAATTCTAAGCTAATAGAAATCACATTCCTAATAAAAAGATTATATTCCTAATGTCTGAGTATTTCAAATGCCTTCAACTACAGATAAAATGTACTGTTGCTCATTATACTATAAAATATATTGTTGGTAATCCTACTATAAAATATATCACTGTGCTTAGAAAATCACCTCTTTGTTTACCAAATTAATGTGATTAGTCACGTCGTCTGGACTATTGTCCTCATCTTTCTTGTCATATTCATGAGGTTTCGGCCATTGTATGCTTTGGCCTTCTTCAGGTCATTTGAATTTTGAACTGAACCCTTTATTTCAATCGCTGGGGTATATTGTTCCTGTTCCCTGAGCCATATCACTACCAGATATATTGTAATTTACTAAGCGCAGCTTAGATGTGGCACAAGGCCGAAAGTATGGGGTACCCAGTGAGAATCGAACTCACTACTTAATTGCAATAGTTCTAGCGAGACAAGCTTGCTAACCATTACACCACCTCGAGGTGCCCACTACCAGATATATTAGTCATCTCCATTTAACTCAACACTATTCACCACTACTGTTGCCAGGTATTTGACTCACAACTTTTTGGGTCAAATCACTGTAAATAGCCAACACTTTTATCCACTGGGCCATGTGTCTCCAAGAAAGAGGCATGGCTCATGGAATGAGAACTATTTACCCCAGTAATTAAAATAAAGGGTTTGGTTTGAAATTTCAATCACCTGAAGAAGGCCGGAGTGTACAATGGCTGAAACATTGTGAATATGACAAAAAAGATTAGGACAACAGTTTGAACAATGCAAATAGTATAAATGCTACATCATCTCAGAAATCTTGACAATTAATGTGATTAATTGTTGTTCCCAGCATGCCCCTGGCATTCCATTTTGTTATGATCCATGTTAAGATTCCCTACCTCCCCAGTTTGTTATTATCCTTTTTTTTTCTTGACTGGATCAGCATTTGATATTCCTCCACTCTGTAATTTATTTTCTCTCTCCCCTGCCTTCATTATGCTTATGGATAGAATACAGTAGCCACTCTTATTTTTCTGTGTTGTTTAGTTATATTGACATATTTTATTTTAGTGTTTTTAATCATATCACCCCAAGCAAGGCGATAACACCACTGATGCACAGGGGGCTACGTAGGGTAAAAAGAATGAAAAAGAGAAAGCCGGAAACCACATCCAAAACAGGGAACAAGGAATGAGCCTCTTCACCTGTTCAATAGAAGTGGGTGGAGTGTGAACCGGGCGATAGTTTAGTCTATCTACTCCAATTGAGAAAAAATAAAAATAAAGAGAGAAAAGAGTGAAAAGATTAGACAAGAGAAAAGCGGAAACCACATCCTAAATAGGAAACAAGGGATGAGCCTCTTCATCTGTTCAAAAGATGTGGGTGGAGTGTGAACCGGGCGATAGAGGTGATTTATATTCCCCAATGAGTCCTGCGTTGAACTAATAAAAAAAAGTTAGTTATCAGCATAAAATTTATTAAGATTTCATGGATTTACATGAAGGGGGGAGGCAACAGAAGTGAAAAAAAAATTAAAACGTAATATTACGCAAAAGCATTTTTTGACTGTAGTTAGAATGTCTTTTGTTGTGTTTTGTTTTCATTTGTGAATTCATTCCTCCCTCTCTCATTTTATGTTATCAATTTTTGAATATATTTTTATTCAAAAAAGGGACATTTGTTATATTATAAACTTTTTATGTCATGGGTGTTTTTGGAGGATCCCTGTGAATATGTGGTATAGTGGTATATGTCAAATTGAATGGTGATGGATGAGTTTTTTTTTAATCATTTCACTCCAAGCAAGGCGGTACCACCACTGATGCGCAGGGGGCTACATAAGAGAGTAAAAGTTTAGGCAAGAGGAGAGTGAAGAGAAAGACGAACCAGTTAAAGCGGGTGTCAGAAAAGGGCAAGAAAAGAATAGGAACACAGGAGTAATGACAGTTGTGAAGGTAGAGAGAAATGAAAAGAATAAGATACACAGGGTGATGTAGAAAGGAGTCAAGTGGATAAGAGATGGGAATTGACATTGCATTTAAATTCCTGGAAGTTGTAGCCATCAGGAAAGCTAGTATATGAAGGGAGTTCTACAGGCAGGAAATGCGAGAAAAGAAGCTGATGGAGTAGAATTGTCATCTGCATTTGGTCAATTTAACTGTAAAAAGGTGGGACCTTATTGTCAGTCTGGTTGCACAAGTAAATTTTTGTGGAGAGGCACTAGTGACCTAAGTGTGTCCATGCAGATGCTATGAAAATATTTGTAGAAGAGACAGAGGGAAGCCACATTCCACTGGTGAGAAAGTAACTGGAGTCGAGCTGCCAGGTCGGGACCAAACACATTACAGATTCTCCTTTTGAGCCAGTCGAGAACACTGAGATGAACAGCAGAGGCACCTGACCAGATATGGCAACAGTATTCTATGTAGTTCTTGTGGTAAATGAGTAAATTGTAAGGAATGAATGGATAGTGAACCTGTGC
Source organism: Ascarosepion bandense (assembly GCA_037127315.1). Lineage (NCBI taxonomy): Eukaryota > Metazoa > Mollusca > Cephalopoda > Sepiida > Sepiidae > Ascarosepion > Ascarosepion bandense. Next base: position 5,105,584 of record JBBBDQ010001152.1, on the reverse strand, counting down.
AAACTTACTTACGCACGAATATATACCTACAAACACAAAATCACGTACGATTATTGGCTAATAAATCACTAATACATTTTCTACAGGCAATTTACTAATCGCAGTAATACGACAATTTTGGAATCGCTTTATTTTTAAGTAGTCAAATGTGTGCACTTCTGGGAGAAATGGCTCACAGAAACTTCCTTAAGTCTCCCCAAAGTCAATCAGACCGATTAAAGAATGATTTTTCTCACGCATGAATCAGAGCCTATATTCACTTATAAAAAGCAAGGTTTTTCTTCTCGTCAGTTAGACCTCAACTGCTAAATGAATCTATAAGAGTTGGAACTCCAGTTCTAACCCCATGCCAACCTTCTCACTCACACACACACACCCACATGCTGATATTTCTACACCGTCACTAATATCACAAGAGGATGTGCGTTGTGGTGCAGTGGATATCGGCTCGGAACAAGAAATCGGGGAGCTGAGTTCAAATTCCAGTTGAATTTCATTGCTTCATTGCATTCACTTACATGCAAATACCCTTGGGAAAGGTATTAATCCGTCTCTTCTAGTTATGGGTTAAATGACAGGACAGATTGGGTTCTATAGCCTTGGCTGGCAACCAGTCTACCACAGAAAGCAATGGCAACCTACTGCGTGATAATCTTCTGCCCAGTCAGTCATGTCTCTTTCGAGACATGATTGCCCAAGCGTGTTTCACGTATGGCACTTAATTGACTGAATATCACAAGAACAATTAACATGAAGCACTCATGAACATTTAGCCAGTGAACTTTAAACCAAATAATTATCTTTCACTTAGATTACAGTTAATGAGAGGCGACTCTTGACTAATTCAACCTTTCTTACTTGAATGCATAATTTCTTTCACATCATTGTTTGATTGTACATCTTGTTAATATATGTATATTTTATGAGTAACAGTGTCTTTTGGTTATTCTGTGGTGATACCGAGCAAAAGCGAGGAACCAGATGTTTGCTCTATAACGACCAGAAAGCAAATGACCAAAAGTTGTTGTTGTGCATCTGGGTTTGCGCAGATGTTCCAGTTGAAAAATAGAAATTAATCAAATATTAAATTTCCATTTCACGAGCCTACGCAAATTTTATTTATCAGCCAATGGGAAGCCCAGAATCAAATACAAGTGTGAAATACCAAACGAGCTCTGATCCAAAAAGCAGAAATAAAAAGCAGATACAGACAGACCCCAGCAGGCAGACCAAAAGGAGAAGAGTGTAATCAATATCCCCTTGACCTAAGTCAAGTGGCTACTATGCTTGCCTCCTTCCTTCTCCCCTGTCTCAAAACTACTTACTGACCTAAGGAGTGACTACATCAAAGACATTCCTCATTTACACACTCCCCACATTCCTAAGCATTGATTCTCTTTCAGCATATTATTTGCCATGAACATTTAACTTCCGTTGGACCTATATTCAAGTATTACTTTAATTGTAAAAACATAATTGATATGTGTATATATAAACATGTTATTTTGCAACTCAATTTGCTTTGCTTGATTTTATAATCATTTTATGACTTATAGTGGGCTATGTACCACAAGGCCAAATTCCGTTAACCTGCAACAATGTACAACTACCCTTCTCTTGAACGGACTCCCACTACAATGGGATAACAATAGATTAGCAACCCACTGTAATTCTTCTTATGTGAGTTCTGTTTTCTTATCAAAGTTAAATTAATGTGAAGTCCGCCACAAACCTGATTAGTTAGGTATAGGATAATGTAGACCAGTTGCACCCCACTTCCCTTTTTGGCCTTGTGCCACAAAAGTATTGAATGTGTATTTCAAAACACTTTTCGAATCAAGACTGAAACACTCCTTTTTACTATTATGTTGAATTGCCTCAAAAACTGAAGATATGACAAATATGGCACCCTTTTTGTGGTGCAGTGGATATTGACTCGGAACGACAAATCGGGTAGCTGAGTTTGAATTCCAATTAAATTCTTGCATTCACTTACCCACAAATACCCTTGGGAAAGGTATTAATCTGTCTCTTCCCTCCAGTTATGGGTTAAATAATAGGACAGATTGGGTTCTAGAGCCTTGGCTGGCAACCAGTCTACCACAGAAACCAATGGCAACCAACTATAGGATAATCTTTTGCCCAGTCAGTCAGACCGCCCAAAACGTATATCACGTATGGCACTTAACTGACTGAATTCTCTCCATCACTTATCTAACATGTTTTCATCGAGTAATCCCCCTTGATTTTCTATGGATAACCTCCCCTTAAAATGCAGCCATCTTGTTTGTTCATTAAAGTCTTGTTTTCCTGTCGTCCCATCAATGAAAACAAATCGAAAGAAGTAAGTAAAACTTTTTTGCTTTGATTTACGAATTTGCAGAAAGAAAAATTACTTGTTTGTAAACAAGCAAAAATTAACGATTCTCAAGATGAAGGACAACGAATATTTCAATTTTAAATAATATTTTATTTACAAAAAATCTGGAACTAAAAAGTGATTTTCAAATTATTCCTTTTCGAAAGTAATTAACTATTTTGAAATAGAGATAATATAATTTTGTTATTTTCATTTTCTAAATTAGTTTTTATTTCTTGATATTTTTATGTCGAATTTCTAAATAATTTACGAAATCATTAGCGAAAGTTGTTGAAAAAAAACAAACCCTATTTATGAAAAAATGCTGTTGGAAGTCTCTCAATCGCGTGTTCAAAACCAAAACAATCCAAATTCCAACCATTACCAAGGTTAATAAAGTCCCTTCTTGTTTTAAGCGTAAAAGATTTACGAAATTGTTATTAATGACGTCTAATTTTATCTTGATTAAATATTTTTAAAATTTTAATTACTGTCACAATAAAGGTTTAAAATTTATTTCGCAATAATACCACAAATTTTTTTTTTTAATCTCGTTTCTATTTTATGGAGTTATTGCTTTATTTTTCATATTTTTTACATACCAACGAAAAAAAGAAAATGTCTCTAGAATCGGAGCCATAATTCGCGAGTTAAAATTTGTAGTGTAACCCGGATATAAGAGAGTTTTCGGGACCGGACAAAAGATATCTTATATCCGGGTTTGGTATATTTTTTATATATTACCACAGGCTCTAATTCGGGACCAGAGAAATATATCTTATATCCGGGTTACAGTACACTGTATATAGTAATGATATAAGAGAGTTGCAGGGACTGGATAGCAGTTATCTTATATCCGGGTTTGGTCTATTTTTTATATATTATCACAGGCTCTAATTCGGGGCCAGATAAATATCTCTTATATCAGGGTTATACTGTATATAGTAATGTAGTGTAACTCTGATATAAGAGAGTTATCAGGACCTGACAAAGTTATCTTATATCCGGGTTTGGTCTATTTTTCATACATTGCCACAGGCTCTAATTTGTGGCCAGAGAAATGTATTATATCCGGATTTCTCTTATATCCGGGTTATACTGTATATAGCAATAAATAGTTTATTTTTAGTTTCAAATATATTTTTGCTTTTTTCTTTTCGAAATATCTATTCAGAAGAGGAACTTTCACTACTAAATCACTGAAAAAACAGCATAAGTATGAAGAAAAAAGGTCCCAAACGTAATAAAAATGAACCTTTTCCATCAAAATGTTGATGTTATTAAGAGGAAAGATCAAAGAATTTTTAAATTATTTTTTAAAATGTTTTAGTACCTTCTAACACGTTCGAAATTTTGGTAAAAATCTTGCTTTAATTTTAGTTAGCGAACAGCCAGATCGTGAAGAGAGTTTACAATAAAAAACGTAATTACATAAATTTGCAAATTCTTGCAAAAATCAAATAATTGTCAGATTTTAATAAAACTTTCAGGACTTAGTCTGTAGTGAACAAAACAAGATCTAGAGTTAAAAATTCAAATTCTGAGAAAAAAATAATAAAAAGTTATAAAATAAAAAAATTTTCTACTCATTTTTTTTAGAAGTAATAAAGAAATAATCAACATCACAAACAAAACTCGTTAAATTTTTACACCTCAATAGGAATTGTTTTTTGACCAATAAAACCTAGGAAACACCTAAAAAAATTCAAATAATCTTCAATTATCAGAAACAATTCTTTTTGCGAGCCAAGGCGAATTTTTTTTTTTTTTGTCCAATGGAAATGCCAGAATCACATCCAGGAGCAAAGTGATTGCTATTATTGTCTCTATCTTTCTCTCTCACCTCTCCTCATACTTGATAACCGAATGGAACTCTTTAAGACTGAGCAATTACTTCAAAGACACTCCTACCCAACAATAGCGCTCATACATAGATACACACAACTTACTACTACAAACTCTTGATACCCTCAACTACTGACTACTGTTTCTTAATGAACATTTAACTCTATCAATTCATGTTATTTTTTCTATTAATAAATTTCTATTTAAACATGCAAAAAGTATGCTTTTATTCTTCCACTAATCCACCTTTTGATAATCTGACAATTCTGATAAAACCAGAAGTTGTGGGATTGTCAGTTATGTTTGTGAATTGGCCTTGTGCCAGACATGACTGACCATCCCTACAGCTACAGTGGTGACCCCCTACTGCCACAATTCACAAATGAATGAAATTATTTTTTTAAAACCATTTTGGTAAAAATATTTTTTTTTTACATCTGTTACCCACCTCCATGTAAATTCGTGAAATTTTAAGAAATTAAATTTTGTTGTGAAAATTGGTTTTATTAGTTAAATGCAGGACTTGAAAAACTACAAACATTACAAAATCTAGGACTGAAATTCATTATTGGAGCCTTTTGAACCTTACTTATGCAAAATCTCTATATAGAAGCCAATGAACCACCTATATCTCTGAGATGGGGAAAAACTATCCCTCCAAGATGCACTAAATCTACAATCCAACCCAAATAGAAAATTCAAATGATTGGGAGTTTATATTTTCAGACTCCCTATCTAGTTTAACAGCAATTTAAGAAAAAAACATAAATCATCGCTATATTCCAGAAATCCTAAAATTTGTCATCAATTCATAAAGCACAAATAATATTGGCTTGGATTCTTAGCAATGTAAGAATCAAGAAAAAACTGGTAAAATGATGCAACAAAAATGAAAATAAATAATATCAAACTCACATATACAGATTGTAACAACAAAATTACTCAACAAAATGGCAAGCAACAAAATTACAAAAAAACAAAATGGCAAGCAATTTGGGACATGTTCCAAAATTGTATGAACATCAGCCAACAATAAAAAAGGAGAATAGACAAGACATAGTGCTCAACAGAATAATAATTGGACACACTCACCTCTCTCTCTCTCTCTCACACACACACACACACACACACACACACACACAAGGTAGAAATTCAAATAATCTTCAATTATCAGAAACAATTCTTTTTGCGAGCCGAGGCAAATTTTTTTTTTTTTTTGCACCTCAATGCACCTAATTTCTCACTGTCAAACATATCTTGATAGAATGCAAGAAACAAAAAAAATGTGTAGCAACTATTACTAAGCACAAAATTTTAACATCTCTTCAAAAATTTACTTACTGTCCAAATAATAAAATATATGAAAAAAAAAAAACCAGCATACTTTCAACTCATAGAAAATAAAGTTTTGCATCTTGTGTTTTAAAACATACCTGAATAAAAAATCCAGTTTCAACATTAAACATACCTGAATAAAAAATCCAGTTTCAACATTAAACATACCTGAATAAAAAATCCAGTTTCAACATTAAACATACCTGAATAAAAAATCCAGTTTCAACATTAAACATACCTGAATAAAAAATCCAGTTTCAACATTAAACATACCTGAATAAAAAATCCAGTTTCAACATTAAACATACCTGAATAAAAAATCCAGTTTCAACATTAAATGACCGACAGTGGTTGGTTGTTATGCTGGTAAAACTAATAAACTATCAATCAATCTCTGCCATAGTCACTAGTGTACCACCCCAACGGTCGTCCTAACAATTTCCTCCGGCGGCCGTTCTCCACGCTGTGATGTTGCCGGAAATTTGTAGAAAATGTCGGCCGGACAGCTGGGGGTACAAGATTGACTATAAGGAACGAACTTCCACAATTTGGATGAGTGGAAAAGAATGCTTTATTCGTTTAGAGTTAGCCTTGTCTGTTGGGGCAGGCGAATGTGACACACAGCTCTAACTCCAATTAATGGAGATCAACAAACCCAAACTGAACGAAACAAGACGAACGGAGATCCTTCAAGCTCGCACCCAGCTGACTCCCTTTCACTTACTCGTCTTAACTCTTTTTAACTGGCTCTATTTATTTAATATGAATCCGGAAATCCGGAAATGCTTTAGACCACCGGTGACAAACACCGGCGACTGTAAGTCTGAAATTTCAGTTATCTTTTTTTTTTTATCTTAATAAGGCTTCCGCGGGAAAAGGCTTAATGTGTGGTCAAGTAAAGGACAGCCTTTGACCGGGTCATCGAAAACGTACTCGCTGAACTTTACACTGAGTCAAATATTTACCGGAGGACAATTTTCCTCATGAAAGAAAAAGCGTTTATTTATTTTTTTTTTCCTCTTCTTTTTCACTTTTGTTAAATATGTTTTCTAAACTATTTTCTATTCTAATCTATTTTCTATTTTAATCTATTATAATAAAATACATATATATCTAGTTATCGTGTCACACTAGCATCTGAAGTCAATATGGTTTCTGCTTTTGGATCATCGTGTGTTAATTCTAAATCTGATATTACTATTTTCTTGATTTTGTCTTGTGACACTTATCAGTCCAATTCCAATTTATGCCTTTTTCAAGCAAAATGTTCAGTGGAGCTCTGAAATTCTGTATATTAGTTATATAGATTAGATAATCTTAGAAATGCTTGTAACCTAGTAATGTTTGTTAGAGGAGGCATATTTTGTCAATGATTTGTCTTAGGTACTTGATTTTAGGTAAAAACAATTTGCACTTTTCCTCACTAAGTTTGAAGCTGTATTATAATTTTTTAAAAACTATTTTCATATGCCTGATATGTTCTTCCTTAGTTACACTTTTACTTAATATATCATTCAGATAAGCAACTGCAAAGTCACATGTCATAGCTTGTTGAAATATAGCTGGAGCCATTTTTATCCCAAAAAGAAATCAGTTGAACTTATACAATCCCTTATGTGTGTATATATAGTTATTAACTCTGAACATTCTTCAACTGGTATTTGTAAATACACTTTAGAATTATCCAGCTTCAAAAATATTTTTCTATCGTTTAAGCTTGCAAAAATTTCCTCTGGACTTGGTAATGGGGAGTTATGGGATTCTAAACAATTATTGCTCATTTTAATTCTTTAATCCTGTCAAAAAATCAGCACAAACCCAAATTTTTTTTTTTTTTTTTTTTGACATACTGTTGATGTTGCTTATTTTCAATGGTCAGTTTTTTCAATTACACCTGATTTTTCAAGTCTGTCTTAATCCTTGTTGTCTTGATCCAATTCTGCAAATGGTATACTATGTTTCAGTTTAAACACTGGCATTGACTTTTTTTCACTGAAAATTTCACATTGATTTGGGACTCTGCTCATCTCACAAAAGCGGGAAAACATTTTTTCAATTCTTCCTTTAAATTTTCACGCTGTTTTTTTTTTTTTCTTGACTGGTTGCTTGTCTACTTCTGTTTTGTAATACATATTTAAAAAGTTCTATCCAGTCAGTACTGAATGAGTTTGTGGTAATTTTTAACATGTAAGCCTTAGCCTTTAAACACTTGTTATGAAATGAAACAGTTACAAATCATTTCACCAATAAAAATAATTTCTTACTTGACACACAACCTGCAATTTTCAAAGTTGTTTTAATGTAGGTTTTTCATTTGCATTCCATGTGGCTTTGTTGATAATTGTGATATTACTACCAGTGTTTGGCTGCATTTTTACGTCCACATCATTAATTTTCACATACACAAAATTTTGGTTTTCTGGAAATATTTTTTTCATCTCAACACTGTATGAATTTTTTTTGTGAGAACTTATATTTGATTTAGTTTTACAATGTGACTTTTTATATCCTACTTTCCACACTTGTAGCATTTTGAATTCTTAAAGGGACATATTGAAATCAATTTATGAAGATGGCTTATTTCTCTTATGAGTGTGAAGATATGAGTCTACATAGGAATGCTCTGTTTATCTTAGATTGCCATGTATTGGTGAAGTTAGTTACCAATGTTATTTTTCAGCTAATCCATACAATATCTTCTCAACAACCCATGTTGAAATCAATTCATCAAGATCGCCTACCTATTGACCAGTTTAAGTGTCCACTGACTACACTGGTACAACCACTTGATTTTGAGAAAAGAGGATTGCTCAACAAATCCCAGCATGTATTAGAAAATGTCAGCTGCATAATTTGCATAAGTGTCCCATTCATTTGCATAAGTGTCCCATTCATTTGCATAAGTGTCCCATTTCAGAAAAGCTTATTAAAAGTCAGGAATGTGCTCATCCTTCCATGTGGACATGTTCTCAGTTTTGAGCTGATCAGATTCCAACTATCTTTTAAAGAGTGATTGTTACAAGTTTGTGTCATCTGTTTATAGATATATCTATTCAATATATTTTTGATTCATGTCTATTTTTTCCTTGGTGTTTCTCTGTTTTACTTAGTGTGCTTAATACAGGTTGAGAATCTTGGGACTGGATGTGCTTCAATTTTCAGATTTTGAAACACAGGCTATTTAATTTGTATAGCCTCTATAAAATGCACAGCTGATACATATAGCCTGAAAGTAGTTGATATAAACTTTTATGTAAATAAAGATGCAAGTAATGACACTAGTCATTTAATGCTCAAATGGATTTAATGCTCAAATGGATTTAATGCTCAAATGGATTTTTAAGTGGTGAAATTAAGATTTCACATAAAAGTAATGTTTTGTACTTTCTGTGCATGTGCAAAAAAACATGATCACTACTTATAAAGGTATATAAATGCAGCACCAAACTCTACTTCTGCATCAGGTGAGAGAAACCCAAGGGGGCGGGCACACCATTGATGACATCAGTGTGAGAAGAAAAATTTGGTTCGATGTTGTGTTTTCATTACAATACATACAGAAACAGTATTTGTATAAAAACTAAACATAGATTCGGATTATAGTTAAATGTAATGAAAAGAGGAAAAAGTCAGCACTTAATTTGTAACACTGCAATGGAATAATAGCCATGTTGCTTTCTGAGATTTTTCATTTGTGGCAAGTTATATCAGCACCTAAAAACTTGTAAATTTTAATGTGTTCAAATTTGGGAATTTCTGGTAAAGGACACTCAATATGTATTTTAATTTTCTCGATCGTGTCCTGGTGGGAGCAATAACCAGTTATCCCATTCTATGTTTATTCCTTTTCATTTCTTTTTCTTTTTAAATTATCAAATACTATAGTTTAAGTTCTCCTTTTGTCTCATTTAATTCCATTGGTTTTCAATGCTGAATAAGAAAATACATAATTAAAATTTGTGGCTTATAACAGGTAAACTAATGAAATTTCAAGCAAAAAAACTTTTTAAAATGTGTTTATTTTTGTATTCTAGATTTCCAAAAAGACACTAAAAATATGTTATTTTCTTGTGCAGATTATACTTCCATGAAAAGTGATCCCCATCAAAAGATTGACATGGATGGAGACAATTCATATACCTGTCAAGAAGAAAGATTGGATTCTTCACAGATTTTACACTTAAAAACTCACACATCGACACACACTAGTGAAAAACCATATTCATGTGAAGTGTGTGACTCAACATTTTCAGATAGATCAAGTGTAAAAACTCATATGAGGACTCATACTGGAGAGAAACCATATTCCTGTGAAATCTGCCATTCAGCATTCTCACAGAGTGCAAATTTAAAAAGACATAAGAGAATACATACTGGTGAGAAACCATATTCATGTGAAGTATGCGGTTCAGCTTTTTCACACAGCACACTTTTAAAAAGACATATACGAATACATACTGGGGAGAAACCTTATTCATGTGAAGTGTGTGGTTTAGCGTTTTCACATATTGCAGGATTAAAACACCACATGTGGAAACATAGTGATAAAAAACCATATGCATGTGAAGTGTGTGGCTCAACATTTTCAGATAGTTCAAGGTTAAAAACTCATATGCGAACTCATACTGGAGAAAGACCATATTCATGTGAAGTATGTGGTTCAGCATTTTCACGAAACACACATTTAAAAAGACACATGCGAATACATACTGGTGAAAAACCATATTCATGTGAAATATGTAGTTCAGCATTTTCATGCAGTTCTAATTTAAAAATTCACATGCGGAAACATTCCGATGAAAAGCCATATTCATGTGAAGTATGTGGCTTAACATTTTCAGTGAGTTCATGGTTAAAAAGTCACATACGAACACATACTGGTGAGAAACCATATTCATGTGAAGTATGTAGTTTAGCATTCTCTAAGAGCTCAGATTTAAACAGACATATGCGAATACATACTGGAGAGAAACCATATTCATGTGAAATATGTGGTTCAGCATTTTCACGCAACTCTGATTTAAAAAGACATGTGCTAACACATACTGGAGAGAAACCATATTCATGTGAAGTATGTAATTCGGCATTTTCACAGAGTGCAACTTTAAGAAATCACATGCGAACACATACTGCTAAAAAAACATATTCATGAGAAGTATGCAGTGCATCTTTTTCATTGAGCAAACACATAGTGGAGAGAAGCCATATTTGAAGTATGTGATTTAGCATTTTCATTTGGATTTAAAAAAGCTACTTGGTAACATACTGAAGAGAAGTCATATTCATGTGAAATTTGTGGTATGTTATTTTCATGCAGCATGTATTTAATGTGAACGCATACTGGAGAGAGAACATATTCAGGTTGAGTGTGTGGGTCAGCATTTTCTGAGAACTGATGTTCAAAAATATATATACAAGTATATAGCTGAAAAAATGCCTGTTCATGTGAAGTATGTAGGTTAGCAATTAACAGTAGCATTTAGATGCAAAATATTTCTTATTTGGTAACTGAACATTCTAGCTTCATAAAATATACCTTAACAAACTAGATAAAATTATTTAAATTCATGATATAATTACTTTTTCAAAACATACAGAGGAAATTATGTAATAGTTAAAGCAATTTATAGAATTATATGGTTATTTACATTCGTGAAACAAATTCCAGTACATACATTGATATTGGTTTATAGTTAAGAGTTTTTGCAGATTCCAACAAGTAATTAGGCATACCAAATTAAAAGAAAACATGGCTTGAATAAAAGATCTGTCAATTAAAACACTGGAAAGACTAATAAAATTCCTTCAAGAAGGTAATAATCTCCACTGGAGTGTGGCAAAAGACAACTTGTTATTCCCAGTCAACTGATCGAATGTTTGGTGCAAATTTTTTTACATGAATTTTGGAATGATTTACAAAAACTGCAAATAAAGGTTGTTGAATATGGTTTGATTATAAAAAAAACATAATTTTTACAGAATTCTTGATAAAAAAAATCCTGGTGGCCTTTAGATATCTTCAACTAAAATGTTTTGTTGAAAAATGTTAATTAAAAATTTTTAAAGTAGCTTTTATTTGTTGTTGTTTTTTTTTTTTTAATAATTTTACATGACAAATATATACAAGGTAAAATGTTAGTCTTTCAAAATATAAAGAACTCTTTCATTTAAGGTTGAATTAAAAAGAATAGAAAACGTTAATTTAAAATGTAAGTTTTCTTTTTTACAATTTCTCTTTGCTTTTACTTGTGCTTAAGCTGTTATTAACATTTTTAGAAAAACAACAATGAAGTAGATATTGACTAAATGTAGCTCAGTTTGACACAAGGCTCAAAGTGTGGCAATGTTTAATGTCCTTTATGATGAGTCCACCTGCTCCAATGTGATACCAAAAAACTTTCCACAAGGTGATGACTACATTGTATATTTCAAAATAAAATTGCTTTTATTATTTTTTGTATTTAGTAAGAAAATAATAATAAATTGTTTTTATTTTTGTTATGATTTATGAAAACTGCAAGTGAAGGTTGTCAAATAATTTAAGGATAAATGGATATTAATTTTCCATCAGTAAATTAAAAAAATATAAAAGGATTTTACCTGAATTACCTCCCTTGAATTACTCTTCAAAATCATTTTCACATTAAAAGTAATAGATTGATTTTCAAGAAAATTTAACCCGTAATTTTTAATTTTTAAATTCTGTAGTTCTTTCTTTTCTCTCCAACACTGAATTGTTTCAAAGTGAGAAATCCTTTACAGAAACAAATTCTTAGTAAGTAAAAAGGCTTTATTTTATGATTGAAGAATTTGTCAATAAATAATCATTCATCTTTCATAAAGAAATGATGATTTTCAGAAAGCAGTACAATTAAGCTTAAATTATTAATCATTTTTCTCTGAATGATAATCTGGAATGAATGCTACCCACTGTTTTAAAATATTTGCCAAAAAACAGGACATTATCTGATTCAAACTAAATTTTTAAGTTCATTAATGTATTTTTTATTTAAAACTTTGGGGAAATATTTTTTCAGGAATGTGTTTCACACCACTTTGTGATATTGCATGTGTAATTTTTAATTTGTGGGGATGTTCATCCAATTTTATCATTCAGTAAACATACCTCCAAAGATTTGCTAAAAAATGAAAATATACGGTGGCAGCCTGAAGATTGAAGAGATATAGAGGCCCATTCACAGCCAGCATCAATAAATTTGAGGATCCAACTGCTAAAACGCAGGCTCTGACTGAACAGATTCTAGCAAGTTCAATAAGCCTATACAACTAGAGTTCAGGTGCTGGAAGACCCCAGGAAAACTTTGAAATTTAACCATTTACAGGGGAATTTTAAGGCCATATTTAATGGGTATTAGAGCATATCTGTTAAGGCCTTATTTAATGGGTATTAGAGCATATCTGTTAAGGCCATATTTAATGGGTATTAGAGCATATCTGTTAAAGCCATATTTAATGGGTATTAGAGCATATCTGTTAAGGCCATATTTAATGGGTATTAGAGCATATCTGTTAAGGCCATATTTAATGGGTATTAGAGCATATCTGTTAAGGCCTTATTTAATGGGTATTAAAGCATATTCTAAGGACAGCATCAGCTATTTCAACCCATTAGCTTATGATTCTATCACTAAAATGGCTTTATTTTAATAATACTTAAAGAAAAAGTAGCAATTTTGTTGAAAAACTCAATTATTAAAAAAGTTATTTAGGGAGCCCCTCTGCAAAACAATATATCATATCCTGGTTGTAAAATATTTCTGATTAGTTGGTCAAAATATGGCTTTGTGGCCTGTTGATACATCTATTTTTTGATACGGTGAAATTTTAGTCTTTTTATTTATTTTTCTATCACTAGAGATTTGTGGGAAAATTAAATAAAATAATAATAAAGAATTAATAAAATAATTTTCTCGTTACAAGTTATTAAAAAAATGGAAAGGGTTTTTGGTCACATGCTCGATTTTATGACCCCACTTCTGGAAAGGACAAAATCTCTCATTCTACTATCCAACAACATTATATGTTTCAGCAGACCTGTTCAGGAAGTAAGTGATTTGGTCATCCCAATTCAGTGCAAGACCGACTTGAGCTCAACCATTTTTACCTATTATTCTTACTGCCCATAACTTATCTCTGAACCTGTCATGCCTATAAAAAGTAAATAAAAATTAATTATACTGTAAAAAGAAATAACAACTATAATATCATTAATTCAATCATTCTAAACTAGATACCTCCACTAATTTACTGAAAAAAAACATATACCAGAATAAAGGCCACAAATTTAATAATTTTTATATTATAAAATATTAGGGATATAATTTATGCAAAATGCATTTTTTTTAGTCTGACTGATTAAACAAAATTCAAATCCATTTAAGTGAATCTTAAATTTTCTTTTTTTTCTTTTTTTCTATTAACTACAATAAATAATTTTATCTGAAATTTTATGAAGGAATATGAAGCCTTATGAAGCACTTCTTTTTTTTAAGCTGATAGTCATCATCTTTTGGGAAAGTTGTTTGCAATCACACGGGGTGGGAGTGAGGTGAAAACAAGTTCATCCCAAAAGACATTTGCTTATTGGGTACTGCAAACGTTTGGCTTTGTGTCAAACTGAGCTTCTTTTAGTAACTAACTATCTAATTGTAGTTTTTCTACTTATTGTTAGTATCTAAACACAGGTAAAAGCCAGGAATTAAAATGAGTTTTTTTTTTTTTTTGTATAGCATCTTTCATTAATCTCCTTGGTAGGAATAAATCAACAAAATGCTCCACCCCACCATAAAAGCCAGGAATTTAAATAATTTTTTATTTTTTTTTTTTCAGAAAGGCAGTCTTTCTACCCATTTCCCCTATAATTTAGCATTGGCACCATATTATGCTTAACAGCGGAAATGTGCAAGATAATATGATCTTTTCAGGTTTCAATTTAGAAGAAACTAGCAGTATAGCCCGGCGTTGCTCAGGTGTAATGAAAGCTTTAAAACTAATCCATGGTCCTGGAGCTCAGACTCTTTGGACGTTGGCATGAAAGACTAAAAATAGTTGTTTCCAGTTAAAGCGAAACTGTAGACTGAAAGAAAAATGAATGGATGTAAGTCAAATTTTGATTTCCTGTTATCGATATCAAATAAGCTTTTTTTGCCGTAAACTGAATTTTGAAGGCTAAATAACTCCTCTGAGTAAATGGTATCATGGCTAAGACTACAATTATACCTACTTAGAGCCAAACCTGAAGCAAAAATTAAAATAAAAGGGCTGAAAAAAATACAGATAATCAGACACACACACAAACATCTTGTCTTTTATATATATATATATATATATATATTATCGATTTTCTGTACTATTGTAAGAACTGCAACCTTGAAACTTGTGAATATCATTTCTTATGTCTTGTCTATGAGTGTATCAAATTTGATTAAAATTGGACCACTCCTTCTATAACCCGATTTTTTTGATTATCGATTTTCAATATTTATCGGGGAGTACCTTGACACAAAACCTATGATATGATATCTTTTCAGGTTTCAATTTAAAAGAAATAAATCTTATTTCCGGCACAATACATACCTAGGGCTGGTACAAGGGTCTTGTGACCCCCAAATCTATGATATGCCCCCCACCACCACTCTACTATATCTCATTTTTCATAAAGTAGTATTTATTTAAAATACAAATTTTATTGCAACATAATTATATGCAATATAGGTGAACAATTCAACTAGAAAAACTGAAAATAAATACAATGTATTTAAATACAAATTAGAGACACGTCATAATAAATCATTCTGTCTTAAATAAATCAACAACATTTGTACAGCAATTTAAGATTTTTCTTTTTAAAAAGTTAAGTAATAGGACAGATTGGGTTCTATAGCCTTGGCTGGCAACCAGTCTACTGCAGAAAGTAATTTTAATACATTCAATATTATGGAAAAATCATTGAGAATTTTATACAGTGTCTTTTTAGATTTCGTATGAGGAAAACAAATTCACAGATTTGGATGAAGAAAAGAACCCATAAGGATGTCAAAATCTGCAAAAAGTTTCCTCCTTTAATACTTGTGCTTATTTTAATTTGTCCAGTTCAAATTCTAGTTGAATTTCTTGCATTCACTTACACACAAATACCCTTGGGAAAGGTATTAATCTGTCTCTCCTCTCCAGTTATGGGTTAAATAATAGGACAGATTGGGTTCTATAGCCTTGGCTGGCAACCAGTCTACTGCAGAAAGTAATAGCAACCTACTGTGGAAAAATCTTCTGCCTAGTCAGTCATATCTCTTTCGAGGCATGATCGTCCAAAGCATATATCAGGTATGGTACTTAAGTGAGTGCACTGAAGAGTAAACGTAATAAAAAATTCAAAAATGATGTCTATATTCGGTACATTTGCTTTCTCTCCCACAAGTACATCTGCAAACAAGATGATGACTATCAGCTTTTACAACAATAATAATAATAATAATGTTTATATTCTTTCATAGAATTTCAGATAAAATTTATTCATTTATTTATCCAATAGAAGAAGTAAAAACAAAAATTTCGGGTTCCTTTAAGTCAGATCTTCTCAACTGAGGTTCACATGGATCTTCGTTGTCATCTTGCGGCCTTGGTTGAGATAGAACTCACTATACCCCTCCAGTATTCCCTGAGCATTTAGAACCCTGCGCAGTTTGCAGCGAAATTCATAATCTTGTCAAATAGCTGAATACTTGATGCTTCGCCAGGGCTACCAAGGGTGTTTTTATTGTGACACCAACACTAGATGGCTTGCCAGCAGGCCCCATCCTGTTATTTAACCCATAACTAGAGGGAAGTGACGGATTAATAACTTTTTCAAAAGTACCAGTGCTGAAGTAAATGCAGGGTACTCAACTGGAAAAAGAACTCGGCTCACCGATTTCGCTTTCCAAGCTGATATCCACTGCACCACAACGCACATCCATCACTGAACGCTTACAGTGCCTCATATTCCCAAGTAGTCACCCATCTAAGTACTGACCAGGCTCAACGTTGCTTAACTTCAGTGATTGAACGAGAACCGGTGTATTCAATGTGATATGCAGTAAGCCATGGATCTTCAGAGGTCCATGTAATACTGCTGGGGGATCACTGACAAAAAATAATGAATTGGGGTTCCATAATGCAACTCTACTTTTGAATGGTTGCATTACTGAGAATTAAATTTCTACAATAATTTATGCCATATTAAAATAATAAAAATAGAAATATTCATGTAGCTTATTTTTTTCTTAACTGCAATCAAGTAAAAGAATAAAGTAAAAAAATACAATACAAATACTTTCACGGCTTCTACTCTGATGAACTTCGCTAACTGGTGCCCCCGATATATGAAGTTACTCGAGCCACAAGATTAGTAACTAGGTCCCACCATTTTACTGTGAAACCAATGAAATGTAAACGTAAATTCTACTCCAGCAGATTCTTTTATCGCGGTTTCCACCTGTAGAATTCTCTTCCATTTACTTGCTTCCCCGACAGCTACAATCTCCAAGGATTTAAATGTAAATTCAGTACTTATCTTCTATCTCACTAATTTGTATCCTCTCTCTCATGCTCCTTTCTCTGTTCAATCTACTCTCATCAGTATTCTCATCCTTCTTTTACTCACTTCCTGACACTCCCTATAAACTTTCACTCTTTCTCATAACTTTCCTATGTAACCCCCTGCAAAACAGTGGCAGTAAAATGCCTTACTTGGGGCAATATGATTATAAAAAAAAATTTTTTTTTAAATAACTTGGCAATTTATGATGTCGCAAATTTAAGGTTATCAACAATGCTTTCCCTACAATAAAGCCTCAGATCTGGATCTTTATTTATAATAAGAACTAGCAGTATAACCCGGCATTGCTCGGGTGTAATGAAAGCTTTAAAACCAATCCATGGTCCTGAAACTCAGACTCTTTGGACGTTGGCACGAAAGACTAAAAAGCAATAGTTGTTTCCAGTTAAAGCGAAACTGTAAACTAAAAGAAAAATGAATGGATGTAAGTCAAATTTTGATTTCCTTCTATCGATATCAAATAAGTTTTTTTCGACGTAAACTGAATTTTGAAGGCTAAATAAGTCCTCTGAATAAATGGTATCATGGCTGAGACTAAGAACTACAGTTATACCTACTTAGAGCCAAACCCAAAGCAAAAACTAAAATAAAAGAGCTGAAAAAATACAGATAAACAGACACACACACAAACATCTTGCCTTTTATATATATATATATATTATTGATTTTCTGCACTATTGTAAGAACTGCAACCTTGAAACTTCTGAATATCGTTTCTTATGTCTTTGTCTATGAGTGTATCAAATTTGATTAAAATTGGACCACTCCTTCTATAACCCGATTTTTTCGATTATTGATTTTTGATATTTATCGGGGGTACCTTGACACAAAACCTAGCTAAGAACACTCGCAGACACTTATAGTACAACTGTGTAAATTTTGAAGAAAATCGGTTCAGCCGTTTCGGAGTCTATAGGTAATGGATACACACACACAGACAAAGTTCCATTTATAAATAAGTTTAGATTTTTTTTTTCTTATTTCTTTTGACTATCATTCACTATCTGCCTCACAGTGAGTCTTTATTTCTTTTAAATTTCTTTTTGATTTGGTTACTCACTGATCAGGATGTGTGTTATGGTGCAGTAAGTATAATCTTGGAAGGAGAAATTGGAGAGTCAAGTTCAAATTCCAGTTAAATTCGTTGTATTTGCTTATATGCAAATACCCTAATAGGTATTAATCTATCTCTTTTCCCCCAGCTACGGGTTAAATAGCAGAACGGATTCAGTACTATAGCCTTGGTTGAAATTTTCAATCTTCTTCCTAGTCAGTAATGGATTGAAAGAGACATGATCGCCCAAGCATGTATGGTACTTAACTCACTGACAGACTCACTCATCAGTCTGTGACAAAAACAAACAGAAGGGTCCATGTCAATCTCGGTTGAGAACTATTTGTCTAACGGGTAGGAAGGCACTAAAAAAAATTAAGAGAAAAGGGTTCTGTGGGGGAAAAAATAGTTGAGATTTATTGCTTTTATGGATATTAAAAGATTTTGTATGAATTATCTCCCTTGACATTAGTTCTTCGGAAGTGTTTTTCTTTATTTTCTAGAAAATTTAAGCCAAATTCTGTGTATATTTGCTTCTTTTTTTTCTTTTCTCTAACGTAGAATTTCACCAAAGAGCAAGATCAGACGTAAGTAAGGCTTTTTTTTTTTACTTTATTTTTTTGAATTTTTAAAGTTTTGTAATTTATGTAAACTCGGTAAGAAATTGGATTTTTAAAAATTAAATACAATTAGTCTGTTTATTTTTTTAGTAAAACTTTAAAAAAATTAAAATGTATTTTAAAAAAATCAAACGACTTTCGTTAAATTTGGGATGTTATTTTTGGAAAATAATATCCTAAAATCAAATTAATCCACAAATAAATATAAATTTACGTAAATATCGGTACCACTAAAAAAAAACGGATGTTTTTCCCCCTCTATGAGCAAAAAAATCACTACCCGCAACTAACTTTAGGTGTGTGTGGGGGGGGGAGTCTCTCTCACCCAGACTTTTCGGTACCTCAACAAGCGTCATTTTTAATTTGTAGGGATGTTCCCCATTTTTTTTTTTTTTTTACTGTTTGAATTATATAAAGAAAAAAATCAAAATCATGTTATTTCAGTAATAAAAATAAAAAATACGTCGTCTCAATGTTTTCCGCAAATACCATCTGCTGGAGAATTTGTCGTTGTCCCGAAAATTAAAATAATTCAATTCTTCCAAAAAAAGTAATTAAAAAAAAAATCTTAAAAGTCAAAACTAAATGTTACTTAGGTTTTTTTTTTTTTGTTCATATGTTTAAAAAAACAAAATGAAGAAAATGTTTCTTTTAATTTTAATTCCACTCCAACAAGATTCCAAGAAGCAAAATTTTCAACTTTGCTGTAAGTGTAACCTCCACTAAATTCACTGAAAAAACAGCCTAGCAAAAGACCCAAAAAACTTCGTATAAAAAATAAAGTTTTATTATAAATGTTTGCTATTGTTATTATTAAGAGGAAAGACCAAATAATTTTTTACCTATTTTTTTAAATTGTTTAAATCCTTCCAGGTACGTACAAAATATCGCTAAAAAACAGCATGAAACAGCATAGTATGAATAAAAAAGTTCATAAACTTAATAAAACTAACTTTTTCCATCAAAATATTTATATTTTTATTAAGAGGAAAGATCAAAGCAATTTTTAATTATTTTTAAAATTTTTTGAATCTCTGCTAACATTTTCGAAATTTTGATAGAAAATGTTGTTTTATTTGAGTTAGCGGCTAAAAAAAAAATTACGCCTTTATTACAATAGGTTACGTGGTAATGCTGATACAACCCACTTTTTTCACGGTAACAAACACATTAATTTGAAAATTCTCGCAAAAATCAAATAATAGTCAGATTTGAATGAAACTTTCAGTACTCATTCACAAATGAATGAAATTATTTTTGAAATTATTATTTTTTTAAATTTCTTGGTGAAAATATTTTTTTTAACTCTGTTACCCCCCCTCTACGTAAATCCATGAAATTTTAATAAATTTTAATTAGCTGTATAAATTTTTTTTATTAGTTAAATGCAGGACTCATTGGGGCATATAAATCATCTATGTTTTTTATTCTAAAGTGGACAACCTGGCCGAAAATCTGCTCCGAAGAGTAAAATAAAAATGCAATAAATCTCTGATATAATTTAATTTGATAAACTTTTAATTGCTGGAATAAATAATAATTATTAAGGACATTATACTCTGAAGAAAAAAAAATTTTTCGTTTACTAATAAAATTTTGAAATAATTGTTTTTATTTTTTAATTTTTTATTATAATAATTCATAAAAGTGTTAAAAATATTTTAAAAACCTTTTATTAAAACGTTGTTTAATTTCCTCTTACTTAAGAATTGATTATCACATTGCCTATCGAAAATTGAAAAGTTTAATAAAAATCATTCACCAATTTTACTTTTAAAATAATTAAAAATAATTAAATTTTGGAAATTTTTATTAAGTACGGTGTTCCATACGGATCGAAACAAGTTTCCGTAGAGGTCGTATTGTTTTTAGAAGTTAACAAGTCTTTGGATGAATTCCCCTTACATCGAAAACTAAACAAACCAAACTTTGATTCTAATTTCATTCTTTTTTTATTAAATTTCTAAAAGAAATTTAATTTTTTCAGAAAGCATATTAATAATGTAAGATAAATATGTAATATCTAAACATAAAAATATTTAATATTTCAGAAAAATATTAATAAATAACACTGTTATTTATTCGGTTATTTTAATTTAATTCGGTTATTTTAATTTAATTCGGTTAAATTTAATTCGGTTATTTTAATTTAATTCTTTCTTTTAAAAGAAATTTAAATTTTTATTCATTCAGAAAGCATATTTTTATTTATTCAGAAAGCATATTTTTATTTATTCAGAAAGCACATTTTATTTTTATTTATTCAGAAAGCACATTTTATTTTTATTTATTCAGAAAGCATATTTTATTTTTATTTATTCAGAAAGCATATTTTATTTTTATTTATTAAGAAAGCATAGTCTGGCTATAAATCTAAACTAAAATTCTATAAAATGTTATACTTGCTGAAAATATTATATTAAATTTTTAATTTTACTATTTAGTTAAAAAACAAAAAAAAATTTAAATTTCCAAATATTACGTTTTAAGCTACACGATTTTTTTGTCACTTACGGCCGCCATCCAAACGTCATTCACACCTGCTACTTGTCAACACGTAATTTATCGCCTAGATAAGCGCTGACAAGAGGGCTACTGTTTTTAAAGAGTGATTTATTTCGTAAATATCAAGTCAGTAAGCACTTAATACTTGTTTGAAATCAGATAAAGGAAGGTTTCAATTATAAAAATCAACTTAAATAACGTGTCAAGGAGGTATTTTTTTTTTTTGCAAGATTTTTAAATCAGAAATTTAGCTACTGTTTACATAATCTGTCGATTCGTCAATAATGGCGGTAAATTTAAAAAAAAGTTTTTTTGCAGTGAAATTTTTGATTCCGAGCAATATAATTTCGGTTTGAACTAAACCAGGGTATTTTGCTTATGGTAATTAGTAAATTTAATCTCTTGGCTTTCAATTAAAGGTAAAATTAAAGCTTCAAGAAAACGTTTTTATTTTTAAAAATTAAATTTAAATTGAGGTATCGAAAATCGGCAGTGATTTTTTGTACATACATCCAACACGTTCGAAATTTTGGTTAAAAATTAAAAATTTTTTTCTTTTTTTTGGTGAAACACATTTTTCCGGTGCAAAACATTAATTTGAAAATTCTTGCAAAAATTAAATAAGTTTCGGAAAACTTTCAGGACTTATTCAATGCATGGAATTACTTTTGAAAAATTATTTATATTTTTAAAATGTTGGGAAAAGATTTTTTTTACATGTGTTGCTCCCCATCCAATTAATTTCCTGAAAGTTTTATCCTCCGTAAACTTTGTTTTATTAATTAAATGCAAGACTCTTTGGGAAATATAAATAACCCTTTTTTTTCTTCAAACTTGCCAAAATCTTCACGAAGTAGTGAAATAAAAGATGTAGGTACCTTCACTAAATCACTAAAAACAGCATAGTATGAAAAAAAATGGTCCCAAACTTAATAAAATAAACTTTTTCCATGAAATTGTCTGAGAAGAAAGATCAAAGTAATTTTTAATTATTTTTAAAAAATTTTTAATCCCTTCTAACATTTTTGAAATTTTGCGAGAAAATTTTGTTTTGATTTGAGTTAGCGGTTAAACAAAACGTTACAACTGTTTACAATGGAAAATGTAACAATTACATCACCCACTCTTTTTGGTGACAAACACATTAATTTGGAAATTCTTGCGAAAATCAAAGAATTATCAGATTTTAATGAAACTTTCAATACTCATTCAGAAATGAATGAAATTATTTTTGAAATTATTGTTTTTTAAAAATCTTGGTAAAATATTTTTTTCCATGAAATTTTAATAAATTTTAATTGAGTGCAAACTATTTTTTTATTAGTTATAGTCTGAAGAAAAAAAATTGTTCAATTAATAATAACATTTTAAAAAGATTGTTTTTATTTTTTTTATAATAATTAATAAAGTTTTTAAAATATTTTTAAAATCTTTAAAGAACCGTTGTGCTTATTTTTTTAGTTAAGAATTGATGACTATATTTATTATGAAAAATTGAAAAGTCTAATAAAAATCGTTTTACACACATATTTTCAAAATAATTGAAACTTTTTTGTGCATTCGATTTTTTTTTTGTATGGTAATTTCTATGTGAAAATTAAAAGGTCAGAGTTTCCTCCTTACCCAAAAGAAAATGAGTACAATTTTGTCCCTTATGAATGCCATACATTTTTATTTCTTATCAAGAAGCTGTCAACACAATCTTGATTTACGATGCGTACAGGTCAAAAAGTTCAAATTTGTGATTAAGAAATAGTTTTATTAAAATTTCAAGCTATAAATAAGTAATATTTGTGTAAATCAGATTAATTTAACATAAAATTTCCTAATTTTCCAAAAATAATGTTTCACAGATGTATATTTTATATTTGCAAGATTTTAAAACTTTTTTTTAACTTTTGTTTACAAAAATGTGTCGATCGCTCAAAAATGGTGGCAAATTGAAAAATTGAAAAAAAATATTATATTCCAATCAATATAATTTCTGTTTGAAATAAACCAGAGTATTTTGCTTACTGGAAATAGTAAATGTAATTATTTAGCTTTCAATTAAAACTAAAATTTAATTTAAAAGTTAGTTATTGAAAATGAGTGGAGGTAACTATATGCAGGTAGCCTATCAGTTCATATATAAAATACAAACATATTATCACACCCTGACTTAAAAGGGATAAATTTTTTTTTTAAATATATAACATCAACAGTGCAATAATCAAGCCATTTAAAAATAGGTAATGCCACTAACTCACTGAAGAACTGCATAGCATGATGAAAAAAGGCCATAAACTTAATAGAAACAAAGTTTTATAGTCAAAATGTTTATTAAGAGGAAAGATGGATGGGTTGTTTTTTCCCCTATCTAAATATAAGCAAAAATACATACTACCTCACTATGTTTTTGGTTGGGCAAGGGGGTTAGGTCACTTTGTTTTACCTAACTTTTCAGTATCTCAGTTGTTTTCTCCCCTACCTAAATATAAGCAAAAAAAAAAAAAAATACTACCCCACTATGTTTTTGGTGGGGCAAGGGTTTTTTTTTTTGGTTTTTTTTTAGTGCATTTATTTAAAAAAATAACAAAAAAAAAAAACAAAGAAAATGTTTGAATCTTTTTTAAGAAAAGATTAACATTTTCTTCATTTTTTTTTTTTCCATTTCATTTTCTTCTTTTACTTTTAATTCCAACAAACCAATAAGATTCTATTCCGATGAGCAAAAATTTGCAACTTTAGTGTGGTGGAGTGAAGGTACTATCATGACCTTCACTAATTTGCTTAACAGCCTAGCATGAAATAAAAAAAAAATATTGTCAAAAAAAGTAAAACATTTGTTATTAGGAAAGAACTAGAACTAGAATTTTCGTTGAATTTTTTACAAGAATTGTTTTTTTTTTTTTAATTATAATAATTTATAGTTTCAGTTTTTTTTTTTAATTCTTCAAATATTTGTAAAATGAATTTTCAAAAATTGAGAAAGCTTTCTTGAACCTTTCATTTTAGCGTTAATTGAAGGCTAAGACTAAATGATTTACTATTTTCAACTTTTTCTTTAAGCACATGGTCAATCCTTTTTTCTATTTGGAAAAACCAGGATTTCACAGTCATTGTGAAATTTTGTAAAAGTGAAGAAAGTTGATTTTAATTCATTTATTATCTGATACATGGTAACTAATATGTAGTGCCAAGAAAATTTTATATCTTGTTGAAAAATATTAATTAAAAAATTTAAAAATATCAATTTAAAAATATCAATTAAAAAATTTTAAAATATCAATTTAAAAATATCAATTAAAAAATTTAAAAATATCAATTTAAAAATATCAATTAAAAAATTTAAAAAGTATGTTCTTAAAGATTTTTTTTTACTTTTACTTCATAAGGTCCAAATTTTACTTCTTGCAATGAAAAGAAACTACACTTTTAATTCGGTGACTCCCAAAAACTTAATATTTAAATCTGGAATAAAATAAAACTTAAAGGCAGATTTTTTATTTTAAAATGTACTTTAAATCATAGATTTTGATCTATGATTTAAAGTGCATTTTAAAATAAAAAATCTGCCTTTAAGTTTTTATTTTATTCCAAATTTAAATATTAAGTTTAATATTTCCAGGCATGTGAGATGATATTTCTATTATTGGTTGACCAACAACAACACAAGTTCTTATTGACAGCTGGAGACTTTTCTTTTATTTGTAAATAAGCTGGCCTGTAAAAAAAAAAAAACTTGGTGTTAGCAAAAAATGTGTGTCAAAAGGAAAGTTTTTCCTATGACACCTCTTTTATTTTAACTATCATCACTCTTCAACAATGTTTATTTGTCTATGTTTCTGAGATGAAGTATTGTTATTATTTACATTGTTCAGACAGTTGTCCTCATCATTGTTGTCATATTCACAACATTTCAGACATTGTACATTCTGGTCTACTTCAGGTAATTATGAACCAAACCCTTAATTTCACCCACAAATTAAACCAGTAAACATTTGTATTGAAAAATGCTTAATACGTATTTAATGTAGAGGGGTATAGAACTAACTTAAATTCAGAACTAATTTCAACTTGGAATTAATTTCAACTCAGAAGAGTTGAAATTATTACCATGTTGAAACCAATTTCAAGCCAGAACCAGCGCCAAGTTGAAATTAGCTCTGAGGTGAAATTAATTCTGTAATCCAGTGTAGAGCTTTGAAATATTATAATTTGGAAGGTCAGGTAATTATGCTTCCTTGGTTTCAACCTTTTGGTATCTTCAGGCATTTTATATTAACTGATCATCTAATGCATTTTCGAATGCATAATAAGAACTTCCAGAATACATAACTGGAAGTTTAAAATAAAAGAGGGGCTGGTTAACATTTTCATCCAAGTTTGTACAATCCTAAAATATGTTTTCTGAGGTTTTTACATCTGGACATTACTTTGATCTTTCATTTAGGAATCTTTCTCATTCTGGAAATAATACTCTGGCGAACTGCTTT
This sequence comes from Ascarosepion bandense, assembly GCA_037127315.1. NCBI lineage: Eukaryota > Metazoa > Mollusca > Cephalopoda > Sepiida > Sepiidae > Ascarosepion > Ascarosepion bandense. The sequence goes on along the minus strand of JBBBDQ010001152.1, from coordinate 5,079,771 downwards.
TCTTGGCACAATCTGCAGATATCACTACTGTTGCAAAGTATCTCCTTTTTTTTAATATATTCCAAGTTACATAAGGGTTTTGGTCATTTTTTTCTTTTAATTTCCACACATGCTTGTCTAGTTTGGTACAATTCCCAAGGCTCTTTAGTTTGAATGTTGATTTGTGGTTATACCATTGCTTTTTAAATTTCCCTTCAGTACATCCTACATATGTTTTTCTCTGTCCACTTCATCTTGCACTTTTGCTTTGTGAATAACTCTTTTGCAAACTCTGTCAACTGGGCATTTGTTTTTATCTCTGCAGTTGCATTTTTCAGTAATGATATTTTGCTGCACATTATTTTTTAAATTCTTGGCATTTTGTCTCTTTTAAGTTACAGCTGCAGCTGTAATTTAGAAAATTACATATTTTCTAAATTACAGGTTACACGTGTTTATTAATCAGTTCAAAAAATATTTTCCTTATTTTAGAATTTACTTCTAAATTAAAAGGTTGGTTGAACCAAACAATGTTTCATTTCCTTGCATTATTCTTCATTTGTTTATTTATTTGAGGTTTAATCTAATTTATTTTTATGGCCATTTTCATTTAAAACCTTTTCTTAATCTTTTTTCTTTCATCAAAAATGTTTTTGTGAGAAGAATTTATATATATATATATATATTTTCCAACAGATAATGTTCCCAGAACTGCATGTGTGTAGTTTCAGATATTAATGCATCTATAAGGAAGTACTATAAGCAAATTTGAAATTTTGTGTATGCTATTTTGCCAAAGTGTAAACAGCTTTGCTTTTCATAGCATTAAACATGTCAGATTTTGTGCCAAAGAAAGTATATTTGCAGGGAATTTTACTGCACTATTTTATTCAAAAGAAATCTGCAGCTGAATTACACATAATTCTTGTTGAGACTAACAACAACCATGCTGTGTTAGAAACAACATGCAGAGATTAGTTTAGACGCTTCAGAAATAATGATTTTGATGTTGAAGCTGAATAACACTCCAGTGCACCAAAAAAGTTTGAGGATGAAAAATTGGAGGCATTATGTAATGTAAACTTATGTTAGGTTCAAGCTGAACTTGCAGAATGATTAGAAGTTGATCACACAACATTTTTGAAACATTTGAAAGTATTAGGAATGATTCAAAAGCAAGGACATTAGGTTCCATACAAGTTGTCATGGGTGAACAGCTGCTTCAGTGATAGAAAAGGAAAGCTTTTTTGCATGTTATTGTGACCAACGATAAAAAGTGGATACATGACAATAGCAGTAAGAGAAGAAGATTGTGGGGTAAGCCCAGCCATGCATCAATATTGGCAGTAAAGCTGAACATCCATGATTCAAAGTTTATGCTATCAGTTAGGTGTAGTTTATTATAAGCTGCTGAAACTGAATGTAACCATCATGGAAATTGCTATAGACTACAATTGATGTTTTTGAGCTGAACATTGAAGAAAAAACAGCCACTGAACTAGCAGAGGCATGCAAAGTGATTTTGCAACTTAAAAATGCTTGGCTACATGATGCAAAAAGGGTGTGAACCTACTTGGAAATGCTTAAATGGGAAGTCCTACCTCACCCACTGTAGTCACTAGACATTGCTCTTTCAGATTATCACTGGTTTCAATCGTTAGCACATGGCCCGGCTGAGCAGAGCTTTCATTCTTACGAAGATGCTAAAAAATGAGTTGACTCTTTTTGTTTTTGTTTTTCTAATGTGGCATTCAAATGCTGCCAGAAAGATGGGAAAAAGTAGTGTCTAGCAGTGGACATATTTTCAGCGACATGTTTTTTACAAATTTTTGTAAATATTACTTTTCATGAAAAACCAGCAAGAACTTATTCAAAGTCTTAATATATATATTATTTAAAAGTGTTCATGTGTAACTAAATATATTGAGAAAACAACAACAGGATAACCAGAAACCAAGAAGAATGAAGATATCACCACAATGCGTTCACAAAACTTCAAATTTAGCATAACTGCTGGTTAATACTGGTCAGCGGAACCCATATATATTACCCCTTATGCTGTTCTATGATTACTAATAATATAGCCCCATGACTCAAGTTCCTTCAGACCACTGTGGTTATTATCTAGTTGACTCTTCACTTGTTAACACATCACTCGATTTGCCACTGGTATCCTGTTGGTGGCATGGTTCCACTCAACAGCAGACATTTGTCTTTTCATGACCATTCACACCTTTATGATGTGTTTTTACACTCAAACATTGAGAAGATTGCTGATAAAGCAAAATTGAAGTGAAGACTGGTTTGGCAGCTGGGAGTTACACAACAAAAAAGTATTTCCTTGGAATAAAGAATTAACTTGTATTAAAAATGTAGCAGTGATTTGGTTTATATGGGATTTGTTGTATAGAGTAGTTTTAACCCTCTAGGGCCATTCGTATCATATTTGATACAGTATTTCCCTATAAGGAAACATTTGGTATTTCCCTATAAGGAAACATTTGGTATTCATTGACTGAGCAGTCAGTACTGCTTTCATTTGAAATTTATAAAATATTTCTCTTAAAAAATTTTTCAGGAAAATATTTCTTTCAAGGCTTGTTTTCATACTGTATCAAATATGATATGAATGGCCCTAGAGGGTTAATCCTTTCCACTTAAAAGAAATAACACTGGGATCATCTTTGAAGTCTGTAGCTTTTGTTGGTAGTAAATTAAATTTCTATGTCTTAGTCTTTATCGCCAACACAAGGTTAAAGTCAGGTGGTTTCTTTTGTCTTCTCTGGATCTAATTTTCTAATTTCTATCTGATCTACTCTTTTGATCTCTCCTATGTTTTTTTATCTTTTGGGTTGGCACAAAGTCTTGGTCAGGAGGTCTCTCTTGTCTCCTCTCAATTTGGTCTTCTCTCAACCTTCTGGTATGGTTTGTCAGCTGTCCAAAATCTCCAGAGTCCTGCATCTGGCAGGGATGGGGGTTAACAAGAGTTTTGGTTTGGTTGTATTCTACCCTTAGCATCACCCACTTCCTAAAATTTCATATTCTCAAAGTATCTTTATTGAAGTAGTTTGTACAAATTTGGTGTTGTTTAGACCCTTTCTGAGAGTGGTCAGTTGGAATCAAGCCATTCCTTTTTAATCCCTTCACATTCCATCTCACACTACTGCTTCAAATGGACGAAGCTAATCTCTCTCTTCCTTCTTACTTCACCTTCTCAGCAGCTAACTTCAGTCTACCTCCTATGACAAATCTAATCTCTTTAGATGGCATAGTGAAAACAGTTTCTTAGTTATTAGCCTTTTTTATCAGCTTGTCTCATGCTGTGCTCTTTTGGCCAGACTATTCAATAATTGAGAAGAAAAGGAAAGAAATTTATTTTCACTCTCATTAAAAACAAAAGATTTTTTTTTCTGTTTATGCATTTTTCAATCAATGGTCACTTGAAAATAATAGTTTAATTTTTCTTATCACTTGCATCCAACAAAATTTGAATTAATGTTTGGATATAAAATTTTTCTCGGGATGAATTATTAGGAAAAAATGCATCAGACTGGTTTCTATCTATTGCTTCTCTACTATGTAGCTGATTCCAAACAGACATCCTTTTTCCTAGTTCTTTTTGGGCAGATAAATCAGAATTATTATTTTGGGTTTTCTTTATTAACAACATATGTCTTCCTCTATTTGATATCTTGGGGATATAGTTAATGGTATTCTTATCAAGAAATGGGAAGGGATGGTAATCTTGGTTTTGCTCAATCTCACTGAATTCTATCTAGTTAACTGAATTTGATTCTCCTTGAAATTATTTTAAAACATGTTTTTAATGCATTTTGTTTTCTTAACTTTTCAATCTATCTTCTTGCAATTTCAAAAGTTATCATCCAGTTAGTAGACTCTGTTCTCTTTTATTTTTTCTTTCTTCCTTTCTTTTTAATTTGGTCAATGTCCAGCAGTTCTCAGTGCCGCAATCTTATTTTTAAAATTTTAGGTACCTTTGTTTTATGGCCTTACTTTTCAAGATGTGTTGAAAAAATTAATAATAGATATCTTTTTTTTTTTTTAAGTAATTTCCTAAACTTCAATGAGGTGGGGTAGCTGATTAAAATCTTGTTACAAATGTTTTCTAAAAAGGAAATTAATTAATTTCTGAGGTCCTGAAAGTTTTGTTAAAATCTAAACCAAATTTTTAAAAAATTTTCCAATACGTGTTTTCCCTACCATAAATACTCAAATTACTTGTACAAATCTTACATTTTTTAATCAAAATTTTCAGGTTTCTATAAAGAATAGAAAAATAAATTTTACAAAAAAAAAAGTCTTTTAATCTTTACTTTTAATAATGATTACACATTTTTATTAGGTTTTGGATAATGTTTTATTTATTATACATTATAAACAAAAGTATATTTCTTTTAAATTCAGTTAAGAAATATTTTCATTAGCTGTTGATATTCTTCTCTTATAGACTATCCTGTAAATCATCTTGTACATATGATTTCTTTTTGTGAATAAATGCTTTCTACCATTTAAGTTTTCCAAAAGTCATTAAAACTATATTATTTTCTTTTATAGGTTGTATTTCCATAGAAGATCAACTATCAAAAGATTGATGTAAAAGTGCAGATAATTTATACACCTGTCAAGAAGCAGCATTCAATATTAAAATGTGTGGTTCAGCATTTACTGTTCAAATATAGAAAAACATACATAGATGAAAAACTATATTCAGGTGATCAGTGTGGCTTAGAATGTTAAGACTTAAAAGTTAAATATTCATGTAAGAATATATATTGGACAGATATGGGAAATTTGTGGTTTAGCAATTTTATAATGTTCAAGATAAAAAAGTTATGTCTACACATACTGCTGAAAAACTATATGTGAATTATATAGCTCAATGTTTTCAGAGAGTTCAATTTTAAAATACTACATGCAAATGCATACTGGTGAAAAACAAAGTTCATGTGAAATATGTGATTCGGTATTTTCTGAGATCTCAAGTTTAAAAAGACATATGCGAATACATACTGGTGAGAAACCATATTCATGTGAAGTATGTGGTTCAGCATTTTCACAGAGTGCACATTTAAAAAGACACATGCGAACACATACGGGGGAAAAACCATATTCGTGTGAAGTATGTGGTTCAGCATTTTCACAGAGTTCAGGATTAAAAGATCACATGCAGAAACATACTGAGGAAAAACTATATTCATGTAAATTGTGTACCTCAAGGTTTTCAGTAAGGTCTAGTTTAAAACGTCATATACGTATACATACTGGGGAGAAACCCTATTCATGTAAGATATGTGGCTCATCATTTTCACAGGGCACATCTTTAAAAACACACATGCGAACACATACAGGAGAGAAACCCTATTCCTGTAAAGTATGTGGTTCAGCATTTTCACAAAGTTCAGGATTAAAAAATCACCTACAAAAACATGCCAATGAAAAAACATATTCTTGTGAAGTGTGTAGTTCAAAGTTTTCAGAGAGTTCAAGTTTAAAACGTCACATGCGAATACATACTGGTGAGAAACCCTTTTCATGTGAATTATGTGGTTCATCATTTTCACAAAGCACACATTTAAAAACACACATGCGAAGACATACTGGAGAGAAAACATATTCATGTGAAATCTGTGGTTCAGCATTTTCTGAAAGCTCAGTTTTAAAAAAGCATACACGAACACATACTGGTGAAAAACCATATGCATGTGAGGTGTGTAGCTCAACATTTTCACAAAGTTCAACATTAAAAAATCACATGCGGACACATACTGGTGAGAAACCATATTCATGTGAAATATGTGGTTCGGCATTTTCTGAGTGCTCAAGTTTAAAAAGACACATGCGAATACATACTGGTGAAAAACCTTATTCATGTGAAATGTGTAGTTCAAAGTTTACAGAGAGTTCAAAGCTAAAAAGTCACATGCGAACACATACTGGAGAGAAATCATATTCATGTGAAGTTTGTGGTTTAGCATTTTCTGAAAGCTCAGTTTTAAAAAAGCATACACGAATACATACTGGAGAAAAGCCTTATTCATGCGAATTGTGTAGCTCAACATTTTCACAAAGTTCAACATTAAAAAAACATATGCGAACACATACTGGAGAGAAACCGTATTCATGTGAAGTATGTGGCTCAACATTTTCAAAGAGCTCTAGTTTTAAAACTCATATGATGACACATACTGAGGAGAATCCATGTTCATGCAAAGTATGTGGGTTAGCATTTTCAGAGAATACACTTTTAAAAACACACATGCGAATGCATATTGATGAGAAGGCATTTTCATATGAAGTGTGTGATTCAGAATTTGCCTATTCCTTACTCTAAAATACTTATATGCAAGCCCACACCAGTAAGTAAGCTTTCATCATGTCAATAAAAATTATTCATCTGAAGTGTGTTTTTCAATATTTTTATAGGGATCATATTTGAAGATCATATTTAAAGAGATCTATGCAAGCATGCTCTGTTAAAAAAAAAAGAAAGTATGAGTTAAAATGTTTAGCCTGGTTAATTTTAAATATCATAGGAGAATATGTGTCTATTTTTTAGATATGATAGTATTTACACTATTTACATTGTTCAGACTGCTGTCCTCATCTTTTTCTGTCATATTCATGACATTTTGGTCGTTGTACTCTCTGGCCTTCTTCAGGTGATTGGAATTTCTCTTGCAACAGATAAAAATTACTACTTTTATATATACATAAACTAGCAGTATAACCCGGCGTTGCTCAGGTGTAATGAAAGCTTTAAAACTAATCCATGGTCCTGGAGCTCAGACTCTTTGGACATTGGCACGAAAGACTAAAAAGCAATAGTTGTTTCTAGTTAAAGCGAAACCGTAGACTGAAAGAAAAATGAATGGATGTAAGTTAAATTTTGATTTCCTGGTATCGATATCAAATTTTCTGCACTATTGTAAGAACTGCAACCTTGAAACTTCTGAATATCATTTCTTATGTCTTTGTCTATGAGTGTATGAAATTTGATTAAAATTGGACAACTCCTTCTATAACCAGATTTTTTCAATTATCGATTTTCAATAATTATCGGGGGTACCTCAACACAAAACCTAGCTAAGAACACTTGCAGACGCTTATAGTACAACTGTGTAAATTTTCAAGAAAATCGGTTCAGCCGTTTCAGAGTCTATAGGTAACGGACACACACACACACAAAGTTCCATTTATAAATAAGTTTAGATAAGTTATATATTTTTTACCCATACTCAGTATTCTTTTTTTGCCCTGTTGGCGGGGCATCAGAATACGTCAACTGCTCCCCTGCAGAGAGTAAAGTCCCTCAATTGGGCCACCTGTTAAACCCAATTTGGAAGAGTGGAGAGGTGCTTTGAGGAAATCCAGAAAGGAAGAGGTAATACTATCTCAAATTAGGATAGGACACACCTTTTTTATCCACTCCTGGCTATTAAGAGGAGTAGATCTGCCCAAATGTTCTAGATGCCAGATGAATAATAGCATAAGACATATACTAATTGATTGTACAGACCTGGCAAAAATTCGTCAACAGTTTTATAAAGTACAGAACTTAAAATCTTTATTTGAAAACATCAGCATTGACAAAATTCTAGCCTTCCTTTGGAAAATTGACCTATTTAATAAAATTTAACTTTATTATATAGCTTCAACGTAGATATATAAACTTTAACATTTCCTCCTAGCTATGGATAAAATAGCATGCTGTGTTCTGAATGAGCCTGTTTCCAGTGAATAACTGTAATTTAAAATAAAAATATGCTTCCGGCCTTAAATGACTCTTTAGCTGTTGATAGGCCGTTAAACAGGAACAAACAGTATTCTTTTTACTTGAATTTATGTTTGTCAAACTGGAGAAGGAATTAACCTTCACAGTAGTAGTAGTAGTAGTAACAACAACAATAATAATGTTCTGTCTTCCAGGTTACCCATTCTTGATTCTATAACATTTAAAATAAAGTCTTTGTAGAACAACAATAAAACTATCAAAATCTTTATCAGCACTTATGTGATTGATGAGTGATAACATGTATGTAATCACAACTACTGTTTTTTTTTTTATCATATCATCCCAAGCAAGGTGGTAACGCCACTGATGTGCAGGGGGCTACGTAAGAGTGGAAAAGAGAAAGCCGGAAACTACATCCTAAGCAGGGAACAAGAGATGAACCTCTTCACCTGTTCAATAGACATGGGTGGAGTGTGAACCAGGTGATAGTTTAGTCTATCTACTCCAATTGAAAAAAAAAAAAGAAAAAGGAGTGAAAGGATTAGAAAAGAGAAAGCCGGAAACTACATCCTAAACAGGGAACAAGGGATGAGCCTCTTCACCTGTTCAATAGACGTGGGTGGAGTGTGAACCTTGCTTCAAAAATCTATTTCTCTGTGATCTTAAACTTCAAATAAATAATTTTTTTTTCAAATTAGGTTAATTATAATCTAAATCAGCTGATATTTCTCACTTTCAGAAAAGTATATTTTATTTTTGGAGAATTTTTTTATACAGTGAATCACATTGCGATATGAGATGACTAAAAATGGTGCTAATCAGATATTTTAGCAAAAGAAAATCAATTCCAATCAATATAATTTTTAATTGAAATACACTGGAGTATTTTGCTTACTGGAAATCGTAAATTTAATCCTTTAGCATTCAATTAAAGTTAAAATAAAAACTTCAAAAAAGTTTTTTCATTTATAAAAATTCGTTTTAAACCAAGGTATCAAAAGTTTGTGGAGATGCCTACATCAACTTTTGAGTTTCCGATAGTCCATCACTAAGTACACTTTTTGTTATGTTGCACAATGGCCATTAATGGCACAAATTGTCTCCACATCTATGCTCTTTCTGGACTACAACTGGCATTCAGTCAGTTAAGTGCCATACGTGATACACGCTTGGGCGATCATGTCTCTTTTGAGACATGACTGACTGGGCAGAAGATTATCCCACAGTAGGTTGCCATTGCTTTCTGTTGTAGACTGGTTGCCGACCAAGGCTATAGAACCCAATCTGTCCTGTTATTTAACCCATAGATGGAGGGAAGAGATGGATTAATATCTTTCCCAAGGGTATTTGCACGTAAGTGAATACAAAGAATTCAACTGGAATTTGAACTCAGCTCACTGATTTGTCGTTCCAAGTCAATATCCACTGCACCACATTGCTCTGCACTAATGATCAAATGACAGCAGCCAGAGTCAATAAAAGCTTAACACTATTTGCCATTGACCAGTATGTTGACTACAAGCAGCACTGCATATTTATCTGCACAGGCAATGAGACTGGCAGAAATAAGGGGGGTATAAATTTATATATACACATTTTTTTTATCATATCACCCTGAGCAAGGCGGTAACGCCACTGATGTGCAAAGGGCTAGAAAGAGAAAAGCGGAAACCACATCCTAAACAGGAAAAAAGGGATGAGCCTCTTCACCTGTTCAATAGACGTGGGTTGGAGTGTGAACCGGGCGATAGTTTAGTCTATCTACTCCAATTGGACAAAAAAAAAAGAAAAAACGTAAAGAGTGAAAAGATTGGGAAAGAGAAAGCCGGAAACCACATCCTAAACAGGAAAAAAGGGATGAGCCTCTTCACCCATTCAATAGAGTGGGTGGAGTGTGAACTGGGCGATAGTTTAGTCTATCTACTCCAATTAAAAAAAGAAAAGTAAAGAGTGAAAAGATTGGGAAAGAGAATCAATTAAGTTTTTTTTACAAATAAAAGTAATGTCTTTTGGATGGATTCAAAGGATGTTAAAATGTTTGTAGCAGTAAATGCCAAAAAGAGAGTTTGTGTGTATGTATGTTGGAGCGTTTGTCAGTTAGGAATGTCTTTGATGTCTCTGCTCTGTAGATTGGGTAAGTAGCTCAGGGGACAGCGAAGAAGAAAATGAAAGAGAAAGGGGAGGCGAGCATAGCTTGACGAGGTCAAGGGACATGCTAACTATGCTCGTATTTTCTCAGCTGGCAATGCTTTCTGTGTCGGCTTTTTATTTCATCTTTGTGGGTCCCAACAGGTCGTTTGGGAATTCATACCCGTATTTAATTCTGGGCTTCCCATTGGATGGTAAATAAAATTCATATAAGTTTGTGAAAAGGAATTTAGAATTATCCACTTGGCAATAAATACTAAAAAAGTATGAAATGCATCATTTTTTAAAAATTGGTGTGGCTTAATAATCATGGCCAGTAGTGTGTATATATATATATATATATATATATATATATATAACTGAATATTAAACCTAAACTACTTTCAACCTGTTCCACTGAAGTCTCATTTTATGATCACAGAATTTATATATATGTGCAATGAGATGATGTTCTAATAAGCTCAGTTCTGGGACCAACCTCAGAAACTTCTACATATTCAACCTAGAAAATAATATATTTAGCAACACTAAAAAATCCTCCATCTATGTACAATATGTTGATGATATTCTTATATTAGTTAGAAATATATAAGAAATAATAGAACTAAAAAAAACTTTCAAAAAAACTCTGTCCTCAAATTCGCATATGAACTTAACAAACATAACAAAATCCCTTTCCTTGACATTTTAATAGACACAAACAATAACACATTTACTACCTCCTCATAAAAAAAACCAGCAAAAACTCTTGCAATTTCAACTATAAGAGTGAATGCCCTAACTACTACAGCATTGAACACAATTTAATTAACTGAGCACAAATCAACTCCTCCACAAAAAAGATATACTCTGAACTAAAAAATATTAAGCAGACTCTCATAAATAAGGACTTCCCAAACCACATTGTAGATGAACAAATACGACAATATTTCAAAAACCTCAACACACATCAAACAGAATATGGTATTTCCACAAAAGACCATAAACATATCAAACTCTTTTATTCCAACCAGATGCATGATAACCACAAACAGAACGAAAAAATCAGAAAAATCACATTTATACTAATATATCTCCCATTGATCCTAATTAAAAATGAATAATATATGATAAAAAATACAATACTACTAAATTATCTGTAATAACTCCTACACACCAAGTGATGTGTTATGTAAAACCAACATTATATATCAATGCAAATGTCCCTTGGGAAAATGTAACCCCTACAAAAATAAACAAATATATATGTTGGATTTACAACAACTACATCAATGAGATGTCTTACATTACATTTGTCTGACCATTCGTCCATTTCTAGACATCTACAACAACATTCCTGTCTATATTCGCAAGATAAAAAATAATGATCAATAACACAATGACCCTACACCAAGAAAGCAACAAAAGCAAACTACAGATCCTCAAAGCAATATTCATTAAAAAACTTAAGCCATAAATTAATAGAATAAGCTATGAATATTGTAGTAATGTTCAAAAATGTTTATAGAAAGAACAGTTTTTTCAAGCTTTAGCACATGAATTACCATGATATTACAACAGAAAAGTAAAAAATAAAATTTTGGACTTTTCCCACATTCTAATGAATGCTAAGCAATTTGCCAACCGTTATATTTGAAGCAAGAAGAAAATTTACCGTAATTATAAGCAAAACTGTTTTGCGGTTACTTTTTGTTACCACAACTCACATCGCTGAAGATGATCTCAGAAGGAGATTGAATGTACTTGGAAACATCAAGAAATGAATCATAAAATCATCTGTCAGCATTACAGCTCATTTCTGACATATTTGAAATATAATATGTGAAAGATTATCTGTAAGTATGAAGAGATTTTATTAAAAATAAGCAGACACAATGTTTGCAATTTGGTTAATCGGACACATTGAAAAGACATGGTTAAGTAGTGGAATCTAGTCATGTGATTGGATCAAACTACATTTTTCTTAGGTGTTAAGAAAAATTGATTGAGGTCATAGATCAATTTGCTATTTCCCATCCAGTCAGAATCTAGAATTTTAATATTCACACTGACTTGTGAAATTTGCCTTAGTCTGGGTTTTTCCAAAATGTTTTCAGTCATTCTGATCCATTTTTGTAGGTGTGCAATTTTACTTTTTGTGTTTTAGTTAATTATTGGATGATATAGGATTTGTATCCTATAAAACCTTGCATAAGGAACATGCTTAAAATCAACAGAGTTGAAGGGTAATTTCCAGAAAATGCTCTTAAATGCTACTTAACTGCAAAATGTTGCCAATACAATATGGTATCATTCGCTTGAATTTACAAGAAATGGATTCAGTTGGCTTTCATCAAATAAACTATAGCACCAGAAAACAATAATAAAAAAATTTCCATTTTATAATAATTTTCACATTTCAAAAAACAATTTCAATAAAAATATTTAAATTTTCAGCTTAGATTTTCTGTTTTTCAATTTTAAAATTCATCAATATTTTTAAAACTGAGATGGATTGAAAACATTTTTAAGAAGAATATATATGAATTTTTATTTTTTAATAAGAATTACATCTTGAACTGAATCCAGAAAGAATTATATTCTTCTTGTGGAGTAGATAGACTAAACTATTGCCCGGTTCACACTCCACCCACGTCTATTGAACAGGTGAAGAGGTTCATCCCTTGTTTCCTGTTTGGGATGTGGTTTCTGGATTTCTCTTTTCCAATCGTTTTACTCTTACGTAGCCCCCCCCTGCGCATCAGTGGCGTTATCGGCTTGCTTGGGGTGTTATGATTAAAAAAAAAAAAATGACTTTAATGCTAAATTGTAGGAAAAATGTGTATGAAGACTATGTTGCACCAATCTCTCAATGAGAAATTGTCTTTCTGCCTTAGAATAATCCTCATTTTAATTATTGGCTTTTACCTTCACTTAATCAGTGACAGTAGAAAAATAACAATAATATAGATAGGTACTAAAAGTAGCTCAGTTTGGCAAAAAAGCCAAATGTTTGGAGTACTCAATAGATATCATTTGTGATAAGCGTGCTTTCACTCTCACTTGTTTGATTGCAAATTTCCCACAATTTTTGCAAAAACTGCTTAGATTCTTTTATGAAATTTAAGATAAAATGTTATCATCTATGCTATTTGATAAAAAAGAAAAGAAATTTTATTGATTCCATTTAATTTGTTTAATACGCAAATTTAAAAAAAAAAAAGATTTTCCATAAATTATTTCCCTTGATAATAGCTCTTCCGTAGTTATTTTCTCTTTAGTTTACTGGTATTACGAGAAATAACGTATACATTTTTTAATTTCATCTTCAGTTCTATCCCTTCTTGTTTCTTTTGAACATAGAATTTTTCCAAAGAGGAATATTTGGCGAAAACAATCTGAAAGAAGTAAGTAAAGATTTTTGTTCATGAATTTGTGACATTTTTTAGAACTTCTTTGTTTTTTTGTAAATGTAAACTTGGTAGCAAATCTGATTTAAAACTTTATTTTTTTAGTCTTTTTTATATGTGAATTCTTACAATTTTTCTTACTTTTACGAAATAAGGTCAAAAATTTGCGTGTTGAAAATAAAATAAAAACAAATTTTTATTAAGGAAGGTTGAATTTAACGCCTACGAAGTTAAAATTTTCCATTGATTTTTTAGCAAAAAAAATCACAACGGCCGGTGATTGAACTTCACATTGTAAAAAGAAACAAAAATATATTTAAAATAAAAATAATTGTAATTAAAAATATAGATTCCTTCACAGAAAACATGATACATAAAAATTTTAATTTGTACCGCCATAAATTCGTTGAAAAAACAGCATATCATGACGAAAAAGAGGCCTCAAACTTAATAAAAACAAAGTTTTATCGTCGAAATGTTTGTTATTATTATGAGAAAACACCAAAAATATTGTTTTTATTATTTTATTAAATTTTAAATCCGTTCTCACACGTTCGAAATATTAGTCAAAATTTTTTTTTTTATCAGCGGGGCAGGGCGGACCAAAGATTAGTTATGGAAAATGTTAACGTCTTTTTTGCTGCAAAACTCCCAATATGAAAAATAGATATTAAAAGTAAAAATTAATAAATGCCATAAGATTTCATAAATTATTGAGTTACATCTGCCGTTATTTTCATTCTGTTATTAAATTGTAAATTTTTTTAAAAGAAAGTTTTATATTATTTTAATTTTTATTTTTCATAAAACATATTCAAACGTAAGCCTACAGAGCTAAACTAACTAAAATTCCATCAAATATTGGATAATTGCTGAAAACTGTGTTAAATTTTTAATTTTAGTTAAAATAAAACAAAAAACAAAAAAAAAAACGATTTGTATGAATAAGATTTATACCAAATTCGACTTCCATACTTTTGGCCAGATAATGAAAATCATCAGTTGTCCGGTGCTGACAGCTGTGATAACAAGGCTACCATAATTGAGAAATGCTTTTTGTAACATTTTTCAAGCAGTAAGCAAGTAATTCTTGTTTCAAGTCAACTTAAAGTAAGTTTAAATTCGGTAATTTAATGAAAATAATGTGTCAGCGAGGTGTATTTTATTTTTGTAAGATTTTTTAAAACTGAGAATTGGCTTCTGTATACAATCGATGAAAAATGGCAGAAAATTTGAAATTTTAAAACTATTTTTTAAATTTAGAAAAGTTTTGATTCCGATCAATATAATTTCGGTTTAAAATACACCAGGGTATTTTGCTTACTGGAATTACTAAATTTAATCCCTTGGCTTTCAATTAAAGCTAATTTTAACGTTTGAAGATAAATTATTTATTTGTAAAATTTCAATTTAAATTTAGGTATAGAAAAATGAGTGAAGGTACCAACCTGAAAATCAAAATAATTATCAGATTTTAATTAAACTTTAAAGACATATTTACAAACAAATGAAATTATTTTCTAAATTATTGTTTTTGAAAATCTTGGTAATTTATTTATTTTATTGATTTTTGCATCAGTTACCTCACAACTTACTTAATTTTATGAAATTTTGAAAAATTTGGAGAATTTAAATTATCAACTTTTTTTTTTTTGTTTTGAATACAAATATTATTTTTACCAAAAATCTGCTCTGAATCATGAAAAAAAAACGATAAAGCTAAGACATAATTTAACTATGAAACTTTTTCATTGCATTTTTACATAAGGACACTATTTATTGTCTTCATAAAATGTTTTCTTTTTAATGATTTTATGAGAATTGTTTTCAGGGTTTTTTTTTGTTTTACTTTGAATCTTTTAAAATTCTTGATTATTTTATTATATTAGATGTAATTTTTTGTTGAGTAAAAATTATATTTATTAATCATAAATTCAGAAGTTTAGTATGATTCATAAAACACCAATATTTTTAAAACAATTTTGAATTTTTTTTGTATGTGTATAAACATGCTGATTTTGTAGATATGGGCCACCATACACAACAGTATGAGAAAATAAGAGCAGTAACTATAGTAAATTTAAAGCAAAAATATCTAAAATTTAATAATTCTCTAAATTTTCAAGATTACTGAGTACTTTAAAATTATAAAATGCATTCACTTTGTATTGTTCAATTATTTTTTACAGATGACACTGTAGAAGAACATTAGCTAAACGTAGATACCTTCCCTATTTTGCAAGAAAAACAGCATAGCATAATGAAAAAGGCTACAAACTTAACGAAAATAAAGTTTTATCATCAAAATGTTCATGTTATTATTCAGATAAAAGACCAAAGTATTTTTTAATTATTTTTGAAAATTTTTTTTAATCCTTTCTTAATTGGATCTTAAAAACTTTAAACATATACACGGTATCAGCCGTCATCATCAATTTCATCAAACAATCCTTTCTTACATGTTCGAAATTTTGGTTAAAATCTTGTTTACATCATCACCTTCTCTATTAACATTGATTTATTTTGCACATAACCTTCGTGTTCTCTAACAATTTTTTTGTTAGAAGCAGGAGTCTTTGGAGATTGCAAATCATCTACTTTTTTTTCTAATTAGTACCAAGTAAATAAAAATCTTCTCTGAATTGAAAAATAATAAATCCAATGAAACTATGACATTACTTAATTAGAAAAGCTTCTAATTGCTTTTGTAAGTAAGTAATATTCAGGACATTATTGTCTGCAGAAATAAAAAAATTTTTGGATGAATAATGAATTTTTACGTGAATTTTTTCAATTTTTTTACATTTTAATTAAAATAATTTATAATAGTTTAAAATTGTGTAAAATTCTGTATTGCGGTGTTCTTTGGAGGAGGTTATATAATAATTAAGTGGAAACGAAATTTATGAGTCCGAAATTGCAAAGATTAATAAATGTAGTGGTGACATCTATTTTTAAAATAATTTACTTTACTTAATATTTTCATGTATGGTTGACTAAAACTGCCATTATTATGAAAAGGTTATGTAATTTAACAGTTTTGACCCTTTTGTTAGATTTATGAAAATTGCAGTTATGGTCATGTGTAGAAGCTGTCATCACTTCGTCATTCAACAGTCTGTCAAACATTCGATCAGATAAACACGACCAATTGGTTGTATATTACTTTTTTATGCTATAATTAAGTAATATTTTTTTTTAAATCAGATTAATTTAACTTTCAATTTTCTAATTTTACTAAAATAAAGTGTCAGAAATCTTTTGAAATATTTTTAAAAATTGATGAATTTTTGTTTGTTTACAAATTACTTAAAATTAAGAAAATGGCTGCTTTTAAGAAAATTTTAAGAAGTCAAAATTAAATGTGACATTCCAATCTATATAATTTCTATCAGAAATACACCAGAATTTTTTATTTAATGGAAATAATAAATTTAATCATTAAGCTTTTAATTAAATCTAAAATGAAATCTTCAAGAACGTTTTTTCATTTTAAAAATTTCATTTGAAACTTAGGTATCGAAAAATTATGCAGAAATATTGAAGGTACGTAGATAAACATGTTTGTCATCAAGCTAAACAGCTACAGTCATTTTTAAAAATGCATTTTTGCAATATTTTATAATTAAATACGTAAATAATAATAGTTGTTTCTAATCAGAGTAATCATACTTTAAATCAACTAATATTCCTGAAATATAGTTTCAGAAAAGTATATTTTATTATTGGAAGATTTTTTAATAAAGAGAATTACATTGTTATAAATGTAGGCTAAAAAATGGTTCTAAAATCAAATATTTTATGAAAAAAATGAAACTTCTTTCAATGAATTTTAGTTATTGTAAATATCAAATTTAATCTAATTGAAATTAAAATTAAAAAGCTTTAAGAAATATTTCTTATTTTTAAAAATTCATTTTGAATCTGAGGTACCATGAATCTGTGGAGCTTAAATGCTTATATTATGTTTAAGGATGAGTCCATCAAGAAATTAAATTATCAAATCAAAAAATACAAGAAGTATACACGCATAAACACACACCCACGAGAACACATGAGAATAAATAACAGAGGGGAAAAAAATATGTAGTAATAAACACATCTCCAATTAAAGCAGATAGATATAACATCAGGTTGTAAAATGGCACCTACTACCATTCTGACAGAGATGAGAAAATGCCAAACCCTTTCGACACATATTAAAACCATAAATTAAAGCAGACAGATGTATCATCAAATCGTAAAACTGTGCCCACTATCACTTTAACAAAGATGCAAAAACGCCAAATCCTACTATCACACACTTATACAAACCATGAACACACACACATACATGCACTAACACACATACCGATACACATGCACATACTATGATAAATGACAGCAGTAGCAGCAAAAGAGGACCATTCGTGTAAAGGTATGGTCAACCAGCGAACGTGAAATCAAGCTCTCCTATCATTCTGAAGATGAAATTCTGATCTTGAAATATTAATAAATAATAAATGGGTAATACCCAACATCTTCTTTACCTTCCTTTATTTTACTAAATGCATTGTGATAGCCTTCAAATACCTATCCATACATCAAATTTTTTGTTTCTCAGGCACATCAAATTTTTTCTTAAAACGAAGACATTATTTAAATAGAAAAGCTTATAATTGCTTTTGTTTGTACCTCCACAAAAATGAGCAGAAATGGTAAAAAAATGTCCTAAATTTGATAAAAACAAATTATTGCCATCAAAATCTTTATTAAAAGGAAAGGCATTTTGAATCTTAGGTATTGTGATTCGATACCTAAGATTTTTGAATATCATATTGTAAATAAATTTTAGAATGTTCAAAATTTTTGTTAAATATCTTGTTTTCCTTGTATAAAACAGGTAGGCTAAAGGTTAGTATAGGACATTTTAACATCTTTTCTGCAATGAAAGACATTCATTTTGAAATTTTTGCAAAAATCAAATAATTGTCAGATTTTGATAAAATTTCCAGACCCTATTCACAAATGAATTATAAAATTTTGCTAAAATGTAATTTTATGAAATTTGGAAAAATTCATTTTTGTACCACTTAGAGTTTATATTAGTTATATGCAGAGTTCCTTGGAGAATATAAATCAATTTTTCTTCTGTAAAACAGGTATACCAGTTATGAAAGATTTGCTTTGAATTTCAAAATAAAAAAGCAATAAATCTAAGACATTATTTAATTAAAAAAAAGCCTTTAATGGCTTTTATGAAAAGATACCATTGTCTATTATGGACACCATCATCTTCAGAAAAGAAAAATTTCAATGAATTTTTACAAAACATTTTTAAAAAATTCTGTATTAATTTTTACCAGTTAGATGATATTGTTATTAAGTAAAAACCATATTTGCTAAACATAAATGGTAAAGCTTACTGCAATTAAAAAAAAGTTTTTCTTAAATTTTAAAAATTACTGGGTAGTTAAAAATTACATATAATGAGGAATTCACATTATATTCCTCAAGTAATTTTTATAGATATCTCTCCTGCAGAACAAAATTAGATAAACTTATGGCTATCAGTCAAACTATCAGACTGTCAACACCTTAAATAAATACCTACTGCCATTTTAAAAGGGTAAATTTCTACGGTATTTTAAATTAAAAGCAAATAATATTTCTTTTAAATTATATCAATTAAACTTTAAATCAGCTGATATTCCTCAAATAAATTTTCATAAAAGTATATATTATTTTTGAAAAATTTTTAAGAAAATTACAATATGATGAAAGAAGGCTCAAAATGGCATTAATGTCAGTGATTTTTAGAGATTTCAAAATGAAATCTCTCAGTAAATTTATATTAGTTTTGGTAATAGAGCAAATTATGCTTAAGGTTTAAATTGAATTTTAAAAAATGAAAAAAAAATCTTTGTTTCCTATACTTATAACAAAAAATATTTCTTTATCCATTCTGGTTTGAAAATTCAACATTTATCACAGGTTTTTATTGACAAATTTGGAATTGACCATATTTTAAATTACCAAAAATGACTGTCCACTTTGTCAAAGTAGAACCCTATAGTCACATTTGTCCACTGAGATTGTCTGTTAAAACTAGGCAAAAAAGAAAACAGAAATACAAATATCTTTTTCGATCCATGATTGACTAGGCAGAAGATTTTCTGCAGTAGGTTGCCATTTCTTTCTGAAGTAGACTCATTGCCAATCTATGCTATAAAAGCAAATCTGTCTTGTTATTGAACTCATAGTTGGAGGGAGAAGAGATGGATTCATACCCTTCCTAAGGGTATTTGTGAATGAGTGAATGCAACAAATTCAACTAAAATTCGAACTCGGCTCTTGGATATCACCTTCTGAGCTAATATTCTTTACACCATAATACACGTCCTAACACCACAACACTGACCAATTTGTATTAATTAGTAGAAAATGAGCTACTAACCAAGTTGCTTCTCCAAATTTTATTATTTCTCATAGATATTAATTGAAACAAATACATTGTTGTAGATTTGTCATTTATTTCCATTGTACATAAACTAAAATCAAAAATAAAAGAAGAAAAATGAATTAGACAAAAATCAAATGAGGCGTGGAACTTTTTTTATGTAATGTTTTCTCAACCTGCGCACAAGCCCTTTTCTTATGAGACCTGCTGATTTCTGCGGGTTGTAGTTTGTATACCATTGCTACATTGCCTTACTTTCAAAGTGTCTTCCTAAAAAATGTTTAAAGATTACCATTAGAGTTTTATTTTTAGTCTTTTATTTCTCTTTGTTATTTTCCTTGTGTTTATTATTGATATTTATACTGTGAAATTTTTTGAAACCATTTTATTTCAATTTGAGAAATTATTATAGTATTTAAATTTTTTTTTAATATTTGTGAAATTATGTAAACTCTTACATCTTAAAAGGAATAAGTTTTTTCTATAAGAGTGAAAACCACCAAAAAACATGACTGATTATGAAAATGCCTGATATTAATAATTATGAATTTGGTTAATGATTAAAGAGCTTTAGCAAATTTTAAGCATAAAGCATTTTAAAAATGTGTTTATTTGTAATTTAGGGTGCTAATTTAAAATAACTTTCTAAAAAGACACTAATACTATTCTATTTTCTTGTGCAGATTGTATTTCCATAAAAAGCGACTCCCCAACAAAGATTAACTTGTAGACACATCCTGGAGACAATTCATCCCCTACTGTGAAGAAGAATTGGATTTTTTGCAAAAATCATATTTCAAAATTTATGTGTGTACACACACTGGAGAAGAAAAAAATTATATTTATCAGAAGTATGTCTCAAAATGTTCAGAACTTGACGTGAACAATTCTTACGAGGAAACATACTACAGAGACATATTTACATTTATATTTCAGCATTCTCATACAGTAGAGGATAAAAAATAATGTGTCCAAATGAAAAACCATGAAATGTGTAGCTCAGCGTTTTCAGAGAGTTCAAGTTTAAAATGCCAAACGCGAACACATACTGATGAGAAACCATACTCATGTGAAGTATGTGGTTCAGCATTTTCTGCAAGTTCAATTTTAATAATGCATATGCGAACACATACTGGTGAAAAACCATACTCATGTGAAGTGTGTGGTTCAGCATTTTCTCAGAAATCAAGTTTAAAAAGTCATATGCGAATACACACTGGTGAAAAACCATATTCATGTGAAATGTGTAATGCAAAGTTTTCACGGAGTTCACTGTTAAATGGTCACATGCGAACACATACTGGTGAGAAACCATACTCGTGTGAAGTGTGTGTTGCAACATTTTCTCAGAGCTCAAGTTTAAAAAGTCATATGCGAATACACACTGGTGAAAAACCATATTCATGTGATGTGTGTAATGCAAGGTTTTCACAAAGGTCAAATTTAAACAGTCACATGCGAATACATACTGGTGAGAAACCATACTCCTGCGAGGTATGTGGTTCAGCATTTCCTCAAAGTTTAAATTTAAGAATTCATATGCGCACACACACTGGTGAAAAACCATATTCATGTGAAGTATGTAGTGCAAAATTTGCACAAAGTTCAATGTTAAACAGTCACATGCGCAGACATACTGGTGAGAAACCATATTCCTGTGAATTATGTAGTTCAGAATTTTCTGATCGATCAAGTTTAAAAGGTCATATGCGAACACACACTGGTGAAAAACCATATTCATGTGAAATGTGTTGCACAAAGTTTTCACTAAGTTCAATTTTAAAACGTCACATGCGCACACATACTGGTGAGAAGCCATATTCATGTGAAGTGTGTGGTTCAGCATTTACTCACAGTTCAAGTTTAAGATGTCATATGCGAATACACACTGGTGAAAGTCCATATACATGTGAGGTGTGTAACGCAACATTTTCGCAGAATTCCATATTAAAACGTCATATGCGAACACATACTGGTGAGAAACCTTTTTCATGTGGAGTATGTGGGTCAGCATTTTCTGATAGGTCAGGTTTAAGATGTCATATGCGAATACACACTGGTGAAAAAGCATATTCATGTGAAATGTGTGATGCAATGTTTTCACAAAGCTCAAAATTAATCAGTCACATGCAAATACATACTGGTGAGGAACCATATTCATGTGAAGTGTGTGGTTCAGCATTTTCTCAGAGTGCAAATTTAATAATACATAAAAAAATTCACACTGGGGAAAAATTATAATTGCGTAGAATGTTTAGTACAATGCTTTTAGAAAGGTCAAAGTTAAAAATTACATGCAAATGCATACTAGTAAGAAACCATATTTGTGTAAATTATGTAGTTAAGAATTTTGTCAGCACTTAAGTTTAATAAATCATGCGTATTCATGCTGTAAGGGCGTTATAACTCTGGGTAAATAATTATAAACCCCCCTAGCATTTATACATACAAAAATCTATGTAGAAAATGAAACTGTGGTAGCAACAAAACCAGTATCACTTATTTAGTTGACAGCTATTATGTGATGTTTGTCATGAGACAGTAATACTAATAAACTGTATATAGTCTTTCTTGTATTTTTTATATAATGTGAGTTTTTGAGAAAAAAAGCTTTGAGTTTTCTTACCTAGGATTATAGTTATGACTTAAGAATGGATAAATATCGTGGTCTACTCATGTTGGCTGCATTTCTGAGTGTGTGTGTGTGTGTGTGTGTTATCTTTTTAATCATTTCACCTCAAACAAAGTGGGACCACCACTAGTACACAGGGAGTTACAGTGAGAGAAAAGACTGCAGTGGGTGTCGAAGAAAGGATAAGATGACAATTGATGTTGCATTTAAATCTTTGGAGATTGTAGTTATCAAGGAGCAAGTAAATGGAAGGGAGTTCCACAGGCAGGAAGTGCAAGAAAAACTGTTAGTGTAGAAGAGGAAGTTACATTTTATTTTTATAATCATTTCACCCAAAGCATGACTGCCACCGGTGTGCAGGTGGTTACAGTGAGAGAAAAAGCAAGGTACAGAGAATGTCAAAGGAAGGATAAGGAAAGGATGAACATCAAGAAAATAGAAGATGGTAGAGGAGAAATGTGGGGTTGATTCTCATTAGTTTAGAAAGGATGAATTAATGATAACTATAATTATTTTATTATAATTGTGATAGTAAAATTCATTTTATTTTTAATAGAAATGACAAAGACCCCCACTCCATGATTAGAAATTTATTTCTAGCTACATGTGAGAGTGATACTAAAGTGTTTTGGCCAATGTACTTTTCTTCTCCAGACCTTCTCTTTTGCATTTTTTTTTTTTCTGATGGAGTGGCATCTGCTTCACTGGATGTTTGTTAATCTGTCATTTGCATAGGTTTTATGTCTTAATGTATATATTGGAATGTGGCCAAGTGGTTACAATGTTTGCTTTCTGACTATGAGGCCCCAGTTCAAATCTCACTATGGTTGATTTTGTGACTTCTTGATGTTATTGATCTAGTGGAGGCAATCCCAGCATGCAACACCTTTGGGAAACTGCCTGAAAATCATACAAGTATGAAATTGGATAGAGAGAGGTCCCTTTGGGAGCAATCAATTGTTGTCACATGTCATCGTGACTGAGGGTCTAAGCATGCTGGCTTTGTTCAGACTTGTTCACACTCTATAACTAAGATCCACTCAGCATAGTTTTAGTATAAACCACAGGTGGGCTCTGTGAGTGTTGAACAAGCACAAATGTGTCTAAGCAGGCATCTGCAACAGGGATTAGCTAACCGCCCTAGTAGACAGGCATCCTTGGGTACAAATGGCCAGCCATATATACTAGTTTTAATGACTATGCTTTTTTCTTTGTTCTGAGAATTTCTTTTTGACAAGCAATTTTGATCAATAACCATATTGTTTTGTTTTGTTTTTATTATGAAGAAGTACTTGTTAATTTTGCTGATCACTTGTTATTGGTCTATGTAGTTTAGACCCAAAGACTTTTTTTTTACATTGTCATTTCTTATAAATATATATTTGCAGATGTAAAGATGATTTGGTAGTTATTTTTTGTTAGTTTTTCATACTGACATTTTGCTTTTTAAGTTTTGTACAAATATTGAGAGTAATATTTTTGAGTTGTCTTTACAATATTGACCAATAATGTGCTGAAACTGTCCTGGATATGATGATAAACTATATCCAGCAACAGAGCTTCTGATCAGGAAGTTCATAATTACTGTTGTTCCCAGGTCTACCCTGACCAAGGGGTGGTAGAACCTGTTAGTTTCTCTGCTATGGGCAAATAATCAACCCCCCCCCCCCCAACTGGTGTAAAAACATTATGAAAGTAAAAAATGGTATAGTAAAAATATTAGTGATACATTTTCATAGTAATAAATTAGCAGCAATACATTTTTGTAAAAGAAATTACTAATGCTCCTAAGAAAATTAAATTTTTCATTAAATAGCCCATAAAGAGTTGATATGCTGCTATGCAAACAAAATGTGCTAAAAAAACTACTACAACCCATTGGCATTAATTGCAAGACAAATCAGAGCTCCCTTAACGATGTCCTTCGCAACAAGAGAAAAGGTGTGGTATAGAAAAAAAATTAAGCTGCACCTTGGCGTGGTGTAATGGTTAACTCATCTCACTAGAATTATTATAATTGAGTATTGAGTTCGATCCTCACTGGGTACCCCCTACTTTTGGTCGTATGTCACATCTGAGCTACACTTATAAAATTACTTTCTTCCATGAAACCAGTTACACTTGCCTCCTTTTATTTCTTTTTACTTCAACATGCTGGTAGCAGAGAGAGCATATCTTCTGTCTCTTCAAGGTAAGTCTATTTGTTTGTTACAGCCAATGTACACACTGAAATTATCAGCCAATCACTCCTTACAGAATAGACTTGCCTGTAACAATGGAATCTCCCAGGTTATTATTTAAACCACCTACCAATTTGCCCTGGTAGTTTTTTTGTCAGTCCACTCAACTTCTATTCTAGTTGATTACTGGCTGGTTGTTCTATAAGATTCTTACAGTACCAACCGTAATTTTTAAACCAAATCTGTTTTTTTTTTATTCCCATAGCCAGTGCTGCTTTTAGCTGTATATGGGAATGTTTCACCATTCCATTTGCACAACAGTGATAAGCTGTAGTGTTTATATGCTTAGATGCAGGTAGGTGACTGAACTCTTTAAATAAGGTAAAATTAAAAAGATTACCTCTGAATATTTGGAGTACTGATGGAATTTAAAAAAACTAAATTCCAATCAATAAGGATAGTTCTGGCAATTATTACTGCTGAAATATCTTTGATGGCCATTTAAGCAGCTAAATTCATCTGATGTAATGAATATGCATACACCTTGGTTCCCCCTCACAGTAATATGATTGGTTGGTGTCAGCCATAAATACAGACTAAGGTAAGGACGCCTAGGACTACGCCTCTTGTAATGCCTATTACATAAGCCTATGTCTAAGCATACGACTACTACGAATACTAGTCCATTATGGCTACTTGCTAGATTGTCCTACCCAGTTACAT
Organism: Ascarosepion bandense; assembly: GCA_037127315.1. Classification (NCBI taxonomy): domain Eukaryota; kingdom Metazoa; phylum Mollusca; class Cephalopoda; order Sepiida; family Sepiidae; genus Ascarosepion; species Ascarosepion bandense. The sequence continues at coordinate 5,054,528 of JBBBDQ010001152.1, read as the reverse complement.
TGCCAAAACCACTTAGCTATTTTGAATAATATATTCCTTTCCGGGACATATCACTATATATGATAGAATTTATTTATTTCCCTGAGAATAAGGTAAAGGTCTGACAATGTTGACATCTATATTAATGAATTTTGCATCAAAATGTGTCTGCACATGATTTTGTTTAGATATGCTAAACAAGTTTTGTCCAATTTCTTATGTTAACTCACATATTTGGCCTAAAAAAAAATACTTAGTAATCAGCTGCATGTTTCTTGTTAAAATATTTGTCATTTAAGCTTTGGTGGTATATAGAGCTGTGTGGGAAATATCACAAAATTTGGTATGAATAGAACTATGTGCTTTCTTTGACATTTTTAACTCGAGAACACTAACCCTAAATATATAGTAGTCAGCACAAATGGTGCCATTTTAATTACAATTTAATTAAATTTTCAATACCTGATTTTACCTAAATAATGTTTTTCAGTTTCTATTAATGTTAACTGAAAGTTTTTTTGTTTTTTTTTATAAGCGTTTCACCCCGAGCAAGACATGTCACTGCCACTACTGTGCAGGGGGCTACGTAGAGTGGAGAAAGGCTGATTAAATATAGGAAATAACAGAGGGTGGGTGATAGGCGGGTGAGGATACCGAGAATGAGGGTTGGGTAGATGAGAGTGTTGTGAGAATAGTTGGGAGTTAGTGTGATAGGAGGTGTCTATTGACCCTACATTTAAACACCTGGAGATTGTAACTGTCGGGAAAGCAGACTTGTGGAAGGGAGTTCCACAGGCGGGAAGCACGAGAAAAGAAGCTGTTGGAGTAGAATTTACAGTTACATCTTATTTGTTTAACTGTAAAAGGGTGGGACCTAGTTGCTAATCTAGTATCTCGTGTAAATTCGTGCTTAGGCGGCACCAGTGATCTAAGCTCATCGGAGCAGAAGCCATGAAAGTACTTGTAGAAGAGGCACAGGGAAGCTACATCACGCCGGTGTGAGAGCGGCTGCAGCCGGTCTGCCAAGTCAGTATCAACCACGTTACAGATCCTCCTTTGTATTTTGTCAAGAAGCCCAAGGAGAGCAGCAGGGGCACTGACCAGATATGGCAGCAATATTCAATACACGGGCGGATGGTAGATTTGTATATGTGCAGAATAGTTTCAGGTGGGAAAAGTACAAATTTTGAAGTGCCTCTATGTAAAATATTTCAGATAAAGATTTATATTTGATATTTTCAAAATTGAGTATGATATACACATGGTTAGTAGTGGTGTAACTTTAATTGATGGTTAGTGTTCCAGGGTTAAGTGAGTCATCTCATCTACAGTTTACTCTTTTGCAAATAATTGATAATTCAAAGAACAAGAAACTAAAGATGCAATTGTGGCACAAGACACTTTGTCTACTACGTTTTCTTGACCTGACACATGTCTGATATCTAAAATTGGGAAGTATAATCGGGTATCTAATTCCTAGTAAATTATATTTATCAGTGTGTATGCAATGCCTAGATCATTGGCATATGGTCTATATAATGATTCGTGCTGTGGTGCATTGGATATCAGCTCAGAATGAGAAATTGGAGAGCCGAGTTCAAATTACATTTGAATTTGTTGCATTGGCTTATATGCAAATACCCTTGGAAAAGGTACTAATCCATCTCTTCTTCCTCCAGCTATTGATTAAATAGCAGGACAAATGAGGTTCTATAGCCTTGGTTTGGTCTACCGCAGAAAGTAATGGCAACCTACTGCAGGAAAATCTGTCCAGTCAGTGATGTTTTTTGTGAGACATGATCACCCAAGTGTGTATCATATATGGTAATTAACTGACTGATGAAATCTCTGCTTTCAAGGAGGTGCTGAAATGCTTCATTGAAAGGTAGATTGCTAACAATTTCCTTGATAATGGTGCTATGCATGGTTTATGCCTTACTTAGTTTAGCAGAGAAGGAAGATATGGGTGTGACTTCTCTTTCTGATAATTGATGTATAACTGCACCTACTACTGTTGATGAAGCATCTGATGTAAGAGATTAATTTTATCATCATTATTGATGTAATTAAGATTACTGAAGTTGGCTAATGATGTCATCCTAAACCCATCGCTCACAGTAGAGCATAAACCATCGATGAAGGTGCTGTTAATGCTTCTGCATTTTGTCTTTTTTTTTTTTTTTCAGGTAGGGGTGTTGATCCTATGCAAATCTTTTTAATCTTCAGGCAAAGTAACAGTCAGTTAAATGCTATATGTGATACACACTTGTGCAATCATGTCACTTGATCCGTGACTGACTAGGAAGAACATTTTTTGCAGTAGGTTGCCATTTCTTTCTACAGTAGACTAGATGCCAACCAAGGCTATAGAACCCAATCTGTCTTACTATTTAACTCATAGCTGGAGAGAGAAGAGATGGATTAACACCGTTTCCAAGAGTATTTGCACGTAAGTGAATGCAATGAATTTAACTGTAATTTGAACTCAGCTTTCTGATTTTGAGCAAATATCCTTGATGTGTATTGTGGTGGATAATAATGTCTTAATATTGTTGAATGTTTCCAGTCTAACGCTTTTGCCCTAGATCCTCAAACTCTGGCGTCTTCCTCTTTGGGTTGAGGTATCTACTCGGTCCTAACCGAATTTAAGGGGTTGGCTGTAGATCCCCTGAGCATCTGTAGATTAGTCGACCGGTCTGCTGGTTTAAATCTGCTTCCTGGTCATGTTGTGATTGTTTGATCCAGAAAGTAGAAGTGTTGTTTGTCCATTCACAGTTGATTGAATATGTAGACATGGCTGGGGAGTCTGCGTTAAGAAATTTAGAATGCAGCACAAAAAATTAATATCTGCAAGTAAATGGACAAACAACTATTCAATGGTTGCATTGTTATGATCTTTTATATAGAAGAAAATAATAATAGAAAAAAGGGTTACAGAAAAGAGAAGTTTTTTTTTTTTTTTTTTTTTTTAATCATCTCACCCCAAGCAAGGCATTCCACTGCCACTATTGCGCATGGGGCTACATAGGGGAAGGTAAAGAGAAGGAGTGGATAGACATAGGGAATGTCAGGAGAAAGGTGATAGATGAGTAAGGATAGCGAGGATGAGTGTCGGGCAGATGGGAAGAGTGTTTGATAGAATGGGAGCAGGTTAGTGTGTTAGGAGGTGTCTATTGACCTTACATTTAAACTCCTGGAGATTGTAGCCGTCGGGGAAGCAATCGTTTGGAAGAGAATTCCACAGTCGGGAAGTGCGAGGAAAGAAACTGTTGGAGTAGAAGTTACGGCTGCATTTTATCGATTTCACTGTAAAAGGGTGGGATCTAGTTGCTAATCTAGTATCTCGTGCAAATTCGTATTTAGGGGGCACCAGTGATCTAAGTTCATCGGAGCAGAAGCCGTGAAAGTATTTATAGAAGAGACACAGCGAAGCCACGTCTCGCCGGTGGGAGAGAGACTGCAGGCGGTCTGCCAAGTCGGTATCTATCACATTACAGACCCTCCTCTGAACCTTATCGAGAAGCCCGAGGAGAAAAGCAGGAGCACCCGACCAGATATGGCAGCAGTATTCAATGCACGGGCGGATGGTAGATTTGTAAATGTGCAGGATAGATTTAGACGGAAAAAACTTCCGGGCCCTACACAGAGAACCGACTTTCATAGCATAACATAAAAACTCATACACTGGATTCTAGGCAGAGTGTGTGCATGATTAACTTGTTAGATCATCTCAGAAAGATATAACTCTTGCGCTGGAAGGATAAAGATTTCTGTGTGGGGCTTAAAGTTATAGCAGCATTCCTCCTCCCAACTCTTGCCCAGGCCAATTCTTTCTTCTCTTTTCAAAGATTTTCTCCAGACTTTTGACGGAAACATTTCTTTTCAATTAAAATGCTATGACCATAGTGTCTAATCAAAGGTGCTGGTATAAACGATGAATGATGCAATTCCAATGTTGTTGGACTGGTGACAAACATTAAGCTTAATATACACAGCGGTTTTCACTGCAATGATACTTCTCAAAGTTCTTGGGCAACTATTAAATTTCAAAATACCCAACAAATTCGATGCAACAATTAAACTTTTCAAATCATAAATCACTTTGTCAGGAACCACTCAATATGACTTCTTCACAAAAATCAGTTTCATAATCGTTTCATAATCTTCATCTTCTTTATCCTTTTGTCATCACTGTCAAATACAATCTGCAACAAAAGCCTCCATCTGAAACAATAGGACCAGACCCAAATGTAAGTGAAATATGAAATATATTTTACTTTCCTTCAGTTAGGAGGTGGTTTGGTCAGAGTTGTCAGCAACCCCACTCCATCAGAGAGACCCGATCTTACACAACCGTATGCTTCCAAGGTTGTGGTCTGACTCACTTTTTCAGCATAACTACACGTTTATATAGAAGACCTGGCTCGTTATAACTGATCCTTGGCCATACTACTTCGCATGCGTTTAGTAACGGTGTTCTGGCTGCTTCAGCCAGAATCATATGAATTCCAAAGTTCCTTCTAGCTTACTCAGCTCAATTTCAATTTTTAATCAATAAAAATTATTTTGTTCATTTCCATTGTCTTCTGATGAGCCATATTCAATAGGTACAACTTCTGCCCTAGATCAGATTTCCCTATTAGTAAACAAAATGCGCTGGTTTAATTTCACTATTCAAATTTTTAAAAAAATTAAATGCCTGTGTGTGTTTATCAGACTCTCTCTCTCTCACACATCAGTGCAATATATTTTTCTTTTTGTTCACAAGTAAATATGTTAAGGGTAAAAATACAATAGAGCAATTCGGTACAAATCACCTGTAATAATTTAAGACCTGTAAACCTTTGTAATTGTCATAGTGAAGTTTGGTTGTGGGAAATTTTTGGATTGGCAAAGGTGAAATACTTTGGCCACTTCCATGGCAAAGGAAATTTATTTTAAGTTCTAAAAAAATATATTTCTGTACTTTAATTTTAAGTCCAAAATTTCTGGAACATTTGTTCTAAATATATTTTGTGATTTTCCACATTTCTGCATATTAGTAAATCATCAATATAGGCAAAAACAAAAGGTAAACTCATGAATACTTCATCAAACATTGAAATGTTTGAGTTGCATTTTACAACCCAAAATGGATTTGTACAAACTCATAACCCAAATAGTGTATTAATAGTGGTCATCGGGTATCCTCTTCCGCTACTAATAATAAGCAGAAGAACATAATATCCTTCAGTCAGTTGAATGCCATACGTGATACACACTTTGGCAATCATGTCTCGAAAGAGACATGACTGACTGCGCAGAAGATTATCCCGCAGTAGGTTGCCATTGCTTTCTGCGGCAGACTGGTTGCCAGCCAAGGCTATAGAACCCAGTCTGTTTTGTTATTTAACCCATAACTGGAAGGAATAGATTAATACCTTTCCCAAGGGTATTTGCATATATCCTTATGAAGGTGTAATTGCATTTAATTGATATAAATCTTCACATGCATACCATACTTTTGTGCTTTGTTAAGAGACAGTACTGTGAAGATCATGTACTCTTTGATGAACAAATTCCAGTCTGCAGCATTTGTTGAAACTCTGCCATGAAAATCTGTTGTTGAGTTTTAGTTGTTTTGGTGTAGAGTATACTGGTGGTCCTGTTGTTTTGATATGCTTAACATAGTGTTAATGGACTTTCACAGAAAGTTCATTTGTTCTATATTCCAGATAGGAATAATGAATATAATTTTTTAATAGGCACTGGAGCAGAAATGCATGTTTTACCCTCAGACCTAAAACAAAATTTCAAACCAGGATCTCACAGGCTACAGGCAGTTAATGGTACTAGGTATGATACAAGATTTCCTATGAGTGTCCACCTGAGCAAATGTTACAACACCAATATTAAATGCAGTCTTCTTAGATAATTTCAATTTATTAGTTAACATGGCTACTCAACCACTTGTTGAAAACTTGACTGAACTTCAGTGAGAGGAATTTGCTTTTGATAAAGGTCAACTGGAATTATTGCTGTCCTACCATTCATCAAAGAATTGATATAAAATACACATAAATCACACAGCCATTTGTCACTGCTGGCTGGAATTTAATTTTTTCCTATGCATTCAGTTAGTTAATTGCCATATATGATACATGTTTGGGCATTCATGTCTCTTTTGGTCCATGACTAACGAGGTAGAAGATTTTCTCTCAGTAGGTTGCCATTTCTTTCTGTGGCAGACTGGTTACCAACCAAGGCTACTGAACCCAATCTGTTGTTCAGCTCATAGCTAGAGAGAGAAGTCAGTTAATTGTCATGTGATACATGCTTGGGCAATCATCTCTCTTTTGAGACATGAATAACTGGGCAGAAGGTTATCCTGCAGTAGGTTGTTATTATTTTCTGTTGTAGACTGGCTGCCAAGGCTATAGAACCCAATCTGTCCTGTTATTTAACCCATAACTTAAGGGAAGAAATGGATTAATACCCTTCCCAAGAATATTTGTGTGTAAGTGAATGCACAAAATTTAATTGTAATTCCAACTTGGCTTCCTGATTTCTCTTCCCAGCTGATATCCACTGCACATCCAGAGAGAGAAGAGAAGGATTAATACCTTTCCCAAGGGTATTTGTATGCAAGTGAATGCAACAAATTCAACTGGAATTTGAACTCTGCTCTCCAATTTCTTATTTCAAGCCAAGCCAATATCCATTGCACCACAATGCACATCATGTGCATTATTGTCCTGAAAAGCATAAAGTTTTATAGTCATAGTAGTATATGTTGTGATTGTGTCTTTCTGTCTCTCTATCTGGTAAAAATTCTACTGGGGTTCCTTCATCTGAAATTGTATCTGCTTGTTTGGCATTCAGTCTTTAGCTGCATCATCAAAGTTGTTGAGCTAAACTTGTAGCTGTGGATTTTAATTTTTCAAACTGCTTGTTTTAGTTTGAACAAGTGTCTGTTACAATGTCACTTGTACAAGTCAAAATACTGCTGGTTCAATCCGTCGTCCTTGCTTTTTGAACACATCAGAACGTATCTTCGAATTATTTTTTCTTTTTCTTCCACTAACGGTTCATCTCCTTTGACTGCTTGCGAAAAACTCTCAGCTGTCAAATTGGGGCTCCATTTATCTATCTCGAGTTGTCTATAATTTGCATACGTGTGAGCCTCCTTTTCGGTGTTCCTGTGCATACATACAGTCATTCTAGGCTTTGGCACCATATTGTTTGCCTCGTCCAGCACCTTAAAATCAAACTCTGTGTATATTCTTGTGTATTTTCCTTGCATATATCAAGACAGTCTCCTTGGTGCAATTGCATATTTATATTTCCTTGGGAACTCCTTTTCCTGTATACAGAATCTGCACAAGAAAACAACAATTATTTAGTATGTGTCTGTAAATGGCCTCTCAGCATAACAACAAATTACAAATGTTTAAAAAATTACTGGTTTTAGCTGTATGTTTTCTCAGTTATAAACCACAAATTCAAAAATATTGCAATAATCATTTAATTATGCTCTAAAATGATCATCATTTCTATCTGCCCTATTGACAGACATCAGAGGAGTTTCTTTTCCATTTCATCTGAAAATTCACAAAGCAGAAATGTAAATATGCAACAGATCTGTTTCTCAGCTTTTCACTTCCAAGCAAATAATTCCATGTGGCATTTTGTTTAATGTTTAATGTACACATAAACGGGAAAAAAACTGCCCATTCACAAAAAAACAAAAGATGAAAAGAACTTCTACATGAATCCGTCACATGAATCCTTCACATGGATCCGTCACATGAATCCTTCACATGAATCCTTCACATGAATCCGTCACATGAATATGGTTTTTCTTCAGTACACTTTCAGACTTTAGATTTTAAAGTCAAACTCATTGAATATTCTTGTGTATTTTTTCTTGCATATATCAAGACAGTCTCCTTGGTGCGATTGCATATTTATATTCCCTTTTCCTGGATACAGAATCTGCACAAGAAAATAACAATTATTTAGTATGTTTTTGTAAATGGCCTCTCAGCATAACAAATTACAAATATTTTAAAAAATTACTGGTTTTAGCTGTACGTTTTCTCAGCTTCTCAGTTATAAACCAAAAAAACAAAAAAAATATGTAATATTCATTTAATTATGCCGTAAAATGATCATAATAGACCATAAAAGACACAGGCAACCCTAAGCCTCTTGCTTTTTCTTGGACCATGTTCACCACGTCGTTATATCACGTAGATATAATAGGTTTATATCTGTACCTATGTGAATGTGTTCAGTGGACTCTAACAATTTGTCAAGTTCTGTGTTATCTGTCTTGAGAGCTAATGTTTGTGTCATTGTATTAGGCACTTTGTCTATCCACAATCTGTGAAGAATATTTTCTGCCATGAAGTTAGATCCTAAAGACCCTTCAAATGCCTAAGTAATTGGGAAGGTGTGCAGTTGCCCAGTTTCATGTTAAATTCTGCAGCTGTTTCATTGGACTTTCAAGTTCATTTGAATATGAGAGCATTGAATGTGTCATAACTTGGTCATAACAAGTTTGTAACCACTTTGACGATTTCTTCTGACTGTTTCTGTATGATTTACCAATTATAATGTGCTCCTTTTGAAACAAAATTTTGGTGTTAAAAATGGCCTTCATTTTTATAAGCTAAAGTTTTATCTTGTTAGAGTTATAAGCAGGTAAATTTAAAGTCATTAACAAAGCTTCATTGAGATTTGTCTTAAGTAATTGCAACCAGGTAGTAGTAAAGGATTTTGTCTGTACAATGGAGAGCTGAGTTTGAATCCCAGTTGAATTCATTGCCCATCTACCCTTAGGAAAGTTATTGATCAATCTCTTCTTCCTTCAGCTATGGGTTAAATAACAGGACAGATGGGGTTCTATAGACTTGGTTAACAACCAGTATACCACAGAAAGAAATGGAGACCTACTAAAGAAAAATCTTCTGTCTAGTCAGTCATGAATTGAAAGAGACATGATCACCCAAGCATGTATCACACATGGCAATTAACTGACTGAGTAGTAAACCACCTGTTGGATTTTAGTGGATTGGGATTGGTGTGCCTCTCTGTGAATGTAAAACAAGAAGGGAGGTTAGAGAAGCAAGTGTTCCAGAAACATGGTAAGAATAGGTATGAGGTAGGTACCTCCACTAAATTGCTGAAAAAACAACATAGTATGAAAAAAGCCCCAAACTTAATAAAAACATTTTTTCCATTAAAATGTTTGTTATTATTATTAAGGGGAATCAAAGTATTTCTTAATTATTTTTTAATCCTTTTTAACACGTTCGAAAAAAATCTTGTTTTGATTTTCATTAGCGGGTAACCAAATCATTACAAGAGCTGACAATGAAAAATGTAATATTATATAACTCTTTTTTTTCTGGTGAAAAACACATTGATTTGGAAATTCTTACAAAAGTCAAATAATTGTCGAATTTTAATGAAACTTTCAGGAATTATTCATAAATGAATTGAATTATTATTTTTTTAAAAATCTTGGTAAAAATATCTTTTTACATCTGTTACCCACCTCCACGTAAATTCATGGCATTTCAAGAAATAAAATTTTGTAGGCAAAATTAGTTTTATTAATTAAACTCAGGACTCATTGAGGAATATAAATCATCTATTGTTTTTTGGTTTGTTTTTTGGCCTTTGTTTCTGAACATTTACTCCAAATAGTAAAATAAAAAATGAAATAAAATTATGACATTATCTAATCAGATTAGCTTTTATTTGCTTTAATAAATAATATAACTTAAGAACATTATAGTCTGAAGAAAAAAATGTTTTTCAATTAATAATGAAATTTTAAAAATTGTTTCATTTTTTTTATGATAATTTATAAAGTTTAAAAAATATTTTTAAAAATATTTCAAAGACTGGTAGATGTTAGGTTATTAAGTGAAAACTATATTTACTAATAATAATCAAGCCATTTTATTTTTAAAATAATTAAAAAAATTTTATTACTTTTGATCTCCTTTAAACACTTAGCTTATCTCACATCTGGAAGTTGTCGCATGTCAAAAATACAGGAAAGGTCAGAAAGATCAGCATTCCATGATTATGAAATAGTTTAAATTTCATGCTATAAATAAATAATACTTGTGTAAATCAGATTAATTTAACATTAAATTTGCTAATTTTTCAAAAATAACATGTCACAGATTTATATTTTATTTTTGCAAGAATTTTAAAACAAAGAATTAACTTTTGTTTACAGATGTGTTAATTGCTCAAAAATGGCCAAAAAATTGAAAGATTCAAAAAAGGAATACCTCTTATTGGCTAATCAGAAGCAAGGAAAAAAATCTTGTTGATCCGATCCTTTTTCTTTTTTTTATTTTTATTTGCATGATTTTTTTTCTTTAGAGGGCAGAGAAACACTGGTCATTAACCGGACATATCATCTAGGCGACATGCTTTAATCTCACTCTCCCTTTCACACTGCACTAACTGATTCTGCCCTTCACTCACTTGTTTGCAACAAAGAAGAAAGAGGAACAAAGACATCATTCATACTTTCATTCACACTCAGGACAAACTTGTTCACCCATTGCAATTGTACACACATCAGTGACACTAGATTTGTCTTTTTTAAATCCATTTCATCTGACTTCAAAAAAACAATACTCATTAAAAAAAAAAATGATGTTATTCTTCTCATCAAATAAATTTACAATTATTAATACAAACAAAACCCTTTTATCCTTGGTTCAACTTTTCTGATTTTTTTTCAAATGTAGTGAGCTCAGTTATGTTTGACAGAAGGCCATTTTGCAGGCATAGCTGGCACTCCCTACATGGTTGCCAACCAAGGCTATAGAAACAATATGCCCTGCTATTCAACCTATAGCTGGAGGGAGAAGTGATGGAGTAATACCTTTCTCAACTTGAATTTGAACTTGGTTCTTCAATTTCTCATTCTGAGTCAATAAACTTTGTTTTTAGTTGTGTATAAAATGGTAAATAATAATTGCATTGTTGTTATGGAGAAACACACCTATTCCTCAAATAATGGACTCTTCCCTCCTATATTAATGTTATGGAGAAACACACCTCCTATATTAATAAGAGTTAACGAAGTAAGTTCTGGTGGAGCTCGAGCCAGGGTTTCCACGTACGCTGATGATGTCACTACTTTTGTGTCATCCTGGAGTGACATTGAGATGGTACAGAAGTTTGTTTGAATGGTATGAACAGGTGACAGGGGCCAAGATTAACCGCAACAAGTCTTCCGGTTTGCGGTTAGGTGCCTGGAAGAGTGCTACCCTCTCGGGGTCCTTTGACTGGATGGACGGCCCTGTCCGCATTCTTGGAGTGTGGTTTGGGCCCGACCTCCAGTTGGAGAAAAATTGGTCTGATGTACAGGCAAAGGTTGTTGCACCGGTCGAGTTTTGGCTGAGGCGTGTGTTATAGACATCTTTCCCATTATCCTTTACTGGCTGTCTGTACTTCCACTTTGTGAACGGCATGAGAAGGCAATCGAGAGTTTGCTATTCTCCCTTCTGTGGAGAGGACGCAAACATCACGTCGACAAACGTGTCTTACCAACGACCATCTCATGGGGGTCTGGGAATGCTGTACTTGGCAAGTCACAAGCTCGCTTTTTTTTCAGACGTGTGTTATTGGAAGACTCGTTGCTAACGGGGATAGTAGGGAAGATGTTCCCTAGCCTTACTATCACTCCCCTGGTCTCAAGGCGGTGCCGTCAACCTTAGGGGTGATTGAGTTTTCTCCTCGAATGTTTGGCGACCTTGAGGGCCATTCCTCAGTCCAGTGACCTTTCTTGGCCTAGGAAAGTCTTCTATCAGGGATTAGTGGCAGGTGTCACGAAGGATACACTACGCGAAGTGCTCGGCATGTCGGAAGAATATTGGTCTTGGGTGATCTCAACAACTGAGTTTTCACTTACGTGGCGATTGGCTCAGAATAGGTTGTCTCTCAATGACACGGCCTTCATATGGGGCCTGGTGGATTTGCCAGATTGTAAACGCTGTGACTTCGGTTTAATGGAGACGTCTGTGCATGCCTTCTACCATTATTCTCGGGTTCGCTCTCTATGGGACTGTGTTGGTGAGTTGACTACTCGTATCGCGCCGCGTGAGCTCAGGCTCATTGACCATACATACACCTGTGACAATGTGTCGCCCCCGTTTTCTGGAGTGAAGCGAATGGTGTTTCTGTCGCTGCTGGCCACGGCTCGAATGGTGGTATGGACAACATAAGTGGAGGAAGTCTTGCAAGGTGGCCGACTTTCACATCAGGATCTGATCCGATATTTTGAGCATCAGCTCAAAATTAAGATTAGATCTGATTGGAAACGGTTGACCCCGATAGGCTTTAGCGAAAGCTGGGTAAATGTGGTGAGCCTGGTTCATGTGAACAGTACTAGCCTTGATTTTCTCTTTTAGATCTACTAGTCACATCAGAGTGGATTCCCTTGGAACCCTCCCCTGATTAAGGTAGTTCCTTTTTGTGTACCTAGTTAATGGGAATGAATGTGAGTCCTGGCCTGTGCTCGGCATTGTCTTTTGTTATGATCCACGTCGAGATTTCCATTTTCCCTAGTTTTTATTTTTGTCCCATTTTATCTCGTCTGGGTCAAGATTATATTCTCCCCATCAATTTTATTTTCTCCTCCCTACTCCCTGTAGAAAGAGTGCCTCTTGATTTTGTCCTATGGGCAGAATACATCAGCCTCTTTGTTTTGTGGGTTGGTTGGGTCCAACTAAATTCATGATTTCTGTTTATATCTTTTGTTTAAAACATTTTTGTTTTGGGAATTTATGTCGTGCTCCTCCCCACATATCATTTCATGATATAAATATATTTTTGTTTCTATTCACAATAAATTTTTATACTCTTTTGGGTTTTTTTAAGTCCCTGGTATGTTTGAGGTATTTTGGTGTATGAAGGATTGAATGATGATGGACATGTTCTTGTGGTGGATGAGAAAATTGTAAAGTATGTTTGGGTTGTGAGTCGGATTAGCTAAGTATAGGATATGTACTGAAGATTGGTATGTGCATTGTGGTACAGTGAATATCGGCTCGGAACGAGAAACCGGGGAGCCGAGTTCGAATTCCAGCTGAATCCATTGTATTCACTTACGCGCAAATATCCTTGGGAAAGGTATTAATCCATCTCTTCCCTCCAGTTATGGGTTAAATAGCAGGACAGATTGGGTTCTATAGCCTTGGTTGGTAACCAGTCTACCACAGAAAGCAATGGCAACCTACTGCGGAATAATCTTCTGCCCAGTCAGTCATGTCTCTTTCGAGACATGATCGCCCAAGCGTGTATTACGTATGGCACTTAACTGACTGAAGACTGACCTGAGTTTTTTGACCCCACCCAAATTGGCCTTGTGTCACAATTTTACTTTTCATACAATAAATATTGAGAAGTTAAACAGTTGATATTAGTTGTCAGTTAGCCGAATACTAAGGAGTTAGCTTTCAGTGAAAGATTACCAAGTTCCAAACATTTTGGGCATGTTAAGTCGCTTAGCAACCAACATAGCCCAAATCACTGGTGCCGCCTAAGCACGAATTTACACGAGATACTAGATTAGCAACTAGGTCCCACCCTTTTACAGTTAAACAAATAAGATGTAACCGTAAATTCTACTCCAACAGCTTCTTTTCTCGCGCTTCCCGCCTGTGGAACTCCCTTCCACAAGTCTGCTTTCCCGACAGTTACAATCTCCAGGTGTTTAAATGTAGGGTCAATAGACACCTCCTATCACACTAACTCCTAACTATTCTCACAACAACACTCTCATCTACCCAACCCTCATTCTCGGTATCCTCACCTGCCTATCACCCATCCTCTGTTATTTCCTATATTTAATCAGCCTTTCTCCACTCTACGTAGCCCCCTGCACAGTAGTGGCAGTAACATGCCTTGCTCGGGTGAAACGCTTATAAAAAAAAAAATAAAAAAATAACCTTCAGTGTGAAAAATACTCCACAACAATTGTAATTAGAACACATTTTGAAATAGTTTTATAAATTTTCAAAGAGAAAGATTTCTTTTCACATTTCATAATGAAATGTTAAATCATTTTTTTTTAATAAAATGTTAAATAATAAATGTTGTATTGTACTTGTTGGTTCATATATTTTCATCATCTTGAAAATAAACCTTGCTGAGGAAGTGAAAGGCAAGTGGTGTCATCAGAAAAACCTTCATTTTGATGCACTGTTTTTTTTTTTTTTTTTTTCAGGTCCAATGTTTAAATTTTCTTCAAATAAAAGAAACCCTTTTCAGGGTTATCAAGTTTTGATGAATCTACTCAAGCTGATTTCACTTACGCGCAAATGCCCTTGGGAAAGGTATTAATCCGTCTCTTCCTTCCAGTTATGGGTTAAATAACAGGACAGATTGGGTTCTATAGCCTTGGTCGGCAACCAGTCTACCGCAGAAAGCAATGGCAACCTACTGCGGGATAATCTTCTGCCCAGTCAGTCATGTCTCTTTCGAGACATGATCGCCCAAGCGTGTATCACGTATGGCACTTAACTGACTGACTCATTATGTTTAAAGACTACCTACTTATCTCCCTTATTTTTGCTCTTCCCAATCATTTTCTGATTGCAATCAGTAACTTTAAATTTAAAAAAAAAATTAACCCATCAATTTTTATTTTATATAAATTTTAACTACCTTTTCTTGTTTTTCTGTGTCGAAAAAAAATTCAGGCTCTTTAACACATTTTTACAGTTACCAACGCACCATCATCTCTCTTTCTCTCACACAAAAAATCACAAATCTCGAAGCTTCCCACTCAAGGCGCCCGCAAGCTAACTTAGCGTCTGCCCTTTTAATTATCGTCTGACAAATCAAAAACAGACTCTCATTTCACCGCGGTCACCGAATGCTTCTCGTCAATTTCCGCCACCCGTCGAACGCGAAAACCTGTTCTTCCTTTCTGAGGTAGAATTTCTTCCAAATTGGAAAAAAAAACCCCAAAAACAGGCAAATAAACAGAAAGAAGTAAGTATTTTCTTTTTCTCTTGATTTACAAAAATCTGTAGGAAAATAAGCCCTCTCGTGTACTGTTGTTTTTTATTGATAACTTTAAAAATTTTCAATATTTTATTCCAAGTGATTCAGATTAAAGCGATTCCTTTAAAACACTGAAGTAAAGATATTTTAGATTTTTGTTATTAATTTTTTTTCCGATTAATAGTCTCTTTTTTTAAAAAAATTTCTAGATGTGGAAAAACGCAATGCTTTCATTTATTCAGTGTTGAACAAAAACTGAAAACAAAACATAAGCTGTAGGTTTTAGAAAATTTAGATTAAGTTTTTATCAATTAAAATAACACTTAAAAACAATAAATAATTATTTTTGTTCGTTAATTTAAATAACTTATTTTATTTGTCCCTCCCACGATGGTTGAAATTTCGTTTCAATTTACTTACGTTCAAGTAACAGATTATTTTAAAAATTTTATGAACGAATAATAAAAAAATATTAAGAAAAAAATAATTGCAAGAAGGAAAAAGAATCCAACTAAATTTTAGAAAGTGTTTACAATTCTTTTATTTCTTCTCTCAAGCCTGAAATAAATGTAACCATCAAGTTTCAAGTTAAATCATTATCATTAATTCCTAATAAAAGCGAAAAAAGCTATACTTAATTTTTTAAAAATACATTGAAAACGTAACGAATCAATCTTTCTTAAAAGTTTAGCTTTTGTTTAATTCCAATGACTTACATTTAAAAATTACATTGAAATTAGTTAAATGCAGGGGAATGTAAATAAGTAAAATAGTATTGTAGGAATGAACCAAAATGACCTCAGGTCAGATATGTAGGAATGAACCAAAATTACCTCAGGTCAGATACTACTACCATGCAGAGAATACATTGTTTCTTTTACCCTCTCTGTCTCTAAATAACTCCCAAGAACTAAGATACCCAAATCTTTCCCCTACCCTCTCTATCTGACCTGTGCTTGACCTAAAGGATTGGCCATGAGTCCCTCTCTGGCTTCTAAGCAGGAAACATGTGTTCTGTTGCCAGCAGACACTTAACAGTCTAGTATGTAAAAATAAGAAAATAAAATATTACTCTCAACGCTAAAAAAAAAAAAATATTACAATGGTGACCCCGACAAAAAGGACATTACAACCTCAAAAAAAAGACTTAACGTCCGCCAGCACCAAAATGAACAACTGCCACAGTAAGCCAAATTACTCTTTCAACAAAAATATTTTACGGAAAGTTCAAAATGAACATTCTTCCCAGCATTTCGGCACAAAAAGAAAAACCTAACGGACAAACAAGTAAAAACCCCACGTGCTTCAAACACATGGTCGAAGAGTAAATAGGCACCCAGCGCAAACAATTAATGATGAAGAAAAAGAAAAGGAACTAAAGAACAAAAATGAACAAAAAGAACAAAAAAAAAAAATTGGAAAAACAAAAAAAAAACAAAAAACAGTCGGATAGTCACGCGTGAATTTAAAAGAACAAAAAACCCACCATAAAATTAGTGGCTAACCGGCGTGAGTTCAACACCTATATATACACACCCAGAAAAATTTTGTTTGGACTTTCAGTGAAATTTGAAAATTTCTCTGTAATACAAACTCAAAATAGCAAACAAACGCTGAAGAAACTTCAACGGATCAGAACTACCCAGGGCCATTCTCACAACAACAACAACAACAAAAAGAATTTGAACTTTCAGCGAAATATGAATATTTCCCTGCAACAAAAATTCAAAATACCAACGAACGCAAAAAAAAAAAAAGAGAAGAAAACTTCAACAAACCAAGCTAACCCATAGCTAGACCCCCCCAAAAAATTTGAATACTCCCCTCTTATATCGAGGAAACAAATTCGGAAAAACGGTTAAATAGAAGAAAGACAACAAACTCTGGTAGGAGAGTCAAAAAAAAAAAAAACACTCCGTTATCTGGTAGGAGAGTATTGTAGGAATGAACCAAAATGACCTCAGGTCAGATACTACTACCATGCAGAGAATACATTGTTTCTTTTACCCTCTCTGTCTCTAAATAACTCCCAAGAACTAAGATACCCAAATCTTTCCCCTACTCTCTCTATCTCCTTGACCCGTGCCTGACCTAAAGGATTGGCTATCAGTTCCTCTCTGGCTTCTAAGCAGGCAACAAGTGTCTGCTGGCAATCTGTTGCCAGCAGACACTTAAGTTAAGTGTCTGCTGGCAACAGATTGCCAGCAGACACTTAACACTATGTAAAAATAAGAAAATAAAATATTACTCTCAACGCTAATATTTTGTATCCACTTCTTTGTTAATTATATCCACAAGGATACTAAAAATATTACAGTATCATCAATTTCTTTTTTTTTTTTTTTTTTTTTCAATCATTTCGCTATTTTTCTGAAAATCTGCTCCCAACATTAAAATAAGAAAAGAAATGAAATAAAAAAAAAGCTATGATGACAATGACATTTTGATTAGATAAGCTTTTAATTTAAGGACATATAGATCCGAAGGCGAATTGGCATGGCAAAGAACGCGTTCCAGAAGATGAGCAAAATACTAACACACAGGAAGATCTCAATAGAAACGAAGAAAAGAGTGCTAGACTGCTACGTGATGTCAGTTCTTCAATACGGCTGTGAATGCTGGACGATATCATCGAAAATGAGGACAAAACTGGAAGCGGCCGGAATGTGGTTCTACAGAAGGATGCTACGGATATCGTGGACTGAGCATACAAGCAACGACGAAGTGTTAGAAAGAATAGCAACAAAAAGGAAATTGATGCTGAGCATCAGGAAGAGACAACTGAAGTTCCTGGGACATGCAATGAGGAAGGAGAACCTGATACTGACTGGACAGATAGAAGGAAGGAGAGACAGAGGAAGGCAGCGGACAACATATTTGCAGGACCTGATCAGGTGGATGACGGAACGGGGGTTGCCAGGAGCAAACATACTAAGAGCCACAAGGGATAGGGAGACGTGGAGATCCATGATCGCCTACGTCCTGAAGGGACAGGGCACATAGAAGAAGAAATTAAGTTAAGTACTCAAAAGTATTTTTTTTACTTTTAAATACTATAAAAAATAAATACTATAAAATACTATAAAATTCCTAAATTTAAATTCAAAGAATTCGTTTAAAATATTTATTTTAAGATATGTTTAATGTTTTCCAGTTTTTTGTTTTTGTTTTTTAAGAAAGTGGAGGTAAATTAAACCAAGTTTGCCTACAAAATTTAAATTTCTTGAAATTTCATGAATTTTACATGGAGGGTGTAAGATGTAAAAAAAATTGTTACCAAGATTTTTTTTTTAAATAATAATTTCAAAAATAATTTAATTCATTTGTGAATAAGTCCTGAACGTTTCATTTGAAATCCGACAAGTACTGGATTTTTGCAAGAATTTTCAAAATAATGTTTCATCAAAAAAAAAAAACTATGTATTTTCTTGAAATGTATTTTAATTGTCCGTTATTATTTTAAAAATAATTTAATCCCTTCTAACACGTTCGAAATTTTGGTAAAAAAAATCGTTTTGATTTTAGTTAGCGAGTAATTAAAATTTAATCGTAATGAGAGTTTACAATGGAAAACATGACATCATAACTCAGTTTTTTTTTTCGTTTTTGTTTTCCGGTGACAAACACTTTGAAATTCTTGCAAAAATCAAATAACTGCCAGATTTTAATGAAACTTTCAGGACTTATTCACAAATGAATGACGTTATTTTTTAAATTAATTATTTTAAAAAAATCTTGGTAAAATATATATATATATATATATATATGTTACCCACCTCCACATAAATTCATGATATTTTAAAAAAATTAAATTTTGTTGCGAAAATTGGTTTTATTTGTTAAACGCAGGACTCATAAAAAAAAATTTTACCTCTCGATAATCTGCTTTCAATAGTAAAATAAAAACAATAATACCATAACTATCATTATTTAATTTAATAAGCTTTTAATAAATTAAGGACAGAAAAAAAATTTTTTTTTTACTATAATGATATAGTCAAGAAAAATTTTTTTCTATTTTAAATTAATAATGAAATTTTAAAAGAACGGTTTTCATTTTATTTTTTATTTTTTTTTTTTTTCATTATAATAATTTATAAAACTTCAAAAATGTTTTTAAAATATTTCAAAGATTTGTTGGGGTTAAGTGAAGATTACTCAAAAATTAAGAAGTTAAGTACAAATCATGCCTCCCTATTTTTAAAATAATTTTTAGTTTTTTTGTGTATTTAAAGTTTTTGTATTGTAATTTCTATGTGTAAATTAAAAGGCCTTATATTTCAGGGTTTATTCCTCTTACCAGAAAATAATTTGTACAATTATATCACTTCTGATCACCATCACTTATCTTGCATTTGTCAACACATTTCAATTATAATGGAATGGTTAGAAAGGTCAACTTTGTGTTTAAAAATAGTTTTATTCTAATTTCGTGCTATAAATAAGTAATACTTGTGTAAATCAGATTAATTTAACACTAAATTTGCTAATTTTTAAAAAATCTGTGTCGCAGATGTATATTTTATTTTTGCAAAGTTTTTAAAACTAAGAATCAAACTTTTGTTTACAAATGTGTTGATTGCTCAAAAATAGTTGAA
The DNA here is from genome assembly GCA_037127315.1 of Ascarosepion bandense. Classification (NCBI taxonomy): domain Eukaryota; kingdom Metazoa; phylum Mollusca; class Cephalopoda; order Sepiida; family Sepiidae; genus Ascarosepion; species Ascarosepion bandense. Next base: position 5,034,924 of record JBBBDQ010001152.1, on the reverse strand, counting down.
AAATTAAAAACTAATGTTAAAATTTTAGATTCCAATCAATATAATTTCTGTTTAAAATACACCAGAGTATTTTGCTTACTGGAAATAGTAAATTTTATCATTTAGCTTTCAATTAAAACTAAAATGAAAATTTCAAGACAACTTTTTTGTTTGTTAAATTTCAATTTAAAAGTTACTTATCTAAAATGAGTGTAGGTACCTAAATGTTTTCCATTGTAAACTCTCATAACGATTTAGTTACCTGCTAATGAAAATCAAAATAAGATATTTTTCCAACATTTCAAATGTGTTAGAAAGGATCAAACATTTTTAAATTAATTAAAAAATACTTTGATCTTTCTTCTTAATAACATAAACATTTTGATGGGAAAAGTTTCTTTTTATTTTATTAAGTTTTCTTTATACTATGCTGTTTTTTCAGCAATTTAGTAGAATAATGTAAATAATTTAAATTATTCACCTTGTTTAGACCATTGTCAGCTTTATTGCCACGCTTACAATGTTTCGGCTGTTGTACACTCTGGCCTTCTTCAGGTGTTAAGAATTTTGAACTAAACCCTCGCACATGGAATGAGAATGATATACCCCAGTTATCAAAACAAAGGGTTCTGTTCAAAATTCCTAGCACCTGAAGAAGGTTGGAGCATGCAATGACCTAAAGTCGTAAACATGGCATTAAATTTTAGATTTATTTGAAAGATAATGGTCTATTTAAAATATTTTAAACAGTTTTTTTAAACTTAAATTTCCCTTCTATTTGAAAGTTAATGGTCTATAAAAAAGAGCACACCATGATGAAAAAAGACTCAAAACTTAATAAAGACAAAGTTTTATTGTCAAAATGTTTGTTATTATTACGAGGAAAGATCAAAGGATTTTTAATTATTAAATTATATTTTTGATTTGATTTGAAATTTTGGTTAAAAATCTTTATAGGAAATTTTAGCCTCTTTTTGCTGTGAAAAACTCAATGCTACAGAAATTCTTGCAAAAATCAAATGTAATTAGATTTTACTGATCTAAGTTAGCAAATATTTTATTGAATTTTAAGTGCTTTGGGATTATGAAAATGTTTGAGGAAATCTTTAAAAAATTACCGATGAATATTAAATTTGCTATCATTATCAATTACTCTCTGATAATGTTATGTATGGACATGCATATTTACAAAAATTAGCATGTTTACATTTGCATACAAAACAATTGAAAATTCTTTTCAAACTACTGCAGTTTGCTGGATTGTAGTAAGCTTTTCCATTTACGATTAGCAAATATTGTATTTAATTAATAAGTGTCACCTAACTTGTAGAAAGTAATATAGAAATTTAAGTTTTAAAACTTCATAAATTATTCTAATTAAAATTTTTAAAGAATGAAAAAAATTCTTGTAAAATTTCATTATTCAACAAATCTTTTTTTTGTATCCTATAATGTCTGTAATATATCTTATTCATAAAGCAATTAAAAACTTTCCTAAGTACTTCATCATTTTTTTATTTTACCATTCAGAACAAATTTTCAGTAACTGGGGGTACCATTTTACAAAATTTGATGATTTAAATTCTCCAAGGAATTCTGTTTTTAACTAATATAAACATTAAGTGGGACAGAAGTTAATTTTTTGAAATTTTATTAAATTAAAGAAGTCAGGATGGGGAGGGTTTAGCAAGTGCAAAAAAAAAAAAGTTTTACCAAGATTTACTAAAAAAAATTTAAAAAAAATTATTCATTTATGAATAAGTCCTGAAAGTTTCATCAAAATTGGACAATTATTTGATTTTGCAAGAATTCACATTAATGTTTTTCATTGAAAAAATGATTCTAAAATTTCCTATATTAATTTAGGATCGCCTGATGCAAAAAAAAAGAAGTAACCCATATTTTGAAAGTTCTAAAAAAAAAAAAATACAAAATGTAATCTTCTGGTCTTTTCTCTTAATAATAAAGATTTTAACACCCAAAATTTTGTTTATATAAAGTTTTGGGAATTTTTTCATCATAGTATACACATTTTTTAGCAAATCTGAAGCTAATCTGAGTTAAAAGAAAAATTAATTTCCATATATAAAGATTTTAGGCATTTTTAAAGTACTTATTTTGGCATTTTTTCATCCTGCAAAAATGTAAATAACAAATTTAAAATTTTCTTTAACATCCAGTATTTTTTCTAAAGATGTGTTTCAATTTCTAGTAAAAAAAAGGCTTAAGTAACTAAATTTTCTAAAAATGATGTTTATTTTTACTTTTTGCTTAAAACAGGATGAAAATTGCATTTTATTTACACACTAGCCTGTGAGGAACAAAAAGACAACGTTAACTTGTTACAAGGATGCATTTATATATAAAAATAATATTAATAATGTCTCAAAAGTTGTAGTAAGGGATTCATTTGAGTCCTACTTGTTATTACGAAAAAGTTTTAATTCATGAAATAGTCATAAAAATAAGGAAATTAGAACTAGAACGTTTGGAAGATGCTAGAATGTCCAAGAAAATTCAGTTAAGATCTAGAGAATTCTAAATGATTCTAGAATATGCAAATTAAATGTTAGCCCCTATAGAAATAGGTTTTGGGAAAAGAGTAGTCAGTTGTTAACAGGATTTGCTGACATTATCAATTCCAGCTGGATTCATGGATCTGTGCATCCAGCTTAAAGACTCTCTAAAAAAAAAAGTTGCCGACCAACTAAAACCTGAAAGAGAACCTCATGGAACTATATGGGTAAATAGATATTTTTGACTCTTTCATTGACCAAACTAATAATTATTCTTTATATACGCATTTGAGGATTTCTAAATGTGATTTTTAACTTTGAGTTTTGGTCAATCATTTCTTTTTTCTTTTGTTACACTTAACACGTAACAAACTAAACAAAAATATAGTGTAAATGTACTTTGTGTTAGATTAAAGTGAAAAAACAAACATTGACTCTAAGATTAAAGTTTAGAAAAATGACTGTATAAATTATTTTTTATGTGAATGAAATAGTTTTATCATAGTTCTGAAAATTTTCTCAGTGTTGAAAGGAACAATTTACACAGAAAAAATAAGACAAAGATTTGTTTTTCAAATAATAAAAACAACTGAACTTTAATAACTCAAGTAAGTGTAGTTCTTTTCTTGTATATAAGAATCTATGAATAAATGCAGGAAAATGGGGGGAAAAAAGCAAAACAATCATAGTGAAGAATTGGAAAACAGTTCCTTCAAGATACAAGAACAATTGATCTAGCTGCAATCTGTTAGCAGAAGAAGAAACGGGAGATGGTGGTACACACTTGGGATGTGTATACACAGAATTTGTTACAATGGTGCACATAATTTTGATAGACTGTGGGCCTATATGATTTGCTAAAAGTATTGCATTGTTAAATTGATATTATAGAAAATTTTAAATATTGTAATAAATATTGAAGGGATTTTGAGGACATGGAATAGAAGAGAGTACATCAAATTTTGAAGTGTCATATTTGAAATGGAAAAAAAATACTTTTAGTATTTATTTTATTATCTCAGTTATGAAATTTTTTAAAGCATTTCATTCTATTTTATGAATTTTTATAGTATTTTAATATTTTTTATGAAATTTAAACTCTTACATCTTAAATGTAATGTGTTGTAAGGTGTTTTATTTTTTATAATGATTTCACCCCAAGCAAGACAGAACCATCACTGGTGCCCAGGAGGTTATAGTGAGAGAAAAAACAAGTTTTCCTGTAAGTGTAAAAATCATTGAAAACCGTGACTAAATATGAACATGTCTGATATTAATATTTTCGAATTTGTGGTTAATATGAAAAAATCTACAGCAGAAAAGATTTTTTTAACTGTACTTATTTATTATATTCACCCCACGGCTGGGGTCTGTACTGAAGCTTGGCCTCCACGGCTGATTGCAACGTTGATCGCTTTGACCGAAGCCTTGTTTCATCCCATGTTATGTTGTGAGTGAAATTGGGTAGATGGAACTATTTCAAAAGTGCTAGTGTCAAGTCACAAGTCATTGTGATTAAAAGTTTAATAATATGCCCTCTCCCAGGTAATGTAACTAAGGTCAACTCAGCATAGTTGTAGCATAAACCACAGGTGGGCTCTGTGGGTGTTGAACAAACACAAAATGGATTGGCAAGCAGTCTACGCAGACAAACATTCTTGGAAAACAAGATTAGCAACCATTCTATATATATATATATGTATAACATCATCATCGTTTAACTTCTGTTTACATGCTAGTATGGGTTGGACGGGTTTTTCTTGATGGCTATGTAATTGAACCATTATGAAATATTGAAACGAGTTTTACAGCTGTATGCCCTTACTGACATCAACTGATTTCAGAGACTAGAAACTTGGTGCTTTTATTGAGACACTATCTGTAAGAAGATTACCTACCAATGTTAAGAGAATTCAGCCTACCCTATTCTACACAGAGTAGCTGTAGATGTTTTTATTTCAGAGTTTTCCTTCTCTTAGACAAATTGCTATCCAAAGCTAAAGACTCTTGCCCAGCCTAACTTTTCTTTTTCTCATTTAAATAACCCCAGTTTTAGGGTTAGCTATTTGCTGATAGCTAGGACCCTAACAGATGTTACCACCCCAGATCAGGGTGAACCTGGGAACAGCAGCAATTAAGAGGTGGTTCCATAATCCTCTAAATCTCTCAGTCAGAGGTCTTGCTGCCCTGCCAGATGTAGTTTATTGTCATACTCAGGATATATATATATATATATATATATATATATATGAGAGAGAGAGAGAGAGATTAGTCCAAATGGCTGACAGGAATTGATGACTTGGTTTGATTGAATTTAAGTCACACAAAAAAAAATTAAAGCATGAAAATATTTATTTTTTATACAACTAGCAGTATAGCCCGGTGTTGCTCAGGTGTAATAAAAGCTTTAAAACTAATCCATGGTCCTGGAGCTCAGACTCTTTGGACGATGACTCGAAAGACTAAAAAGCAATAGTTGTTTCCAGTTAAAGCAAAATCGTAGACTGAAAGAAAGATGAATGGCTGTAAGTCAAATTTTGATTTCCTGGTATCGATATCAAATTTTCTGCACTATTGTAAGAACTGCAACCCTGAAACTTCTGAATATTGTTTCTTATGTCTTTGTCTATGAGTGTATCAAATTTGATTAAAATCAAACCACTCCTTAACCCGATTTTTTTTGGTTATCGATTTTCGATATTTATCAGGGGTATCTCAACACAAAACCTAGCTAAGAACACTTGCAGATGCTTATAGTACAACTGTTTAAATTTTCAAGAAAATAAGTTCAGCTGTTTCAGAGTCTATAGGTAACGGACACACACACAAAGTTGCATTTATGAATAAGATTAGATTACTGGATACAAAGTTTTTAGTACATTTATTGGTGACTCAAGAAGCCCTATATTGTCCATGCAATAACTATTGTCCTTTCCTGATTATCATGTCACAGTTTATTGACTTGGCTTTTTAACAAGACTTCTAGAACAAGGCTTTACGTCAGAGGTATATCTTCAGGATGATTATTTACATCCGATCAGGCAAAATGGTGTTCTGATCTCTCTTTCTCTAGTCTGCACACCCTCTTCATCTGTACCCTCTCTGACTTCGCTGTTCCAAATCTTCAATCAAACCCATCTCCTTCCCACTTTGTGTGAGTGACTCTCACTATCACTGCCTGAGTAGCATGGAACATCCCTCTGACTTCCCTAAAATTCCACCTCAGTCTTTTCCTCTTTGATCACTGGATCAAATCTGTCTCCTTTCTGCTTTGTATGAGTGTTTCTTGCCATCATTGTTCAAGGGGTGTGGAGATGTGGTTCAGCCCAAATGATTGAAGTTTAACTATTGCACCAAAATTCACTCATTGTGCTTTTGTGTGTGATCATTTTTGCACCTAGGATTTATAATTTTGCCAGCAAGCAACAAAAAAGGGGAGACAATCCTTTGATTTGAGACATTTTATTCCTTTTCTGCAGATGAAAAATTTAATTACTATTCTTTTCGTATTTTCTAAAAATTCTGTTAGCTCTCTTCACTTGACTGAATTTGCAGCCAGGGGTCAGTTTGCCACTGAATAGTTGTAAAAATATTAAATATTTGTATTTTAAGGTGCCAATTAAAAACAAATTCTGAAAAGACACTAATATTACGCTATTTTCTTTTGTAGATTGTATTTCCAGAAAAAAGAATCCGCAACAAAGATGAATTTAGAAGCACATGCCAGAGACATTTATTACCCCTGGGGAAAAGGACAGTTTTTTTCACAGTTTTAAAACTTACATGTGTTTGCACAGTGGAGACAAAAAACATTTTTTTGAAGAGTGTGGTTCAAAATGTTCAGAATTTGACATTAAAAATTCATATGAGGAAACGTCTGAGGGAGGCACAATATTTGTATTTACATTCCAGCAGTTTTACACTGTTAAAGATAAAAGCAAATTTTGTACATACTGATGAAAATTCATTTGTGAAATGTGTAGCTCAATGTTTTCAGAGAGTTCAAGTTTAAAATGCAAAATACGAATACATACTGGTAAGAAACCATACTCATGTGAAGTGTGTGGTTCGACATTTTCCGGGAGTTCACATTTAAAAAGTCATATGCGAACACATACTGGTGAGAAACCATATTCATGTGAAGTGTGTAGCACAAAGTTTTCAGAAAGTTCGACTTTAAGACGTCACATGCAAACACATACACATGAAAAACCATATTCATGTGAAGTATGTGGTTCAGAATTTTCTAGAAGATCAATTTTAAGAAGTCATATGCAAACACACACTGGTGAAAAACCATATTTATGTGAAGTGTGTTGCACAAATTTTTCACGAAGTTCAACATTAAAATGTCACATGCGAACCCATACTGGTGAGAAACCATATTTATGTGAAGTGTGTAATGCAAAATTTTCACAGATTTCATTGTTAAAACGTCACATGCGCATACATACTGGTGAGAAACCATATTCATGTGAAATATGTGGTTCATCATTTTCTGGGAACTCGAATTTAAAACGTCATATGCGAATACACACTGGTGAGAAACCATATTCTTGTGGAATTTGCAGTGCAAAGTTTTCACAGAGTTCAAAGTTAAAGAGTCACATACGAACACATACTGGTGAGAAACCATATTCATGTGAAGTGTGTGGTTCTGCATTTTCTCACAGCTCAAGTTTAATAGCACATATACACATACACACTGGTGAAAAACCATATTCGTGTGAAGTGTGCAATGCATCATTTTCACAGAATTCAAGGTTAAAAAGACACATGCATATACATACTGGTGAGAAACCTTATTCTTGTGAAGTGTGTGGTTCAGCATTTTCTCAGAGTTCAAGTTTAAGAAGTCATATGCGAATACACACTGGTGAAAAACCATATTCATGTGAAATATGTTGTGCAAAATTTTCAGAGAGTTCAAAGTTAAAAAGTCACATGCGAACACATACTGGTGAGAAACCATATTCATGTGAAGTGTGTGGTTCAGCATTTTCTCAAAGCTCCAGTTTTACAAAACATACACGTGTACACACTGGTGAAAAACCATACTCATGTGAATTGTGCAGCTCAACATTTTCTCACAGTTCAACACTAAAAAAACACATGCAGACACATACTGGAATGAAATTTTATCCAAGTGAAGTATCTGGTTTAACATTTTCAAAGAGTTTTAAAACTCATGAGTAAATGTACTGAGAAAAATCCATGCTCATGTAAAATATGTGGGTAGCATTTTCAGAGAATGCTCATATAGAAACGCATGCAAATACATATTAATGAGATGTGAAGTGAATAAATTGATATTTGCACATTTATCACATGTATGGCCAAGTGATTAGAATGTTTGCTTCCTGACCATGAAGCTCAGGTTCGAATCTCACCATGGTCAATTTGTCAGGAAAGTGATTCCTAAAGGAGGTGATCCCAGTGTGTGGCACCTTTTCAAAAGTGCCTGAAAACCATACGACAGGTTGACTCGAATCTCGTAAATGAAATTGGGTAGACAAGCTTTCAATAGTTGTGCTGGTACAAAGTCACAAAACATCGTGACTGAGGGTCTGAGCATCCTGGCCTTTTTCAGCCTGTTCATACCAGATAAGTCACTCTCTCCCAGAAACTGTAAGTAAGGTTCACTCAGCATAGTTGCAGTATAAACAAGTGGGTTCTGTGGATGTTGAAGAAACACTAATGTGCTTGAGCAGGCATCTGCAGTAGGGATTAGCTAGCTGCCCTGGTAGACAGACATCCTTGGATATGAGTGGCCAGCCATACATGAAAAAACATGTAAAATGATACTTGCTAGCAAGCTCTCATGTAGATACACACACATAAGTTCAACAATTTTAATAAGATCAAATAGTGACGTGTGCAAACATTCTGATAAAAAAGTTAATTGGAGAGTGTTTTTAGTCTATTTAATTTTAAAAAGGATACAGACTGATGAAAAAGCTTTCCTCTTATGTGATGTTCAATCAAGTTTTAAAATTCTCTGAAGGATCGCTATATTCTTGTGCCCTACATTGTTTCACATTTTTAATACACTCCATTTCATTTAAAAAGAAACTTTAATAGCACATATTACGAAGATGCTATCAGTCAGTTAAGTGCCATAGGTTAAACACGCTTGGGCAATCATGTCTTGAAAGAGACATGACTGACTGGGCAGAAGATTATCCTGCAGTAGGTTGCCATTGCTTTCTGTGGTAGACTGGTTGCCAGCCAAGGCTATAGAACCCAATCTGTCCTGTTATTTAACTCAACTGGAAGGAATAGACGGACTAATATTTTTCCTAAGGGTATTTGCGCGTAAGTGAATGCAATGAATTCAACTGGAATTCGAACTCGGCTCCCTGATTTCTCATTCCGAGCCAATATCCACTGCATCACAACACACACTATAGTCATGTAAAATTTTACAATTGAATGGTTTGCATTAAACATCACATTTTAGGCTAATGAGAAAAAAGCTCAAAACATTTGTATACATGACAAGCCAAACATCACCTGACAATACCTCAATTTTCATTCCCATCATCCCTACAGAACAGCCTAGTGGGATAAAACTGCTGGTTTGGGAATTTGGTGACATTGTGGTTGCGAGTTCAATCCCAGTGTTAGACAGTGTGAATTTGTTCTTGGTAGAAACAGGCAAGCAGTTACTGAACAGTAAATAAGAACTAGACGAGATATCCCTAGACTTGAGAACAGTGCTGTGCAGAGGTCTGGTAACCCCAGGGTTAAGGATTGTGACTGGCGCCCCCAAGCAAAATTTCAACAGTATATTTTCTTTTGGATGTGGTATATTTAATGACCAGCTCAAATTGATCACCGCGTATAAGTAGGGCTCATCCCCACCACCAGACAGCACTTTTTGGAGACATTTTTTAAAACATGCTGTCGTCATTTGAACCCTATCTGAAATTTTTTTCATAGGTTTGGCCTAATTACCGGCAGCCAAATACAAACATTTTAAAACTAAAATTTAAAATTATTTTATTTATTTTTTTAATATCTAATTTTAGGTGTATTTACGAAATACAAGCGAAAATAACATACTCCATCAGAAATGCCACCCCCACATTGGGCAGTGGCCTAAGGTGGCACTCAATCAACCCTCCTCTTTGCATGCCACTGCATGAGCAGTGGAACAAGAACATTCTCTTCTATAGATAGAGTTCACTTCAGAATTTCCTGTAGGTTTCCAGATTGACATTCACCTGAGGAAGGCTGAAGGCCACAGTGGCTGAAATGTTGGGATAACAGCAAGAAAGATGTGGACAATAGTTTAATTAAAAAAAATTGTGGAAATATACATTTTGTTATTTTATAGCTATATCTATGGGTAGACTACTACTCTGATATGTCATCCCATCAGGCCATTTTATTGTATGTATGTATGTATGTGTGTGTGTGTGTGTGTGTGTATGTGTATATATATATATATATATATGTACATACACACACACACACACACACACACACACACTTAGTAATAAATGTATTTATTGTCAGGTGTCTTGTTTTTATTTTTTCTTTCTAGCTTCATGTTACCATAGCTGTTGATTTCGAAGGAAATTTATGACTAGGTTTCTGTGAACCTTTTAAGGAACTTGAATTTTCTTCTTCAGATATCTCAGTTATTGAATTATCTGGAAAACATGTGTTGGAGATAAACTCCATCATCATTTAGCCTCAGTTTCCATGCTCGCTGTTCAATTTAATATTGCCATGTTTACTGGAAGTAGAAATTCTGTTTAAAAATTCTTAATAAAAATTAAAAAGAAAACAAAAAATGACATGATATTTCGGCCTTCTTCAGGAATTTTGAACCCTTTAAATGTGTGTATGCATTTGACTCTCTCTCTCTCTCTCTGTCACAGTTTCTCTGATGGTTGATTTTCTTCTTCCATGCTTTCTCTTGTCATCCTCTTCTCATCTATCTCAGAGCTGTGAGCATATATTCTTTTGACAAGGGTCACAGACTATTAATGCAAACCTTGCATTTGGTTAACAATTTTTTTGATTGGGCAATATTTTTTTTTTTTTTTTTTCCAGCATTTCTTCCTCTTGCATTTATTTCATAGCAGGAGTTATGCGTGGCACTTATCTGGTTTTTGGTAATTTCTAGTCCCTTATGCCTTGTTTTAATTTGAATTAATTTTAAATCTATATATATATAAGTAAAAAACCCTTCAGATATTGGAGGCCATCTACATTAAATCCAAACAACCCACACTTAATAAAATCACTTTTAAATCTGGCCATAACATATTACATTGCATTTGAATACATGGTTCTGTTGTCATTTTGCGCTATTACACAGTGTGACGTCATAGAAGCGCATTGCAAATTTGTGAACTGCGTTTGTTAGTTTTAGTAACTATAGCTGTTGCCTACTGGAGTTTTATGTCAACACATAATAAAATCATTGGTGATGGTGGATGTTGTGTTACCGTCTTGGTGACCTCTCTGAAGATGACTCATGTGAGCCAACAGCTTAGAAACAAATTAATAAAAAATCCAAATGTTGGAGAATTTTTGTTTTTATTTTCAACTGAAATTAAAGCCAAAATACGACATTTAGAACGGCTCATGATTAAACATAATAGACATTCATTGTCTCTTATATTTAAAAGTATATGTTTAGAAAATTATTTGCTGCCTCGATACACTAAAATATATATATATATATATATATATAGTTAGCCGCAGACAGATCTGTTTCACAGCTCATCAGTACGATTAGACATCCAAGTACTTCTAGCCAGGATCAAAACCTAGCCAAATTGACATCATTTGGCAATTCTACCTCTGAGCTATGGGTGCTTGGTAGAGGAAGGCGGACTTTAGTGTGGTATATACAATGTAAACACATGCCACATATATATCCACAAGTATATCTGTATCACAGCTCGTCAGCCTGGCTAGACACATATACATATATATTGATTGTTTAATTACCTAGAACCTTCCATAAAATGAAAAATATCCACCCATAAGAGGTGCTGAATTTTTATTTGATCATTCTCATCACCAGATAAGAATGCCAGTTTATAATTCAATTTGGATAAATTGGACTTCAGTTCATGGAAGTGGTCAAATATTATTTTGTTTCAGAGAAAGAGAGCAGTCTCCTATGATTACTTCTATTTTTGTGTCATTTTTGTTAGAAGTACCCAGATAGTTATCTTTTTTTAACTCTTTAAAAGGCCACGAGATTTTGATAATTGTTGGAATATTTTCACTTCTTTGTTACAACAGATTAGAAAAATAAAAATGTTAGCTGTCAGTTTATAACACTCACTATAAAGTTCAGAGTAATTTTCCTTTCTCATTAACCGCCATTATGAGATTTTTTATTGTTACCCACATGGGTAAATTAGGAAACATCTATTTTTTATAAGAAAGATTCACTAAAAAAAAAATAAAGTTTTATAAATCAAGATTTTGATGTTAGTAAAAGGAAAAAAATCAAAGGATTATTTTATCATTAATTTTTTTTATCCAGTTTAGTTTGAACCTTCAAAATTTTGGTTAGTTTTATTTTGCATAAACGAGTGATCATAAATTTGTATATGAAATTTTAGCATCTTTTTAAAAAAAATTTAAATTCTTCTTGTCATTGGTGAAAAAGCCATTGGTTTGGAAATTTGTGCAAATTGTCAGAATTTGAAAAATTCATTTTTGGACAGAACTCCTTGGAGAATTGTTTTTAATTATTATTTTTTTTTTTTTTATTATAATGGGACTCCTGTTACCGAAAATTAGTTCCAAGGGAATCATAAAATAAAAAATGTAAAAATTTAAGAAATTATTAAACTAGACAAACCTTTAAATTGCTTTTAAGAATTAGATTATTATGGACACAATTGTCTTAATAAAACAAAAAAGTTTTTAATGGATAATAAATTTTTACAAGAATACTTTTCATTTTTTTTTTTTTCTTACAATTTAATTTAAATAATTTAATGGTTTAAATTTCTTAGAATCCTGTGTAAATTTTTTCCTACTATTTAGGTGGCATTATTATTAAGTAATAGCTACATTTACTCATCATAACTGGAAAAGATTACTACAATTCAGGAACCCTCTATATCTTAAAAAGATTTTGAATTTTTCGGTGTTTGTGTGTGTTAACCTGCCAATTTTTGTAAATATGAACGTCCATACATGACATTATGAAAAAATTCAATAAAACATTACTTAAAATATTTTCCTCAACTTAAAAAATAACTGGGTACTTAAAAAAAACATTGAAAAAAGAAGCATACATTATATATTCATCAAGTAATTTTGTATATCAGGGAAATCCCCCACCACCACCACCAAAAAAAAAAAATAATAAAATTTTTAGAACATCAGGCTGTTAATAAAACTGTCTACTTCTGTGTAAAAAAAATACTTTCACTGTGATATTTTTAAAATAAAAATAAGGAATATTTGTTTACAATCAGATTCATTAATCTTTATATCAGCTAATCTTCATTAAAAATAAAGTTCCAGAAAAGTATATTTTATTTTTGGAATATTTTTAATAAAGAGAATTAAGTTATGACAACATAATTCTCTTTATCGAAAATATTTCAAAAATTGTGTTGTGAGAAATATAAATATGTCTAAAATCAGCAAATTTTAACAATTAAAAAATTCTTTTCAATCAATTTAAATTCATTTTGAAATACAGCAAAGTATTTTTTGCTTATTAGAAATAATAAAGTTGATCTATTATTACTTTTGAATTAATACTAGAAGGAAAATTTGTCGTTTTAAACCTTAAGTGTTGCATTTCATCAGCATATAATATATATATATATTTTTTTTTTAATCATATCACCCCGAGCAAGGCGCTAACGCCACTGATGTGCAGGGGGCTACGTAAGAGTGAAAAGATTGGAAAAAAGAAAGCCGGAAACCACATCCTGAACAGGAAACAAGGGATGAGCCTCTACACCTGTACAATAGATGTGGGTGGAGTGTAAACCGGGCAATAGTTTATTCTATCTACTCCAATTGAGAAAAAAAAGAAAAGTGAAAAGATTGGAAATGAGAAAGCCGGAAACCACATCCTGAACAGGGAACAAACTACAAACTCTTGATACCCTTAATTACTTACTACTGTTTCTTAATGAACGTGTAACTCTGCCAATTCATGTTATACTTTCTATTAATAAATTTCTATTTAAACATACAAAAAGTATACTTTTTTTCCACAAACGTATTTTCTGATAACTTCAATAATTCTGAATAAGACCTGTAAGTGGTAGGAAGTTTGGTTATGTTTGACACAAGGCCAATTCAAAAAAAAAACATTTACCTTCTCTCTACTTCTATTAATGTAACTGTTTCAATAATAACCAAAAATCTTTTTTTAAATAGTCTTCAATTTTTATAGCATTCTATCTCTGTACCCGTCCGTTATCTTTTAAAATTTCTTTTCACTACCAGTTCACAGATCTGAAAAATTGAAACGAAACTGATGCCAAAGTCTTGGACTTCTCACTTGTGTGAAAAACATTGAAATCAAGTAAGTGCTCATAAAAATTAAGAGAGAGGTGGTATCTCATGGTATACTTAATGATCAGTCCATATTGATCATGTAAGTGGAGTCCACCCCCACCACCAGGCTGCACATTTTGGAAACATTTTTTAAAACCTGCTGGTGTTATTTGAAACCTATCTAAAATTTTATTTCCAATTACCAACATGCAAATAAACATTTTAAAGCTAAAATTAAAAACTATTTTATTGTTAATATTTAATTTTAGTGTTTTCTAAATAAAAGCAAAAATAATATACTCTGTCAGAAGTGCTGCCCCTCAGGTAGTGCTGCTTGGGGTCACTGCCTCATTGCCACTACCACCACCATGCCACTGAGGTGAAAGAAGATTGCTTTTCAAATATATTTTTCTTCATTTTCCGATTGGTCAGTATATATTTCTTTTCCATTGTTTTGTTGACCAGAAGATCTGCATCGATCCTCATAACTGTATTTATGTCATTCTGCTTGAATTTGCCGAATTGATAACTTCCAATTCACCCAAATATGGCTGAATAATTGTATCCAAGGATGCCTGTGCATTGGGGCGGATACCTAATCCCCATCATAGAAGGCATGCTCAGACACATTTGTGTTTGTCCAACACCCACAGTCCACTTGTGGTTTATAGTACTGAGTGGACCTTAGTTAGTTTCTGGGAGAGAGAGCATTATCAAGCATGAAGGCCAGGATGCTCAACCCCTCGGTCACAATGTTGTGTAACTTTCTGCTGACTCAACCATTGATGGCTCCTATCTACCCAATTTCCTTCACAAAGACTGGTTCACCCTGTGGTATGGTTTTTCAAGCACTTCTATTGAACAGGTGAAGAGGCTCATCCCTTGTTTCCTGTTTAGGATGTGGTTTCCGGTTTTCTCTTTTTCACCTTTCCAACATTTTCACTTTTTTTATTTTATTTTATTTTTTTTTCAATTGGAGTAGATAGACTAAACTATCGCCTGGTTCACACTCCACCCACGCCTATTGAACAGGTGAAGAGGTTCATCCCTTGTTTCCTGTTTAGGATGTGGTTTCCAGTTTTTCTCTTTTCCAATTTTTTCACTCTTATGTAGCCCCCTGTGCATCAGTGGCATTTTTGCCTTGCTTGGGGTGATATGATTAAAAAAAAAAAAAAAAAACTTTCCAAAGGTGCTGCACACTGGATCACCTCCTCCAAACCAATGACATCAAGATGTCATCTGCCTGACAAATTGACCATGTTGAGACTCAAACCCATGCCTCATGGTCAGCGAGCATTCTAACCATGTGCCCACACCTAGATAATACACAATGTAGTAATGGGTTCTTTCAAAGAACAGCATTCACATTAAATAGTAATAGGTTTGGTTGACAGTCTCAGATTTATAGGATACAAATCTTATATTATCCAACAGTTAACTAAAACACACAAAGTAAAATTGCAAACCCGCAAAAATGGATCAAATTGACTGAAACCATTTTGAAAAAACCCAGATCAGGGCAAATTTCACAAGTCAGTGCGAAAGTAAGATTCTGGATTGGATAGAAAATTAGCAAATTGATCTATGATCCCAATCAAATTTTCTTCACATCTAGAAAATGAGTATGCTGTTGGAGATGGTCACATGACTAAAATCCAATACTTAAACCACATCACTTGACTGGTCAAATCATTCAGACATGTTACCAAATCTGAAGAACCTCATTGCAATGTGACTAAAGAAAATTTAATTTGCCAACCCGGACATAAGGGCGTGTCATACATTCGTTTATCCTTTCCTTCCAATTTTCCTTTTTTCGTCTTCACCTACACATCGTCAAAGAAAACAGCAACAAGATACTTCAATGGACTCCAATAAGTACAATCTCCTTTATTGCCTGACTTTCCTCTTCACTTTTTCTCTGGCCATAAAAAAGAAAAGAACAAACTTTTATTAGCAACCTTTTTAATCTTTTTACATATACACATTCTGCTAATATCAACCATGAAGGAAAAACTTGAAGCAGCTGAAATGTGGTTCTATGGTGATACCGACCGAGCAAAAGCAATGGACCAGATGTTTGAACTATCACAGCCAAAAAGCAAATGACCAAAACTTGTCGGTGCGCATCCAGCTTCGCGCAGATGTTCCAGTTGAAAACTAAAAATTAATTAAATTTTCCTACGCAAATTTTATTTATCAGCCAATGGGAAACCCAGAATCAAATACGGATGTGAATTCCCAAATGATCTGCTGTGATCCAAAAAGTCGAAATAAAAAACCGATACAGAAAGCATCGCCAGACAGAAAGACAGACAAACCCAGACAGACACTAATTAGTATCTCCCCTTGACCCAAGTCAAGCGGCTTACTATGCTCACCTCCCTTCCCTATCTTTTCCTTCTTCACTGTCTCAAAAGTACTTACTGACCAAAGGAGTGGATACATCAAAAACATTCCTTACTTACAATGCTCCCACATACCTAAGCATTAATTCTCTTTTCGACATTTTATTGCCATGAACATTTTAACATCCGTTGAACCCATATTTAAAGGATTACTTTAATTGTAAAAACCTTAATTGATATGTGTACATATATGTGTACATATAAAATGTTATTTTTCAACTCAATTTGCTTTTCTTGGTTTATAATCATTTCATGACTTATAGTGGGCTATCTACAATGAGGCCAAATTCCATTAAACTGCAACAATATACAACTACTACCCTTCAAAAGAACAAACCCCCACTATAGTTCTACAGAAGAATGTTGCAGATATCATGGATCGAGCATGTGGGCAATGACGAGGTTTTGGAAAGGATGGAAACAAAAAGGAAATTAATACTGTGCATCAGGAAGAGACAACTAAAGTTCCTGGGACATGCAATGAGAAAAGAGGGCTTGGAGAACCTGATACTAACAGGCCAGATAGAAGGAAAAAGAGACAGAAAAGCAGCGGATAACATATTTGAAGGACCTGATCAAGTGGACAACGGAACGAGGGTTGTATGGTGTAACAGGAGAAAGCGTGCTAAGAGCTACCAGGGATAGGGAGATGTGGAAAGCCATGATCGCCTACGTCCTGAAAGAACATGACACATAAAAGAAGAATGGATTAACTTTTTTTTTTTTTTTTTTTGTTTTTTAATGAAAACAAGAATAACTAACAGCAGGGTTACCTTCCTTCTGATACGCCGTTTGTTAAGTGGCCACTAAGTTTAAATCTTACTAAAATAATAAAAAGCCTCTTTTCTCGCTTAGCGAATGTTATAAATTTTGGTCAACTGAAAATTGTCGTCTGTTTAAATACCAAATTATCTCCCTTATCTTTCGCTCTTCCTAATCATTTTCTTTTTGTGCAATCAGTTACTTAAAGTACATTTCTAATTCATTTTGTTGAACTAATACATTTTTTTTATTTCATATTATTTTTTAATTCGGGAGTATCGTCTGTTATTTTTATCGTAGAAATTCGTTCAAATTGGAAAATCAGGCCAAATATAAACAGAAAGAAAGAAGTAAGTTACTTTTTTCTTTCTTTTCTGAAATTTTAAAGTAAAAATCCTCTTTTTCTTTTTCCTGGTATTTCTCAAAAATTTGGACAATTAAAGTGTTATATGATCTTTTCTCTCCACTTTCTAAATGATGATTTCGAATTAGGTGACTCCTTTTAACAATTAAAACATATTTTAGAGAGATTTTTAAAATTAATTTTCAATTATCGTTTTTTACTTATGATGTAGGAAACAAAAGGTCAAGCAAAACTCGTGAAAGTTCACGAGTTTCATTTTAGATTCGCTTTTGTTTGCGTGTGTGCTCAGCAAAGTTTGTAAATTCGAGTCTTTTTAAATTTCTAACAAAACCAACGAGTCAGTGCTTAGCATTTGAATTTTAAATCTAGATCTTGTTTTTTTGTTCATTACAAAGAAAAAAAAAACATGGAGGTGGCGATTTTTATCCAGTGTTGTTATGAAAAGTTTACCATTGATTTTCCACTTAGAAGTTTGTTTCAATTTAAAAATAAATAACAATAGAAAATAATTGTTTTTTAAAAAACAGCTGTTATAAGTTTTCTAACTGTTTTTTTCATTTTTCTCTCATACGATTGCTAAAATTTAATCTGAAGTTAGAAAATTTGATAAATTTTCGTTTTAGGTACCGTTGGCTTTTCCCCCTTCAAATTTATCCAAAATAGCATTATTTCTGTGCAAATGTATATGTTGAACTCAAATCAACAATTAGTTGTTGAAGAAACTTTCCTTTTTTGCTTTGAAAGTCCATAAAAAAACGAACTATATCTCGCACTTTTTCACTTCGTAACTCTCACGAAGTCATGTAATTAACTGCAGAATGATGTTCTACTTAGGAAGCAATTTTCTGTCGAATTTCGTCCTTTACTGAAACTTCCGGCAAAGTACTTCCTGTTTTGAGAGCAATAAGCGTAGAAATACAATAGCGCATTACTTTAATTCCCGGAAGTACATCGCCGGAAGTATCAGTAAATAAAGAAAAATCAAGCAAAAATGTGCCAAAATTCGTTGTATTACGCAGTCCGTCATTCTGCAGTTAATTACATGACTTTATAAGAGTTACAGGAGATAAAAAATGCAAGATATAGTTCGTTTTTTTTTTATGGACATTTAGATAAAAAAAAGGTAAGTGTTTTCAATAACTAACACTTGATTTGAGTTCAGCATATACATTTGCACATAGATAATGTTATTTTGCATAAATTTGAAGGGGAAAAGCTATGGGATTTAAAATGAAAATTTACCGAAAATTTAAATAGCACAAGACTAAGAGAAAGAATCCAACAATTAAAAAAAAAATACTTATATGGATAAACCTGGAAAATGTAAATTTTGTTTTATGGACGAAGATGCGTGAGAATAATTAACTTCTGATATCTTGACATAAGTAGCTTTAAAAGAAAGAAAAAGCTATGCTTAATTTTAAAATGCATTAAAAAATTAAATGAATAATCTTGTTACAATTTTTACTTAAATTCCAATCTCATAAGTTACCAAATATCTATCACCTTTCTAAAAATTAATTAATGATAAAACCGTAATTCCAGATTTACTATAAGAAAAAAGTATTCATTACTTCTACATTCATAAATTTTTATTTGGAAAAAAAATTTATTTATTATATTTAATTAAAAATAATACTGCTGTAATATTTGAAAGTTCTATTGAGCGTCATTTTAATGACCAAAAATGGAATAGGATTTACACTATTTATATTGCTTGGACTGTTGTCCTCTTTATTCACAATGTTTCAGCCATTATGCACTAGATTCTTCTTCAGGTGCAGGAAGCTCCACTAATTTTTGAGACTTAAGGTGTTGCTGGGACGTTGGAGGAAGTTGACACTGCAAGGTTAAATTTTGATAAGTGTGAACAGCCAAGACAATGAAGAGACAAAGGTAGAGATATGAACAATAACAACCTTGGTGTTTATTTATGTAAGGTGGTACAAGTTGTTGTTCAGGTAGGCTCCTGGTCCAGAGGGTAGCTGCCTCTATGGAATTGGTGCAGCAAGCGTTGGGTTTTGTCCAGTGTCGAGTCCAAATGGGGCATTCGTAGTGGTAGCTGGTTGACTAAAGATGCTGGAAGAATCGCCTGGTTGGTTGGGACGTGTCTGTCTTTGGGCCCAGCTTGATGTGGCGAGCTTGTATCAGTGGATGGCACTTGACGAGAGGCAGAGTCCCTAAACAGGGCCAAGTCGAGTTAAGGTCCTCACGGATGTGGGACCGTACAGAGAGGTTACGCTACAGCAGCGGAATACCTAAACGGGTGAGTCAAGCTAAGGTCGTTGCGGATGCGAGACTGTGCTGAGTGGTTATGTTACGACAACGAAATCCCTAAACAGGGTTGAGTCAAGCTAAGGTCATTGTAGATGCGAGACTGTACCGAGAGGTTACAGAAACGGAATCCCTAAGCAAGATCAGTGCCAGAAGCTGGTATTGCGGCTTTGATGGCTGATCGACTGCTGGGAAGCAGGATCAATGCCAAAAGCACGGAGTGTTATGACTAGACAACTCCGAATTTTCGAGCGAAACAAGGCTGGTGATCAGTGAAAGGGTTTGGTCAACTACTCCCAGATTGGTGGGAGTAGAAAAACGCTAAATAATAATTGCTCCCCATGTCGTTTGGTGTTTTGGGGAGCGCAGCCTAATTCGATGCATATTTTAAGCTCGGGCGTATTCGCTAAATTGTTTTGTGTCGCACGTGCAGTTGGATTTTCTTAAAATCCGCCATTGTTTGTAAAAGATCAGGGAACAGCTAATAGCTGCTGTTATGGTCATTTTTTGGGGTGCAGCTATTTGTGGCCGCGACAAAGGTTTAAAGTGAATTTTTATAAATGAAAAAGCTTTAATTTTCACATTAATTGAAAGTTAAAGGATTAAATAAACTACTTTCAGTAAGGATAATGCTCCAGTGTAATTTCAAAGAGAAATTGATTGGAATCAATTTTTTGGGGGTCTTTTCTAAAATAGTTGATTAGCACCCATTTTTAGTTGTTTTACATCACAATGTAATTTTCTGTATTTAAAAAATATTCCAAAAATCTAATATACCTTTCTAAAACTTTATTTGAGGAATATTTGCTGATTTAAGGTATAATTAATCTAATTTGAAAAAAATATTTACTTCAAGTTTAAAATAACACAAAAATGTATTTTTAAAACAAAACAGTAGCTGTGTTTTTAAATGACATTGACATATTTTATGTAATTGAAGTGTTGACAGGTGATATCATAATGATTGTTTTTCAATGGAAACTTTTTTTATGAAACATCATTTGAGAAAATTGAGTGACTGCCTTCTTTTTCTATAATTTTCAAGTACTCAGTAATCTTAAAAATGTTAGAAAATATTCTCCAAAATCTAATTTTAGGAATATTGACTTTAAATTTACTGTAGTCATTGCTCTTATTTTCTGATAATATCATTGACCATGAAAATATTTTAAAAAATCATAAAAACATTTTAAAAAATGAATTTGTTACATAATATTTTATATACATAAAAATGAAAAATTATTTTAAAAATTTTGGTACAAAATGTTTTTTTTTTTTTCTTTTCAATCATATCACCCCAAGCAAGGCTGTAACACCACTGATGCGCAGGGGGCTACTTAAGAGTAAAAAGATTGGAAAAGAAAAAGCCGGAAACCACATTCTAAACAGGGAACAAGGGATGAGCCTCTTCACCTGTTCAATAGACGTGGGTGGAGTGTGAACCGGGCGATAGTTTAGTCTATCCACTCCAATTATTAAGCTTTTAAAATTTTTATTAGTAAATATAGCTTTCACTTAATAGTGTTATGTGTTATAAGTTTTAACAAAAGAAAAAATAATGATTGACTAAAACCGGAGCTAAATCACAGATAAATATTTAATTTACAAAAAACTGAAAATAAACATATTTACAAATATACAATTTTTGCATTCAGAACAGAAACAGAGTTTATTGGCAAGTGTTACGAGGAGAGAAGAGGAAGGTAAGGAGTGAAATATCTTTACCACATTAAGCTAGTGAGTATTCTAAGTACTATTTTTGGAAATCCTCAAATGTGTATATAAAGAATAATTTTTAGTTTGGCCAATGAATGAGTCAAAAATTCTATTTACTGGATTTGTTCTATGAGGTCCTCTTTTGGGTTTTTGTTGGTTGGCAACTTTTTGTAGAGATTCTTTCTGATGGATATAATATCCCCCAATCACATTGGAGTTGATAATGTCAGCAAATCCTTTTTATGACTAACTACTCTTTTTCTGGATGTGCATGGTGGTCCAGTGGATATCGGCTCGGAACAAGAAATCGGAGAGCCGAGTTTGAATTCCAGTTGAATTCATTGCATTCACTTACATGCAAATACCCTTGGGAAAGGTATTAATCCGTCTCTTCCTTCCAGTTATGGGTTAAATAACAGGACAGATTGGGTTATATAGCCTTGGCTGGCAACCAGTCTACCACAGAAAGCAATGGCAACCTATTGCGGGATAATCTTCTGCCCAGTCAGTCATGTCTCTTTCGGGACATGATCTCCCAAGTGTGTTTCACGTATGGCACTTAACTGACTGACTACTTTGCTTAGAAGGATGACTCTTTTCCCAAAACCTATTTTCATAGGGGCTAGCACCTAATTAGCATATTTCTTGAATCATCTCAAATTATGTAGATCTTTCTCAAATATTCTGGAATGATCTAGAATCTTCCAAACTTTCTATTTCTAATTTTTCTATTTAACAACTACTTCATGAATAAAAACATTTTATTAACAACTAGGACTCAGTAGAATCCCTTACTATAAATCTTAATCTTTGTAGAGTTTATTAATATTATTTTTTATATATAAATGCATCCTCAAATCAATAGCAATATCATCAAACTAGATGAAATTAATGTAGAATTTTCAAAGATTTATAATTATAAGTATTTTTAATTGAAATAAAAAAAATTAAAACAGTTCTTGTAAAAATTAAATAGTCATTGAAACATTTTTTGTGAAGAAAATAGTGTCCTTAATAAATCTTATTTATAAAAAATTAAAAGCATTTTTTAATTAAATAATATCATAATTTCATTGCATGTTTTATTTTGCAATTTGGAGCAGATTTTCAGGAAATTAATAATAGTTGGAAAAAAAAAACACAAATTGTTGATTTATATTCTCCCAGGAGTCTTGCTTTTAACTGTAAAAAATAATTTTAGGAATATAATTTAATTTCTCAAATTGATTTTAATCCTTAGGTATCACATTCTTTTTTTTTTCAGGTCTCTATATTAATATTTTTTTAATTTGTGATTAATGAAAAAAATGAAATAATCTACAGCAGAAAACATTTTTAAAAATGTGTATACTTGTGCTTTAGAGTGCTGACTTTTAATAAATTTCTAAAAGGTACTAATACTATTCTATTTTCTTTTGTAGGTTGTATGTCCATAAACAGGATCTCCAATAAGAATTAACTTGGAAGCACATCCTGAAGACAATTCATTCCCCTTTGAAGAAGAATTAGATATTTCACGGAGTATATATTTTAAAATTTAATGTATACGCACTTTGGAGAAAAAACATATTCACCTGAAGAGTAAGGTCAAAAATATTTGAAGTTTGACATTAACACTTCATATAAGGAGGGAGACACCATATTTGCATTTGTGCTTCAGCATTTTCATACAGTTCAGGATAAAAAAAATCATGTGTAAATACAGATGAAAAAAACATGTAAAATGTGTAGTTCAATGTTTCCAGACAGCTCAGATTTAAGATGCCAGTTACAAACACATGCTGGTGAGAAATCATACTCATGTGAAGTGTGTGGTTCAGCCTTTTCTGGATTTTCGAAATTAAAAAGTCATATGCGAATACATAATGGTGAGAAACCATATTCATGTAAAGTGTGTGGGTCAGCATTTTCAAGTAGTTCAATATTAAAAATCCACATGCGAACACATACTGGTGAGAAACCATATTCATGTGAAGTGTGTGGTTCAGCATTTTCAAGCAGTTCAATATTAAAGCTTCACACACGAACACATACTGGTGAGAAACCATATTCATGTGAAGTGTGTGGTTCAGCATTTTCAAGCAGTTCAATATTAAAAACTCACATGCGAACACATACTGGTGAGAAACCATATTCATGTGAAGTATGTGGTTCAACATTTTCCGTGAGCTCAAGTTTAAAAATTCATATGCGAATGCACACCGGTGAGAAACCATATTCATGTGGTATGTGTAATGCAAAGTTTTCTGATAATTCAAAGTTAAAATGCCATATGCAAACACATACTGGTGAGAAACCATATTCATGTGAAGTATGTGGCTCAGTATTTTCTAATTGCTCTAATTTAAGAAGACATAAGCGAATACATACTGGTGAGAAACCATACTCTTGTGAAGTATGTGGTTCAGCATTTGCTGGGCGTTTGAATTTAAGAAGTCACATGCGAACTCATACTGGTGAGAAACCATATTCATGTGAAGTATGTGGTTCAACATTTTCTGTGAGCTCAAGTTTAAAGAGTCATATGCGAGTACATACTGGAGAGAAACCATATTCATGCGAAGTATGTGGTTCAGCATTTTCTGGCAGTTCAAATTTAAGATGTCATATGCGAATACACACTGGTGAAAAACCATATTCATGTGGAATGTGTAGTACAAAGTTTTCAGAGAATTCAAAGTTAAAATGTCATATGCGAACACATACTGGTGAGAAACCTTACCCATGTGAAGTATGTGGTTCAGTATTTTCTAATGGCTCTAATTTAAGAAGACATAAGCGACTACACACTGGTGAGAAACCATATTCATGTAAAGTGTGTAGCTCAACATTTTCTGCCAGTTCAATGTTAAAAGATCACATGCAAATACATACTTGTAAAAAATAATGTACATCTGAAGTATTTTCTGGAAGTTCAAATTTAAGAAGTTATATGCAAATACACACTTGAGAAATCATATTCATGTGAAGTATGTAGCTCAACATTTTCAGAGAGTTCAACTTAAAAATTTCACATGCAAATGCAAACTTGTTAAAAATTGTATTCATGAGAAGTTTCAGTATTTTCTTAAAGGTCAAATTCAATTAATTATATACTAATACATACTGGCGAAAAACCATATCTGCATGGAGTGTATAACAGATTTTCACAGAGTTCAGCATCAAGAAGACACATGCCAAAGTATACTTGTGAGAAACCATATCTATATAAAATGTGTAGCTTAAAGTTGCTAAATGGTCAGTTGGTGTTCTTATTTCACCTGATCCTACTAATTAAAACACTGATAAGTCATTGGTACAAATGCAGACAATTTATCATCTACCTCCACTGTTGTTTTTAAGCATTTTTCTTAAAAAAAATAAAGTGAATTCAAATTCTAAAAAACAAAATCAACTGAATGCATTCTAGTTAAATTTTTAAACTCTCATTTTTTTGTATATAAAAAAAGAATTTTAAATAGAATTTGTTTAAAGTATCCAGTTTTCTTTTAAATGGTTTTAATTTATTTTTGTGTTTGGCTATAACTACCATGATTTGTTTAATTCTAGGGATTTGTGAATTAAAATGATAAATGAAACTGGATACATTTAATCCCAAATGAAAATAAACTACTGTTTTAACTTTGGCTCGAATGTAATTTTCAAAATGTAGTCTTTTCTTTTGTTCTTTGTATGGCTGTTTATTTACTAATTCTAAGTTTTGGGTTGCATTTTGGTGATTAAAATGAAAATATTACATTTTCTTAAAATATTTAACTTTTTTAATTTTATATTTCATAATTCTTTTTAGAAAGTATTTTTTCGTAAAACATTATGGAAAGTAATAAGTGTATCTTTTTGAGCAAGTGTCTCTTTTCCTTTTCTTTTGGTGTCTATTGATGGGTGGTATTTATTGGCTTAGTGGTATGAGTTTGAGTTTTGTCTAATGGCATATCAACCTCTGTGGGTTATTTAATGCCAAAAAGGTAGGGTTTTCAGGTATTTTTTTAATGTTTGGTTATAGTGAGAAGGTTGATTTAATCAGAGTTTGGTGAAAAGTTTTTTTTTAAATCTTTTTTTAAATTTAGAAAACTGAAGATGTCTTTTAGATTTGTATTAAAAAATGTATTGTTTGTAATATTTTTCCTTCAAAAATGTATTATTTTTCTATAAATATCTATTTTTATACTTTTATAGTGTTTTGACCCCAGTTTGGGGGTTGACTTTTTGTCCATTGCTGGGACCCTAACAGGTGCTACCACTCTGGGTCAGGGTGGACCTGGGAACAACAGCAATGAAGAGATGGTTCCATGCTCCTCACAACCTCCCAATCAGAGGCCTTGCTGCCAGATGCAGTTTACTGTCATACCCCGGACCGGCTTAGTGGTAAAACACTCAGTAATCTGATGTTCTGCAATTCATTCTGGTCTTGCTGGCAACAAAGTGTAGTCTAATCTGTTCTGAATTCAATCTCTGTACCTTTCATGATTTTAAGGATCATGTGGAAATGAGGAAAACATTTAGAAGTGGTTTGGGGGACAATAAAAAACATGCTTCAAAAAATCTCTTAAATGTGATGAAAGACCCTTTCTCAATGTCTCTGGTTTCTATTTCTCAAAGGTCTTTGATTCTGCAAACTTTTTCCTCACACCAATATAGATCGGCTGTATTTTTGGGAAAGAATTCAGTAAATGTTAATTGTAATATATTTCTGTGATCCAACAGAAATAAGATTGACATCAAAAGCAAAAAACACAAAGCAGTAACCAACAAAAGTGTAATTGGCATCAAAGGCAGCTGACTTGAAATGCAATAGTTTGTGAAGATGATTCACAGTTGTGTCTGGCCATTGATGACACAAGCGAAAACTTGAGAAGGCAAAAATACATGGAAGTTTCAGGTTATATAAGTTCAGGGTTTTCTGGCCGATATGAGAACACTAAGAGAATGCAGGGAAAAGAAAGAGAAGAGAACTTCTGGTGGTTAATGATTCCTGACAATTCCTTCATATGTGCGTGATCTCTCTGGCTACACTCAACTACACGCAACTGCCATTGACGAATAAAAATAAAAGTTTATATATATATATATATATATATATATATATATATATATATATATATAAATATATTCTTGTTTATCGTTATCTAACAAGTTGATCATCATCATTATATGACCTTCCCAGGTCATATAACATCAACACACTTGGAAGTCAAATATGTAATCTTGAAGGAAAAGATAAATAACGCTACAATAAATGTCTTGCCACTTCTTGCTTTCCTGGTTGTTGGAAATCCTTTTCTGAAGTTCCAGTCTTTAAGAACTCAGGGGAACCACCTGATATTTCTAAATTCTACATTAATTTTGGCAAAGTACTAGAGGTTCTAATTAACTATGCATTGGGTAAACATCTCACATCACTGCATGGCTTTCACTTCTCTAGGTCAACTGCTAATATGTTAATTATTGCTGAAAGAGTATATCAAGCTTTAGATAAAAATTGTGAAGCTTGGGATGCTCCTTTGGACATCTCTAAGGCATTTCACTGGGTCTGGAAAAATTGGTCTTCTTCACTAGTTGAAAGGTTCTGGCGTTTCTGAATTAGTTTTTGGACTGATTTGGTCTTTCTTATCAAATTGTGAAATGAGAGTTGTTTGGAATGACAACCGTCTTGATATTTTTGCATAAATGCCACTGTTCCTGAAGGCATTGAACCTACATCGTTTCTAATTTTCATAAATGACCTTCATAGTGTTTTCAGTTCTAAACTTGGTATCTGTGCTGTTGATACAACTATTTACACCTGTATTAGATAGGTGTGTTCTCAAAGGTTTAGGGGACAATAATAGATATTTTGGATATGTCAGCTCAGCCCCATGTTGTATTTTTATTTATCCTTCTCAAATCAAACTATCTCACTGCAAATGAGTTCAGTTCATCTATACAACCATGGAACATCATTCACTAAAAAAACTTCAGCAAAAAAAAAAACTTCATTCACACTAGTTGCTCTAAAACCATTTGCTTTTTAATTTCCATCATAGTATTTGAATTAAACAAAGATGTGACATTTTTGGAAGTTGTTTAAAATGCCTACTGAGATGACAATTGTCACAGTACAATCAGCGAGCTTTTGAAATTAAATCAGTCAAAATTAATGGTAACAGACACAGTTCATCAAGAATGTATACTCTTGTGTAAATTAATTGAAACAAAATGAATATTTTTCTCAAATCTTTCACACTTTCCCTGATCACATACATGCTATCTGCTGGCTTTGTTTTTCTCTTCCAATTGCATTTTTTTTTATGTTTTGAATTGATGGATCCAGTTTGTTTCTTTACCTTGATGACATGACTGACAGTTGAAAACCGAACACCAACAATATCCATGATTTCTCTGTTAGATTTGCCAGTGTGTTCCTGCAGTGTTAGAATTTTCATACACTTTCTTAGAGTAATGTTCATCACCGACAATGGTTGTTGGACAACTAATTGACAGTTAAGACAATAGTGTCTTGGCGTGATAAAAATCTGATACAATTACTAATGGCATAATATTATTCAAAGCCAAACACATTTTATCATATACCTTGAAGATAGGTACATATTATTCCAAATGACCTAATCGGAAGAAAAAATAGAAATGGGTTACACCATTACTACAGTGGGTCTAAAATGTTTCACTTAATTTAACAAGGGTGTACCTATCATTATATGTGTACATGGTTTATATAGTTATATGTGTATATATTTAAATGTACCTAGAAAGGCTATTGAGCCTCAGAACTGCATCTGACCTCAAGTGGGACTCGTACATATGATTCATTGTTAAGAATGCAGAACGATGTTGTCGGCAGTTCTATGTTTGTGAGATGGTCGCTTGCCAACATCATTTGATTCAGAAAAGTGTTTGTAAGTAAGCAAGGTTAATATGTCCGTTGTTTTGAATTAAAAACATTTGTTTCTTGTTCTTGTTGCTGTTTAATAATTGTAGAGTCAATGCAGACCAAAATTTTTCCTTACAAATTCCATTTTTATTCAACTCACATTTTAGTTTTTAAAAACTTAATCACTTGTTGAATCTATGAAAGAAAGCATCTTTATTTTAAGTTCTTAGGGAAAAAATCAATTTGTTGTGTTCCTTCAACGGTAAAAGAAAAATAGAGAATACAAAAAATTGAAAAAATGTTGTTTTCCCATGTCATTTTTTTCTATTAATAAAGTTTCATTTCAAAAATTTTTGCAGACATTGTCAGGTTCTTTACAATTCAATTGTGTTCCCTGTTTAGGATGTTGCTTCTGGCTTTCTCTTTTCCAATCTTTTCACTCTTATGTAGCCCCCTGCACATAAGTGACGTTACTGCATTGCTCAGGGTGATATTTTTTTTTTTTTTTTTTTTTTAATCATATCACCCCAAGCAAGGCAGTAATGCCACTGATGCGCAGGGGGCTAGGTAAGGGTAAAAAGAATGGAAAAGAGAAAGCCGGAAACCACATCCTAAACAGGAAACAAGGGATGAGCCTCTTCACCTGTTCAATAGATGTGGGTGGAGTGTGAACCGGGCGATAGTTCAGTCTATCTACTCCAATTGAAAAAAAAATAATAAAAAAGGAAAAGAGTGAAAAGATTGGAAAAGAGAAAACCGGAAACCGCATCCTAAACAGGAAACAAGGGATGAGCCTCTTCACCTGTTCAATAGATGTGGGTGGAGTGTGAACCGGGCGATAGTTTAGTCTATCTACTCCAATTGAAAAAAAAAAATAATAAAGGAAAAGATTAAAAGATATGATTAAAAAAAAAAAATGATCAGCTGAATCTATCGCTCTCGTAAGTACCTGACTCTTTCTGTTATTCTCTAATGTGATTAGAGCCAGATCAGGAACAAAATGGTGTACTGTTGCCATATTTAGGCAAGAGCTGCCCAGACTCCACTCTCTAACCTTGATAGAGTCCAAAAACATCTCAGAGCCCTTGTGGGTGAGGAATTATTTTCCACTCTTCAACTCCTCTCCCACTGTCGGGATGTAGCAAACCTCTCATTGCTATATTGCTTCTTTCACGGAAAATGTTCGAATGAACTACATTTCCTGGTCTCTTCAGTTCAAGCCTTCATGGCAAAGACATGCCCTGCCACTTTCAGCAAATTACTTGCATTCTTTCTGTATTTCGTCAGTGAGAAGTCTTAACCTGTTTGTGTTTAGGAATAACTCTTATATTCCCCTCGCACAAATTGCCTCCGAACATAACCCTCTATCTTGCATTGCCCTTGGGCCCTGTATGGGGGCAAACCTTACTATAGAAACAAAATAACAGTGAAAGGATGTGCGTTGTGGCACATATTCAAATGTTCATTACTTTTTGCAGGTCAGTTAAGTGCCATACGTGATACACGCTTGGGCAATCATACCTTTTTCGAGACATGACTGACTGGGCAGAAGATTATCCCGCAGTAGGTTGCCATTGCTTTCTGTGGTAGACCAGTTGCCGACCAAGGCTATAGAACCCAATCTGTCCTGCTATTTAGCCCATAACTGGAGGGAAGAGACTGATTAATACCTTCCCAAGGGTATTTGTGCGTAAGTGAATGCAATGGATTCAACTGGAATTCGAACTCGGCTCCCCAGTTTCTCGTTCTGAGCTGATATCCACTGTACCACAACGCACATTTGTTCTTTTAACCAACTCCAAAGAAAAATGTCAGAGGGTGTTAAGTCAGGACTCCTGGCTGGCCACTTATACATAAAATAGTGAGTTATCCATATCAAGTTTATTTTTTTTATGCCTCGACATCATCATCCTTCATTAATCTTGGTGTGGATAAATCAACTGTTCATAGCAATTCCTAACCTCCATGCCACTCTGAATGAAGACTTACTGAGTTAAATATTTTTATAAGAATTACATGTTGAACTTAATCCTGAAAGGATCATATCCTCCTGAGTATTTACACTTTTTAGCTTAATATGACCCTAATGTTAAATTGTAGGAAAAATGGGTAGGAAGATTGTATTGTTGCAAACCTTTAACTATAAATTGTCTTACTGCCTAAAAAAAATATTTATTTTAATTTCTGGCTTAAATGCTGACAGTAAGTAGATAAGCAACAATCAAGTAGATAGTTACTAAAAGTAGTTTGGCACAAGGTAAAAAATTTAGGGTCCCCAATGCATAAATATCCTTTGAGATGAGCTTGCTTTCATTCCTTTCAATATGGGCACCAGATTTCGCTACCAGCTTCCCAAGCTACCCAGGAATCATATCAACTGATTCTACCAGGAACTCTTGTTGTATGGAAGACAACTACTTGAATTCACTCTTCAAGTTCTTCCAAAGCTTTGGTTTGATAGAGTAGACTTTTAACCAACTCCAAAGAAAAATGTCAGAGAGTATTAAGTCAGGACTCCTGGCTGGCCACTCATACATAAAATAGTAAGTTATTTATATCAAGTTTAATTTTTTCTAAGATTTACTTGTTGAACTGAATTCAGAATTAACCATACCCTTCTGAATATTTCCACTTTTTAGCTAAATATGACCCTGATGCTAAATTGTAGGAAAAGTGGGTAGGAAGATTGTATTGTTGCAAACCTTTAACTATAAATTGTCTTACTGCCTAAAAAAATTTTCATTTTAATTTCTGGCTTAAATACTGACAGTAAGTAGATAAGCAACAATCATGTGTAGATAATTACTAAAAATAGCTCAATTTGGCACAACTTAGTGTCCGCAATAAATAAATGAAATAGGTGTTTGAAGAATTGAAAAATGTAAATGTTTATAACAACATCAATAATGTTGATTATAATGATGATGATGGTAAGCACTTCCGATCCCACTAGGTAATGCTGTAAGCAAAATAGATCCAGTGGGAATTTGAATAATAGTAGTTGACCACTTTTTTTGGTAAATTTTCGTTTTAGATCCCGAAGGTTTTTCCCCCAATTCAAATTTATCCAAAACAGTATTATTTCTGTGCAAATGTATATATGCTGAACACAAATCAACAATATTGAAGAAACCTACCTTTATTGATCTGAACGCCCAGAAAAAAATGGAACTACATCTTGCTAATTTTGTCTCGTGTAACTCTCACAAAGTCATGTAATTAACTGCAGAATGACTTTCGGCATAGGCAACAAATTCCGGCTTATTTACTTCCTGTAATGAAAGTAATACGCAGTTTTTTTTCTGTACGTATTACTTTCATTACAGGAAGTAAATAGGGCGAAATTTGTTGCCTATGTCAAAAGTCATTCTGCAGTTAATTACATGACTTCATGAGAGTTATGGGAGACAAAAAGTGCGAGATGAAGTTCAATTTTTTTTTTTTTTTTTTTCTGGTCGTTAAGATCAATAAAGGTAAATTTAATAACTAATTGTTGATTTGAGTTCAGCATAAACATTTGCACAGAAATAATGCTATTTTAGATAAATTTGAAGGGGGGAAAAGCCTTTGGGACCTAAAACGAAAATTTACCATTTTTTTTTTTTTTCATATAGAATCATTTTTGTGTTGCCTCAACTTTTCAGCAGCCAGTTGCATATAGTTTATCTTTGCATTTTAAACCCAGTGGAACCATAATGTTTGATAATGTTTTTAAGTGTTGACATTTCTATTTAAAGAATTCTGTTTAGTTATTTCATAACTGTTTGATCTTTTAGTTTTTAGAAGACCGAAATTGAAATGATCAATTATGTCATGCACATATAAATAATGGTAAATTTTTAAAAAATGTTTCATGAATTCGAAGGAGACTACTACCACCTTTAAATTTCTTGTTTTTAATTCTTTTTTTAATTTTTCAGTGCAATCTTATCAACTAAACCCTAAACTTGACAAAAACTTTGTAAAAATTTCAACATTTAAACAATTTTAGGTGTTGGTGGGGGTCAGTTTTTCATACAACCTTATAGTAAATTGATCCTGTGCAATTAACTTTTTTGCTTGTGCAGATTTAACAACTGAATCCTTTGCAAAATTTTTGAATAAAGCCATTCTTGGAGTTTCCGAGGAAGATGCCATCATAAGAACTAAAGAAAACTTGAAAAAGACAAAAACAAGAGCTACAACTCATCCCTAAAAAACCAAAACAAAGAGACCCCAATGAGATTGGTTCCAAAATGGAGGATTGATGCTTCTCCTACCCAAATGGTTCGAAAATTTAAATTTTTCCCAATCTTTTTTGATAATTGGAAACCTTATGTAATAATCAATTAGACTGCACTGAAAAAAGTAAAAAAAACCAGAAAAACAACACATTTAAAGTTGGTGGTAGTCTCCTTCAGGTTCACCATGAATTTTTTTTCTCTTGATGCTGTTGTTTCGTTTTATTGCCTTGATAAATGTTTGTTTTAAAAAACTGATGATTAGAATTTTAATAAAACATGAACATATGAAAATGGATTCATACATTTTCTTTGTTGTTAAGGAATTACAACAAAAGTATTACAGATTACCATATTTGCTGGCATCAAGGATGCTCATTTTTTCATGAAAAAATTCTTGACAGTTTGGCGAGCATCCTTGAGGACAAAGGTTAGGGTTTTTGTAGCCCTAGGCCAACTACAGAGGAAGGTTATCTATGCCAGATAGTAAACTGAATTCCTGTATTTGATGTTAAATTTATAAATCATACACCATTTAAACAAAATATCATAACAAATATTAAAATGTTAAAAATATATATATATATATGTGGTAAATTTTCGTTGTAAGTCCCAACGCTTTTCCCCATCAAATTTATCCAAAATAGCATTATCTCTGTGCAAATATATATGCTGAACTCAAATCAAGTGTTAGTTATTGAAGAAACTTACCTTTTTTTTATCTAAATGTCCATAAAAAAACGAACTATATCTTGCACTTTTTCTCTCCTGTAACAATGA
This sequence comes from Ascarosepion bandense, assembly GCA_037127315.1. Classification (NCBI taxonomy): domain Eukaryota; kingdom Metazoa; phylum Mollusca; class Cephalopoda; order Sepiida; family Sepiidae; genus Ascarosepion; species Ascarosepion bandense. The sequence continues at coordinate 5,001,532 of JBBBDQ010001152.1, read as the reverse complement.
CGAAGTCATGTAATTAACTGCAGAATGACGTACTGTGTAATGCAAAGAATTTTGGCAGATTTTTGCTTGATTTTTCTTCATTTACAGATATTTCTGGTGATGTACTTCCGGAAAAAAGTAATGCACTATTGTATTTCTATGCTTGTTACTTTCATAACAGGAAGTACATCGCCGGAAGTTTCAGTAAAGGAAGAAAATCGACCAAAATTCAACAGAAAATTCTGCCTACGTAGAATGTCATTCTGCATTTAATTACATGACTTTGTGAGAGTTACAGGAGAGAAAAAGTGCGAGATATAGTTCGTTTTTTTTATGGACTTTCAAAGCAAAAAAGATAAGTTTCTTCAACAACTAATTGTTGATTTGAGTTCAGCATATACATTTGCACAAAAATAATGCTATTTTGGATAAATTTGAAGGAGGAAAAGCCGTCGACACCTAAAATGAACATTTAACATAGAATGTTCCCATGGTAGACTAGAGTAGGGAGCCAACTGACTAGTCTAATCAAGGAAATAAAACATAGATAGAACCAATCCATCTTGTGGAATACCTTAGTGCCTAATTGCCAAGTTAAGACATACCCATTTGTCATAATTTGATAAGCATTAACAGTCAAGTATGTGATACATGGTTAGGCAATCATTTCACTTTTGATCAATGACTGACTAGGCAGAAGATTTTCGCTCAGCGGTTTGCTATTTCTTTCTGCAGTAGACTTGTTGCCAACCAAGGCTAAAGAACCCAATCTGTCCATCTATTCAAACCATAGATGGAGGGAGACGAGATGGATTCATACCTTTCCCAATGGTATTTGCAATGATCGCAATTAATTTACCTTCATGCAAATACCTTTAAGAATAGGATTTCTCTTTGACGAAAGAAAGAATGTATGTTTCTTTGAAAATATTTTTAAATATTTTATATTATTAAAATTTGTTTCATTTTTTATTTTACATTTAAGTAAAGCTTTATTTTATTTTTAACTAGCAGTATAGCCCGGCGTTGCTCGGGTGTAATGAAAGCTTTAAAACTAATCCATGGTCCTGGAGCTCAGATTCAGCCTAAAGAATATTTGTGTGAAGTTTGGTGAGAATCAGATAAAAATTGTGGATTTGTATGAAGGACATACATACAGATAGATAAACAGACACACACACACACAAACATCTTTCCTTTTATATATATATATATATATATATATATATATATATATATATATAATCGATTTTCTGCACTATTCTAGGATCTACAACCTTGAAACTTCTGAATATCGTTTCTTATATCTTTGTCTATCAGTGTATCAAATTTTATTAAAATCGGACCACTCCTTCTATAACTTGATTTTTTCGATTATTGATTTTCGATATTTATCGGGAGTACCTCGACACAAAACCTAGCTAAGAACTCTCGCAGACGCTTATAGTACAACTGTGTAAATTTTCAAGAAAATCGGTTCAGCCGTTTCGGAGTCTAACAGACACACACAGACAACGTTCCATTTCATTTCAACTTTAGATTTACATTTTATGTTTAAGATCTTAAAAAAAGATAAATTTTATAAAGAAACGAATATTTGTGATTTTATAAAGAAACAATAGTAACATCGGAGTCAACAAAAATCCTTTCTTCTGATACATGTTTTTTTTTTTTTGCGGCCACGAAGTTAAAACTTTTCCAAAATAATAAAAGCTTTTTTCCGGCTTTTGTCAGCTGTTTTACCAAATTATCTCCCTTGTCTTTCGTTCTTCTTCATCCTTTTTTGTTTGCAAACAATCACTTTAAATTCATTTCTTTTTCAACCCATACATTTTTTTTTATTTCATATTATTTATAATTCATCAGTATCGTCTTTTATTTCGAACGTAGAATTGCACCTAAAATTGAAAATCAGGCAAATATAAGCAGAAGTAAGTGTACTGTAACATTTATTTCTTTCTCTTTTGGATTTTTGTTAATATTTTTCCGAAATTAAAATAATTAAAATATTAATTTTTTTTCTCCGCTTTGTAAATGATGATTTGGAAATAAGCGAATCTTTTTTGAAAACAACTGAAGATTTTTAGAGATTTTTATTAATTTTCATTCAATTACCTTATCATTTTCCACTTATGAAAACATCATAAAGTCGCGATTTTTATCCATTCCAGTGTTAAAAACTGGTGATGCCCCATTTAGAAATTTCTATCAATTTAAAAATAGATAAAAGTACAAACTAATTTTTTATCATTATAATTTAGGATGGCTGTTTTTGTAGTTATTGAACAATAAATCACGAAGTCGCTATAAACGATGTTATTTTCTTAGATACAGTTAGCTCGTGTGTCTTCATCTTTTTCTTTTTTTAGGGACCTTTTTATACTTCCCAACTTTTAGCATCCCTATTTCTAGAAAAGTTCTGCTTGCTTCTTTTTTTTTTTTTAAATCTAAACCTCGTGGGTGGCAGAATAATTTTTCAGAAAAATTATTCTACACCTTATTGATCTTGTCAAACATGTGTGATAGATGCTCTTTTTTTGTGTAGGTATATGCACTAATTCGCTGAAAAAACAGCATATGAAGAAAAAGACCCCAAAGTTCGAAATTTTGGTAAAAAATCTTGTTTTGATTTTCGTTAGCGGGTAACCAAATTGTTACGAGAGTTTATGGATAAATATTCCGGAGAAAAACACATTAATTTTGAAATTCTTGCAAAAATCAAATAATTGTCGGATTTTAATGAAACTTTCAGTACTTATTCACAAATAAATGAAATGAAATTATTTTTGAAATTATTATTTTAAAAAATATTGGTAAAAATATTTGTTATTTTGTATCTATTACTCCTCCTCCTAAATTCATAAAATTTCAAGAAATTAAATTTTGTTGAGAAAATTAGTTCTATTAGTTAAACGCAAACTAAAATCATATTCTTTTCAAACATTACCTTTATTTCAGAAAATCTGCTCCGAATATTAAAATAAAATATGCAATAAAACATTTAACTAGATAAGCTTTTAATTGCTTTAATAAATAATATAAATTAAGAAGAACATATAGGCTGAAGAAAATTTTTATTTCAATTAAAAATGAAATTTTAAAAGAATTTTTTTAAATTACAATAATTAATAAGCTTTTTAAAATACTTCAGATTTGTTAGCATTAGTTATTAAGTGAAAATTGGAAAGTTTAATACAAATCATCGTACCCTCATATTTTTTAAATAATTTTTAATTTTCTTTGTGTATTTGAAGTTTTTATTTATTTTTTTTTTGTATGGTAATTTCTGTGGGTACATTAAAAATCATGTGTTTCAGAGTTTCTTCTGCGTACAGGAAAAAAATTGTACAATTATGTCACTGATGATCGCCATAGACACTTGGCTTATCTCGTATCTGGTTGTCGTCACATAAACATACGGGAAAGGTCAGAAAGATCAATATTCCGGATTAAGAAATAGTTTTAGTCTAAATTTCATGCCATAAATAAGTAATACTTTTGTAAATAAGATTAATTTAACATTAAATTTGCTCATTTTCCAAAAATAACGTGTTACAGATGTACATTTTATTTTTGCAAGATTTTTAAAACCGATAATTAACTTTTGTTTACAAATGTGTAGATCGCTCAAAAATAGTCAAAAAATTGGAAAAAATATTTTTAAATCTCAAAATTTTACATTCCAGTCAATATAAATTTTGTTTGAAATACACCAGAGTATTTTGCTTACTAGAAATAGTAAATTTAATCATTTAGCTTTCAATTAAAACTAAAATAAAAGTTTCAAGAAAACATTTTATTTTAAAAAATTAAATTTAAAAATTAGTTATCAAAAATGAGTGGGGAGTACTTATTTTTGTGTATTTGTCAGTAATTGGGAATCGTAATTATCTGTTTTTTATGTTCATCGCAATGAATATTGGCTTGGAACAAGAAATTGGAGAGCCGAGTTCAAATTCCAGTTGAATTCATTGCATTCACTTTCATGCAAAAACACTTGGGAAAATGTATTTAAATTAAATTAATTTCTTCAACCTCCAGCTGTTTAATAGCAAGACAGATTTGGTTCTATAGCTTTGGTTGACAACCAGTCTACTACAAAAAGAAATGGCAGCCTACCATAAGAAAATCTTCTGCTTAATGAGTCATGGATCAAAAGAGACATGATCGTACAAACGTGTATCACATATGGCACTTAACTGAGTTGTGTGTTAAATGGAGTTGTGTTCCCATATTGTGATAAGGGTTGTCAGAAATTTTTTTTTGTACTCTTTTTGTTCTGGCGTTGGTTGAATGTATGTTCTGTTTCACCTGAGATGTTTTTTGGATTCAGTTCTAATGATGTAGGAATTTGGGGTATTGGCAGCAGTAATGATTTGTGCTGGGCTCCAGTTTATTTATGCATTGTGGATAAATATAGTCCTTTGAATAATTTGGGTAGAGAGTGTGGATGCCTATTGTAATATTTTTTAACCCTGTCTTAATTAGCAGCCATTTCACTTCTGTTTTTTTTCCTGATCTATTAGGAAGGAGAAGGCGGATCTTATATTGGTTTCCATCTCATCTTTTACGGCCATATCATGTTGAATACACCGGTTCTCGTTCGATCACCAAAGTTATGCAACGTTGAGCCTGGTCAGTACTTAGATGGGTGACCGCTTGGGAATACCAGCTGCTGTAAGCATTTAGTGACAGATGTGCGTTGTGGTGCAGTGGATATCGGTTCGGAAAGAGAAATTGGTGAGCCGAGTTCGAATTCTAGTTGAATACCCTGCATTCACTTAAGCACTGGTACCCTTGGGAAAGGTATTAATCCGTCCCTTCCTTTTAGTTATGGGTTAAATAACAGGGTAGGACTTGTGGACCCTGCCCTTAAAAACAAATCTCAATGAATCTTGGTACTCAAAAAGAAAAAAGTATTACTAGACACAAAGCTTATATAAAAACAACAATAAAATATTGAAAGAAAAAGGTATTACCAGCAATAAATAAATAAAATTTAGTTGGCAATAAATGACCTTCTGAGGTTGATATGCCATAAAACAAAAACAACCAACCAACCAACCAACCTTCTCATCTATTGACGGCTGATCTTATACTGGTACTCTCCTGATCTATGTGTGTGTGTGAGGGGATTTGATTTTATACTAGTTTCTTACTGATCTGTTGGGAGAAACTGATCTTATACTGGTTCTCTCCTTATCTGTGGGTGACGGATCTTCCTGAGTTGTGTGGTTTTCTATTTTCTAGAATTCAGCAGTTCTGCTGGAGACTTCATATCTGCCTTGAGTGATTTTTGTTCTCTTTCCTTGAATAAGGATTTTTTTCATTGTTTCAACATGTCTCTTAAGAAGCCCATGACTTTTGGGAGAATAGGGATGATGTTTTGTTTTGGAATCTGTATTCCTCTGCTGTTCTTCCGAATTCCCTTGATGTTGTTAGGATATTTCAGAGTTATCTCCCTTAGATACTCACATGAGACTTACAGGCTGCTGATCCCATAAAAAAAAAACCAGCAAAGAAACAATTCTCTCTCTTTATCTCTTAGCTACTACTGGGCTGTTAGTCTGAACTTTTGGACACTCCTTATTCTCACTGAGACTGATCATCCGACAAGTAAGTCAGACTTTGCTTTAAACGTAACTTGTATTCCTGAAGCAACATGTTCAGTTTCACCTTATCTTTTGGGACTATTGTATTCACTTTCATACTTTGTTGTATATAAAGATTCTATTTTCTGTACATTTGAATCTTTCTTCATTTAAAGATAGACCCTCTTAACCCTTATGTTTCTTTCATATCCCTTAGAGATTTACTCCATAAATTCTTTACATTCAACATGCTAACATTTTGCATGACCACTAACACTGATACTAACAATGTGAATTGAGTGCCTCTGTCGTATAAACTTCATGGGTATTCTTTGTTCTGACATTATTTCCTGTATTGTTCAGCTGATGGCATCAGCTCGTATGTGTTTTAATTTCTGGACCACTGGAAATTTAGAATAATAGTAAATATGATTAGATACCATACATGGTTTAATATTTATTTCTGAGACGATTGTCGATATGTGTGTTGTGGTGCATTGGATATCGGCTTGGAATGAGATAATCGGGGAGCCGAGTTCGAATTCCAGCTGAATTCATTGCCTTCACTTCTGCGCAAATACCCTTGGGAAAGGTATTAATCCGTCTCTTCCTTCCAGTTATGGGTTAAATAACAGGATAGATTGGGTTCTATAGCCTTGGTCGGCAACCAGTCTACAACAGAAAGCAATGGCAACCTACTGTGGGATAATCTTCTGCCCAGTCAGTCATGTCTCTTTCGAGACATGATCGCCCAAGCGTGTATGACGTATGGCACTTAACTGACTGACGCTCTGGCCATCATCAAGTGTCCATTGATTGGCTGATATTCATTATCTGTTGATTATTATAATATATTTTGTGATATCAGTTATTGTTTGTTCCTTTTGGATTGGTGCATCACGACAAGATCCAAGGATTGAACTTGTGACTTTATCGAAACCTGTCTATAACATCTATATCAACCAAGATGAGAACATAGTTTGAAACAATACCAAAATACCATACTTGGTCTATTACAAATAGATCTGTGCTTACTGTGAGTCAAGATCTACTTAGTACGTCAGGAGATATAACACTATTTACATTGTTTGGACTATTGTTCTCATCTTTATTGCCATGTTTACAATGTTTCAGCCATTTTACACTCCAGCCTTCTTCAGGAATTAAGAATTTCGAACCAAACCATTTATTATGATCACTGGGGTATCTCATTTTCATCCCATTTGCAATACCATTTCTGGTAGCCATGTAGTTATCTCCCTTTAACTTTCTAAGTTATTTGTTCACCACTGCTGTAGACTGGTATTGAATTCACAACTCTTCAGGTCAATCACTGGAACTAAACAAATCCACTGGGCCATGTGTCCTCAAGCCCAAAGAAAATTAATTCAATCAAAGAGGAAATATTAAACAATAGCAGAGGAATGTGATAACGTCAAAGACATTTAACCAAAGGCAATAATAATGCGAAAATGATAAACACATGGCCTAGACAAAGAAGACATAATTGGGCAGAATTTGATAAATCTCAACTTATATAAGATAGGGTTTTTCCAGTTCAAAAGAGAGAACAGCCAAGTAAGACAACTCCAGCAATCAGCTTCCTTGTATGTGTGTAACTTCCTCTGACTACCACTCTACACACACAACCATCATCAAAGAGAATAAAAATATAAGATTATATTTTTATATATCTGTTGTTCTGTTTGTCGTTTGTCCGTTAAATTGTGAAATTTTGCGAGTTTTGTGTGCAAAGTTTGTAAATTCCAGAAATTTTCTTTTTTCTTTCTTTTTTTCTTAACAAAATCAATGAGTCAGATTTGAATTTTAATTTAGAATTTGTTTTGTCCCCTACAAACCCACTCTGTCCAGCTATTTGACCCATAGCTGAAGGAAAGAGACAAATTAATACCTTTCCCAATGGTATTTGCGTAAGTGAATGTAACAAATTCAAAGCCTAAAAAACTTATTTATTCCTCTTTGATAATGTATTTATCAACATTCAGTTCGATACCAGTTTTCTGGGTATTCTCCATTACTTTATGAAGTTGGAAGTCATGTTCCTTTTCATCTCTGTAATTGTTAGATAATTCCTCAATATTTTGCTGAAAAAAATCTTCACTAACCTTGAAGCTAAATTGAAGTTGCAAAAATTTATATTGTCCAAATGTGAAGTTGAATGTAGTGAGAAAAGTGGATTCATTATTGAGCTTGATATTCTAGTATCCATTCTTATTATTTAGCTTACTAAAAGGTTTGGATCCTGAAAGTTCTAGTGTTGGTGTTAGGTAGTGCCCTCTTTTTATGACTCAGTTTAAATCTTTGTTGATCAAGGTAAATCCTTTGTCATCTGTTAGATTTTTCTCTGACAATGATGGAGTTTACACAGTCCATCAGTTCATTTACTTTTTCAATTATTATTTTTTTTGCCATCTGTTAACCTCTCTTTGAACTCTAAAGGAATCTTTCTTGGAGCATGGATCACAGGTTTGATTGGGCATAACGGTAAACTGCATCTGGCAGCAAGGCCTCTGATTGGAAGGTTTTGAGGAGCATAGAACCACCTCTTAATTGCTGTTGTTTCCAGATCCACCCTGACCCGGAGTGGTAGCACCTGTTAGGATCTCAGCTATGGGCACATAGTTAACCCCCAAACTGGGGTCAAAACACTATGAAAGTATAAAAATACACTTTTATAGAAATATATACATAAAAATAGAAAAATATATTTTTTTTAAAGAAAAATGTTACTAACAATACATTTTTGAAGGAAAAAATTATTCTCAACAAAACATTTTTGAATACAAAAGTTAGACATTTTCAGTTTTCTAAAATAAAAAAGAATAAAAACAAAATTTTTCATTAAAATCTGACTAAATCAACCTTCTCATTATAATTGAACATTAAAATAATATACCTTAAAACCCCACCATTTTTGGCATTAAGTAACCTACAGAGGTTGATATACCGTTAAACAAAACTGAAACTCAAAAACAGATTTGATTGTTGAGTCTGTAAGTGGTATTGAAAATCTGACATTGTCATTGAAGCATTTTGGATACATATCTCTTAGGTGTTTTTAATGGTGGGTCATTGTCTTAGTGGAATTTGTTTCTGTCTTTGCTTGTACTTATGTTTTGGTTTACTTGTGATTATTTTTAATTTTTCTCAGTTGTTTATTCTGAAGATTGTTGGTTCTTCAGAGTCAGCTGATGTTTTTCTGTGATCCTATTATTTTTGTTTTTCTATGATTCTATCATTTTTGTCTTGCCATGTTGTTTGATTTCATTTCTTTCATATGCTGTTAATACAGTTTTTTTTTTTTTAATCATCTCACCCCAAGCAAGGCATTCCACTGCCACTATTGCGCATGGGGTTACATAGGGGAAGGTAATGAGAAGGAGTGGTTAGACATAGGGAATGTCAGGAGGAATGAATGTTAGACATAGGAAATGTCAGGAGGAAAGGGAGCAGGTTAGTGTGTTAGGAGGTGTCTATTGACCTTACATTTAAACTCCTGGAGATTGTATCCATCAGGGAAGCAATCATGTGGAAGGGAATTCCACAGTCGGGAAGTGCGAGGAAAGAAACTGTTGGAGTAGAAGTTGCGGTTGCATTTTATCGGTTTCACTCTAAAAGGGTGGGATCTAGTTGCTAATCTAGTATCTCGCGCAAATTCGTATTTAGGGGGCACCAGTGATCTAAGTTCATCGGAGCAGAAGCCGTGAAAGTATTTATAGAAGAGACACAGGGAAGCCACGTCGCGCCAGTGGGAGAGAGACTGCAGGCGGTCTGCCAAGTCGGTATCTATCACATTACAGACCCTCCTCTGAACCTTATCGAGAAGCCCGAGGAGAATAGCAGGGGTACCCGACCAGATATGGCAGCAGTATTCAATGCACGGGCGGATGGTAGATTTATAATAATAAGTCTTAGGGCTGATATATAGATGGTGTCACTAATAAAAAATACATATAATTTTTATGAAGTACTAACCTTCAAATGGTACGTGACAAAATTTGGGCCCAATTGGATTATTAGTTTACAGTTATTTAATTGTAGCTACTGTTGCAAATTTTCAAAACAGTGGAAAAATCTAAATTTCATGCATTGATAAAGCATTGCTTTCTGATAGGAAAATACGGTTCAAGCAAAGTACTGATTTGATAAGTGTTATTCATACTCTGCTCCATTGGAGACAATGGTTAACAGGTGGTATGCTGACTTTAAACATGGTCGTACAGACAGAAATGATGCTGAATGCTCAGGTCACTCAAAATCAGCAGTTGTTCTGGAAAACACCAAAAAATCAACAAACTCGTTTTGGCTGATCATGAATTGACATTGCATGTGATAACAGAGGAATTGAACATATCAGAAGGCAGAGTATTCACCCTTTTGCATGAACATTTGTCAATGTGAATGCTGTGTTCAATGTGGGTACTGTGTTTGCTCACAGTCAATCAGAAACAACGCATTGATGATTCAGAGCATTGTTTGCAACTGTTTCAACAGAACAAGAAGGAGTTTTTGTATAAATATGTGACAATCGATGAAACATGGATCCACTATTTCACTTTGGAATCAAAGCAGCAGTCAGCTGAGTGGACAGCAGCAGGTGAAAGCCGCTCAAAGCGACCAAAGATGCAAACATCAGCAAGCAAGGTTTTGGTTTCCATATTTTGGGATGTGCAAGGTATTTTGTTCATCGATTACCTTGAGAAAAGAAGTACCATCAATAGTGAATATTATATAGCATTATTAGTGCATTTGAAGGAAGAAATCGCTAAAAAATGGCCACAAATGAAGAAGGAAAAGTGATCTTTCACCAAGACAATGCAATGTGTCAAGTTGATCACAACGATGGCAAAACTACAAATTGCACTTCGTATTGCTTCTGTATTCGCCCTATTCTCCAAATTTGGCCCCCAGCGACTACTGGCTGTTTGCAGACTTCAAAAGAATGCTCCATAGAGAAAGACTTGGCTCCAATAAAGAAGTGATATTGGAAACTGAGGCATATTTTGAGGTCAAAGACAAATCATTCTACAAAAAAGGCATGAAATTGTTAGAGAAGCATTGGAATCAATATATCACCCAAGAAGGAGACTATGTTGTGGAATAAAGTTGAATTTTGCCTGAAAGTTATTGTTTTATTAGTTAGGCCAGGGATTCATTGAGTGATGTGTTATATTCTTAGTAGAAAAATGTTGCTCTGTGCATCAGTGTATAGTTTTATTTTTAAGTTTATTTTTGTAGGTTTGTTATATATTATCATCTTTACCTGAAATGTTGCATGTAGTTCTTCTCTTTTTTTTTTTTGTTTGTTTTTGTCATTTCATGTAACTGAATTGCATCTGTGTTAAGTGGGTGATCTTCTGATTCAGCATTTTTGTAAAACAAAATTTTTAACCAAAATTTCAAATGTGCTAGAAAAGATTAAAAAATTTAATAAACAGAAGGAATATTTTATAACATATTTCTTTATTTTGGTAAGAAACATTTTGATTTGGAAATTCACGCATTTAATGAAACTTCCAGGAATTATTCACAAATGAATTACATGTTTTTAGAAACTGGTTTTATAGAAAATTTTGGAAGAAATAGTTATTTTTACAGCTGTTACCCTCCCTTTTAATGAAATTTCAAGAAATTAAATTTTGTTCTTTTTTATATTTATTAGTTAAAAGCAAGGCTCTTTGGAAAATGCAAATCATTTTTTTTACAAACGGTAACACATTTACCAAAAATCTGCTTAGAATTGAATAAAAAATGCAATAAAACATGGCATTATTTAATTAGAAAAGCTTTTAATTGCTTTTCTAAATAAAATTTATTAAGGACACTCTTTCTTAAGAAAAATGTTTTTGTTGAATAATGGATTTTTTAAAAAAATATTTTTCATTTATTTTTACATTTAGATTAGAATAACATTAAACTTTAAATATTTAATCTTTTAAAATTTTAGATGATATTAGCAAGTAAAAAATATATTTACTAATTAAATGGTACAAATCATCAATCATGAATATTTTTGAAATAATTTTGAGTTATTTTTTGTCTATAATTGATTTTCTATATAAATGCAAGCATGCACAACAATATTTGAAAATAAGAGCAATAACTATAGTAAATTTACTGCCAAAAAACATTAGATTATGTATATTTTCTTAATTTTTTTAAGTTTACTGTCTTCTTAAAAATTATATATAAAAAGCACTCACGTTATTGTCAATTTTTACTTCTTTTCTTTTTTGCAAATAAAGCCCCTTTTGAACAACATTAGATTAAGTTGTGAATTTTTTAAAATCATTTTATTTCAGTCTATAAAGTTCTGATAATATTTTAATGGTTTTAGTATTTATAAATTTATTCAAACTCTTCTGTCTAAAATATAACACGTATTCTCAGGGGTTTTTCCTGTAAGGGTGACAACCATTGAAAAGTATGACTGAATATTAAAATACCTGATATTAATATTTTTGAATTTGGTTAATGATTGAAGAGAAAAAAATCTTCAGCAGAAAACATTTCTAAAAAGACATTAATATTATTCTATTTTCTTGTGCAGATTGGATTTTCATAAAAAGGGATCACCAATACAGAAGAATTTGGAAGCACATCCTAGACACAAGTGATCACCTTGTGAAGAATGATTAGATTTTTTACAGAGTTTATATTTTAAAAATTACATGTATATACATATTGGTGGAAAAAGAATATTTGTCTGACAAACAAGAGTGTGGTTCATACAGATGAAAAACCATTTATAAAATGTGTGCCTCAAACTTTTCAGAGGGTTTAACATTAAAACATCACATGTTCACACAAACAGGTGATAAACCATACTCATGTAAAATATGTGGTTCTAAATTTTCTGGAAGTTCAAATTTAAGAAGCCATATGCGAACACATACAGGTGAGAAACCATATTCATGCAAAGTGTGTGGGTCAACATTTTCTAGGAGTACAAGTTTAAAAATTCATATGCGAACGCATACTGGTGAGAAACCATATACATGTGAAGTGTGTAGCTCAAACTTTTCAGAGAGTTCAACATTAAAGCATCACATGTTCACACATACTGGTGAGAAACCATACTCATGTAAAGTATGTGGTTCTGCATTTTCTGGAAGTTCAAATTTAAGAAGTCATATGCGAACACATACTGGTGAGAAACCTTATTCATGCAAAGTGTGTGGGTCAACATTTTCTCAGGGCTCAAGTTTAAAAAGACATGAGCGAATACACACTGGTGAGAAACCATATTCATGTGAAGCGTGTGGCTTGTCATTTGCACAGAATTCAATATTAAAAAGACACATGCACATACATACTGGTGAGAAACCATATTCATGTGAAGTGTGTGGTTCAGAGTTTTCCCAGAAATCAAATTTAATAAGTCATATGCGAATACACACAGGTGAAAAACCATATGCTTGTGGAAGGTGTAGCGCAAATTTTTCAGAGCGTTCAAAATTAAAAAGTCATATGCGAACACACACTGGTGAAAAACCATATTCCTGTACAGTATGTGGGTCATCATTTTCTCAGAGTTTATTGTTAAAAATTCACATGCAATTACATACTGGCATAAAACCCTATTCATGTGAAATATGTGGTTCATCATTTTCTCAGAGCTCAATGTTAAAAATTCATATGCGTATGCATACTGGAGAAAAACCGTTTTCATGTGAAATGTGTAGTGAAAAGTTTTCAGTGAATTCAATATTAAAACGTCATATGCGAAAACATACTGGTGAGAAACCTTATTCATGTGAAGTGTGTGGTTCAGCATTTTCTGAGAACTCAAGTTTAGTAAGACATCAGCGAATTCACACTGGTGGAAAACCATATTCATGTAATGTGTGTAGTGCAACATTTTCTCAGAGTTCAAAGTTAAAAAGTCACATGCAGAAACATTTGTGAAAGACCATATGTGATGTATGTGGCTTACCATTTTCCACTGGCTCCTGTTTAAAAACACAAGAATACACACTGGTGAAAAAACATATTGCTGAGTTCAAACTTAAAACATGTTACTGATTTTCTATGCACAGCTTAAATGTGGCACAAGGCTGAACGTATGGGGGCACCTAGTGAGGATCAAACTCAATAATCAATTATAATGATTCAAGCAAGACAAGCTTGCTAAGCATTACATTACATTGAGGTGCCCTAAACTTAAAACATCATATGCAGATATATATATATATATATATATATATATATATATATATAAAATACTACATTCATAATAAAAACAATTCCTGCAATCCATTTCCTCTCAAGCAATCTAATGACTGTAGCAAGTGTAGCTTGTTTGATACAGCAGTAACTGTTCTGCCCATTATTTTTATCTCCTCATTCACAGGCAACATTTACATATATGCAAATACCATTAAAATAGTAAAATATAACTAACCCTTCTACTTTAACAGTTTCTTTTCTTTCACTTCTTGCTTGTGGGACTCCTTGCATTTGCTTGTTTCCTTGATAGCTACAATCTCCAAAAGTTAAAATGCAACATCAATTTCCATCTTCTATCTACTTGATTCCAGTCCATCTCTTATTCTTTCTTCAGCATCTTCTGTATCTTGATTTTTCTCTCATTGTAACCCCCTGCACACCAGTGGTGGTTCTATCTTGCTTGGGTGAAATGATTATAAATAAAAAAAGTATTACTCTTTGTATGTTCAATTTTATGAAGGATTCTTTAAAACAAGAAAAACACCATGGCTAACAAAATTTTGGAGTTAGTAGATGCTTACAAACTGCACCATAACTTACCTCTCAATCTGTATTTCATCAATTTCATCATTTATCTTTTGTTAAAAGCCTTGAGAATCTCAGCTGAGACCAAGTTAATTGGAGTAGATAGACTAAACTATTGCCCGGTTCACACTCCACCCACGTCTATTGAACAGGTGTAGAGGCTCATCCCTTGTTCCCTGTTTAGGATGTGGGTTTCGGCTTTCTCTTTTCCAATCTTTTCACTTTTCTTTTTTTCAATTGGAGTAGATAGACTAAACTATTGCCCGGTTCACACTCCACCCACGTCTATTGAACAGGTGTAGAGGCTCATCCCTTGTTCCCTGTTTAGGATGTGGGTTTCGGCTTTCTCTTTTCCAATCTTTTCACTCTTACGTAGCACCCTGCACATCAATGGCGTTACCGCCTTGCTCGGGGCGATATGATTAAAAAAAAAAAAAGAGTTACCACTTGCATATATTGTGTACAACCTAATGGAAGAGTTGAAGCATTAACTTGATAGTGGTAGATTGAAAACAACATTTGGTCTAGAAATTGACTGTCTTCTGTCTGAACTGGAAATCATAGAGAGGAATAAGTTCACATCAAATTTGCAGACTGAATTCAAGACAGCACATTCAAAGTTGAACAAATGCTTGAATATTTATCCAGTGTACAAATTTCACAAATTAGCTCCTCTGTTTGATCTTAAACAGCTACCATGTCTAAGCTATGATATTGTCAGTTTTGCAGCCATCAACGATTTACAGGATTCATTCACTGAACTCTTTGAAGAATTTTGCATTTATATAAATCTACTGTGGGAGAATCTTCTGCCTAGTCAGACATGTCTCTTTTGAGACATGATCACCCAGGCATGTATCACATATGGCACATAACTGATTGATTTTCTTGTGAGCTATATTAACATTTTCACCACAATCAATTTTACTTAAAAACAACGTGTAAAAATACAGATTGCAAAGGTGCAAAATGTGTGGATATATATTTGCAGAGAATGTAAAATTAAAGAGTCATAGAAATATTTAAAAATTAATTCATGCACTGGCTGACAGTATTGTAGATGCTTAACCAATAGAAAAATTTGACTTTTATCTATTATAATGAAATGGATCTCCATTGAGGTGCAGTGTATATTGATTTAGAAAAAGAATTGGGGAATCGAGTTTGAATTCATTCATTTACACGCAAATACCTTTGGGTAAGCTAGTGATCCATCTCTTTTTCTTCTAGTTATGAGTTATATAAAAGGACAGATTGGGTACTATAGACTTGGTTGGCAACCAGTCTACCTTACCCAGAGAATAAAAAGACAAGCTACAGAAGCGTTAATGACTACCTCGTCGATGGGCTATGCTCTACTGGGAGCAGTGGGGTTTACAACTATAATCAATGATGTTAAAATAAAATTATTTGAGAACTATTGCTAGTCTAATCTTTTTGTTTTAAAAACTGGCTGAAGACTTGAGTCATCAATTTTGAAGATATTTCCTTTCACCAATAAAAATCATTAAATCTTCAATTTTTATTCATTATTGTCAGTGATGTTAAAATTTGGACAGTGACCAACTAATTGAAAGTTTCTGATAAAGCAGATTTATTTGTTTTACTCTCAAAATTTTTGTTAAATTACATTTCCGTCTCTAATAAGTGACTTAAAAAAAGGAAATTCTAAATAACGAATCCTGATACGAGCTATTTTTTTTTTTTTTTTTTTTTTTAATCATATCACCCCAAGCAAGGCGGTAGCGCCACTGATGCGCAGGGGGCTACGTAAGGGTAAAAAGAATGAAAAAGAGAAAGCCAGAAACCACATCCTAAACAGGAAACAAGGGATGAGCCTCTTCACCTGTTCAATAGATGTGGGTTGAGTGTGAACCGGGCGATAGTTTAGTCTATCTACTCCAATTGAAAAAAAAATAATAAAGGAAAAGAGTGAAAAGATTGGAAAAGAGAAAACCGGAAACTGCATCCTAAACAGGAAACAAGGGATGAGCCTCTTCAACCGTTCAATAGATGTGGGTGGAGTGTGAACCGGGCGATAGTTTAGTCTATCTACTCCAATTGAAAAAAAAAATAATAAAGGAAAAGAGTGAAAAGATTGGAAAAGAGAAAACCGGAAACTGCATCCTAAACAGGAAACAAGGGATGAGCCTCTTCAACCGTTCAATAGATGTGGGTGGAGTGTGAACCGGGCGATAGTTTAGTCTATCTACTCCAATTGAAAAAAAAATAATAAAGGAAAAGAGTGAAAAGATTGGAAAAGAGAAAACCGGAAACTGCATCCTAAACAGGAAACAAGGGATGAGCCTCTTCAACCGTTCAATAGATGTGGGTGGAGTGTGAACCGGGCGATAGTTTAGTCTATCTACTCCAATTGAAAAAAAAATAATAAAGGAAAAGAGTGAAAAGATTGGAAAAGAGAAAACTGGAAACCGCATCCTAAACAGGAAACAAGGGATGAGCCTCTTCAACCGTTCAATAGATGTTCAATAGTTAGAAACTTTTTACTTTTCTTCTGACATTTTCAGTATTCTCTCTAGGAAAGCTATGTTCTTGTGAACTAATCTATTCAATTTTATTTAAAAGGAACCTTTAATAATATACATTACCAAGGTGTAATATTCATGTGAAATGTGCGGTTGTTTTGTATGCTTCAAAAAAGTACTTAATAAAACAACAATAAATGCATTTTTTCATTAAAACAAAATTAATGGTTAAAATTAAGAAATATTGATGTTTATGTTTAGTGCTATTTAAAAAAAAAAATGAAAGTCAAAAGTATGCCATAATTAACTGGCTATAAAAAAAGTATCCATTGGAGGTACATGTTTGAAACTATTCATTTTGGGAGGAGAAATTTAACAAAACACCTTTTTGTAGTCAATGTATTTTATTTTGGAAAATTTTCAGAAACTGCATAATTTTCAGTTTGTCAAAAACAGGATGTTAATGGCTACTGTTCTGTCCCTGAGAATATACGGCCATGTCATATATACGTATAATCTCAAGGACAGCCAAATAAACACATTAAAGAAATTAAGTCTCTGAAGACGAAATTCTGTTCATTGGCAGGTTTAATAAAAGCCAAAAAGATAAACCTAAAAAAAAAAACAAATACACATAAACAATACAAACAAACAAATGTAACAATATTTCAAAAGCAGATGGTGGACTGAACATAGAATTAAGACCAATTGTTTAAATGGGTAAAGAAATGTAATGCATACAATGTTTATATGAATATGTATAATGTGTTTGCTACAGGAATACGTTTCAATGTTGCAGTGAGGGACACGGAAAGAAGTTTACATGCTGTGACAGTGTGTGTTGACAGTGCATATGGTGCAAAGATCCTACACAGATGCAAATGTATAAAATATGACTACTTTAAACAAATGTTCAAATCTAAATCTAAACTTATTTATAAATGGATCTTTGTGTGTGTGTGTGTGTTTCCATTACCTATAGACTCCGAAATGGCTGAACCGATTTTCTTGAAAATTTACACAGTTGTACTATAAGCATCTGTGAGTGTTCTTAGCTAGGTTTTGTGTCGAGGTATCCCCGATAATATCGATAATGGAAAAATATCAGGTTATAGAAGGAGTGGTCCGATTTCAATCAAATTTGATACACTCATAGACAAATACATAAGAAACGATATTCACAAGTTTCAAGGTTGCAGTTCTTACAATAGTGCAGAAAATCGATAATATATATATATATATATATATATAAAAGGCAAGATATTTGTGTGTGTGTCTGTTTATCTGCCTGTACGTCTGTATTTTTTCAGCCCTTTTATTTTAGTTTTTGCTTCGGGTTTGGCTCTAAGTAGGTATAATTGTAGTTCTTAGTCTCGGTCATGATACCATTTACTCAGAGGACTTATTTAACCTTCAAAATTCAGTTTACGACGAAAAAACTTATTTGATATCGATACCAGGAAATCAAAATTTGACTTACATCCATTCATTTTTCTTTCAGTCTACGGTTTCGCTTTAACTGGAAACAACTATTGCTTTTTAGTCTTTCATGCCAACATCCAAAGTGTCTGAGCTCCAAGACCATGGATTAGTTTTAAAGCTTTCATTATACCCGAGCAACGCCGGGCTATACTGCTAGTATATATATATATATATATATATATATATATATATATATATATATATATATACTAGGTGCGATTGGTAAATTGTCGCAATTATTATTTTATTATTTCAATTATTCTTTAGGATGAGTCTGAGCTCCAGGACCATGGATTAGTTTTAAAGCTTTCATTACACCCGAGCAACGCTGGGCTATACTGCTAGTAATAACATAATGGACAAATATAAAGAGAAAAGATATGAGAAGTTATAAACTGATGATGGTTAACAATGGGGGTGAGGTTTGCAGAAGGATGAAAATACCAACCATATACTTGTGGACATGCCTTAAATGTGAAGGATTCCTGTGAAAATTCAGCTCTAACCCAGTTCTCACCCGGGGTCCACATGCACCCTACAGGTCCATGTAATATTGCTGAATTAGTGGGCAACTGATATTTTAGTAGTCCATAGAGCAATTCTACTTTTGAACAGTTGGTATGACTGAGAATGGAATTTCTACAATAAAAAATAATATTAAAATAATAAAAATAGAAATATTCACATTGATAGCGGATTTGTTGCAAAGATCCTACAGAGATGCAAATGTATAAATTATGGCTTCTTTAAACAAATGTTCAAATAATAAAATGATAATGAAATAGATAAATATAGAGAGAAAAGGTATGAAAAATAACAAATCGGTGATGGCTAAGACTGGGGAGGGTGAAGTTAGAAAAAGAATGAAACTACCAACCACATAACTAGCAATGTGCATTTAATGTGAAGGGTTCTGGTGATGACTAAGCTCTAACCCAGTTCTCAACCAGGGTCCACTAGGAGTCCATGTAAGATTGCTGGGGTCCACACACAAAAAAATAACTAATTGGTAGTCCACAGTGATATTTTAATGGTCCATAGAGCAGTTCTACTTTGAACAGTTGATATTACTCGGAATGGAATTTCTACAATAATTTATGCCATAATAAAAGTAGAAATATTCTCAAAGCATTTTTATCGCATTCAAGCAGAAAAAAAAATTGACAATTTACAGTGTCATAAATTTAAGGTTACCAAATTAAAGCCACAGATCTGGTTAGATGATCTTTTTTTATAATTAGAATTTCTTTTTTTCTTATTTCTTTTGACTATCATTCACTGTCTGCTTCACACCTAGGCTTTATTTTTTTTTTACATTTCTTTTTGCTCTGCCTACTCGCCTATCAGTCAGTGACAAGAACAAAAAGAAGGATCCATGTAGATCCCAGTTAAAAATCCCTAATCTAATGGCTATAGGAGTCCACCTGAAAAAATTAAGAAGGAAAGATGTTCATCAGTAAAAAAAGGTTGAGATCCACTGCTCTAACCAAAAGTGGTAAAAAAATAGTGACTAATCTAAAACGTCTTCTTCATGTGCCGTGTCCCTTCAGAACGTAGGTGATCATGGACTTACACTTTCCCCTGTCCCTTGTCGCTCTTAATATTTTTTCTCTTAGTATCTTTCCAAAACCCTGCACTAACATCCATATCACATAGCAATCCAGCACTTCTCTTTGTTTCCAATGATATTTTTCTGTCTCTCAGTTCTTTATTTAGCTTTTGAAGTGCGTCTTTTTGATGTTAAATATGAGTTTTCCTTTTTTTGCATCCTCTCTAATGCCTCATCATTGCTCACGTGCTCAGTCCAAGTTACCCTCACTATCCTTCTGTAAAACCGCATTTCCTTAATCCTTGAAAAGATCATCCAACATTCACATCCATACAGAAGGACTGATATCACATAGTAATCCAGCACTTATTTATTTGTTTTCAATGAGGTTTTCCTGTCTCTCATTACTGTGATTCGCTCTTGAAATGCATCTTTTCAAAGTAATAAAAGGACAAACAAATGGAAATTAAAACAATAGAGTTTCTTTTATGCGATAATAGAGCCACTACAAAACTTAGAAATTTGTTTTAGAAAGGAAAACAAATGTTTTATAATAGTGCTTTAAACTTCTTTGGTTTTAAAATGATAGAAAAAGACTTTCAGGCTATTGTGATTGGTTTTGCAGCACTTTCTCTCCTAATGGTGTTTTACTGACTGAATTTCCTTACAAAACCTTGGATATGCCTATTGTTTTTGGAATACTTCATATCTAGCCTTGAAACTGGCATTACATCAAAGTCCTAAATTTTGATTAAACTTGTACAATATCATTTGACAAAGTTCATTGAAAATAATTACATCTGCTCTTTGTTTGAACTAAAAACTTTATCAAAGCAATGAATGAAGATGCAATATCAATGACTTAATGTAAACGTTAGTCATAATCTACTGCAACTGCCTTTGAACTTATAACTGAAGATCATCTCAGTTCTTATTCATCACATCTGCTAAAATTGTTTAAATACTCAGAATCACTGAGTGCCTTTTCTTTACTTTGTCTTAGAGGTGAAAATGAATCAACTGATTTTAGGGTTGCAAAGACCTTTTCCAGCTAAGATTAATTTTTACTGGTGTTGATCTTGACACCTAAGAGAATCTTTAAATATCTTGGTTAAAATAACTTAATAAAATTCACTGACTTTTAGCATTTGTAGAAAAACAACTATTAAGTACATATTTACTAAAAGTAGCTTTTAATGCTAGAAAGTAATATATATTACAGAAGACAAAATGAAAATTATATTTTTCCCCCCTACGCGTTTCATACTGTAATGCAGTGCTACTCAAAGTGTGGTATGCGTACTGTCACCGGTACATGAGCCATCGTCTGCCGGTAAGCAGAGATTTTCCAGAAAAGAAAGAAACAATTGTAATACTCTATGCCACGAGAGACTGCCAGGATATTTGACTCGTTTTCGTTTTTTCTTTTTCTTTTTTTTTTTTACATTTTCATTTTAGTTTTATATTATTATGGCTACATTGTTCATTTACTCACTTATGTTAAAAGTTATTGCTATCCAACTAATGAATGCGATATAATGAACAGCAAAACAGTGTAGTGAATATGCATCAGACTTTGTTCCGTTCATATATCGTGATATATACATATCATATATTTTAAATACATCTTAAATTAATTAAAATTAATATTTTGTTTTACTGTTTGTCTATTTTTTAGAAGATTAATGCCTTTTATTAAATTGAAATAGCTTCAGTCAGTCAGTTAAGTGCCATGCACGATACATGCTTGGGCAATCATGTCTCGAAAGAGACATGACTGACTGGGCAGAAGATTATCCCGCAGTAGGTTTTTTTTATTTTTTTTAATCATCTCACCCCAAGCAAGGCATTCCACTGCCACTATTGCGCATGGGGCTACATATGGGAAGGTAAAGAGAAGGAGTGGATAGACATAGGGAATGTCAGGAGAAAAGTGACAGATGAGTAAGGATAGCGGGGATGAGGGTCGGGCAGATGGGAAGAGTGCTTGATAGAATGGGAGCAGGTTAGTGTGTTAGGAGGTGTGTATTGACCTTACATTTAAACTCCTGGAGATTGTAGCCGTCGGGGAAGCAATCGTTTGGAAGAGAATTCCACAGTCGGGAAGTGCGAGGAAAGAAACTGTTGGAGTAGAAGTTACGGTTGCCATTGCTTTCTGCGGTAGATTGGTTGCCGACCAAGGCTATAGAACCCAATCTGTCCTATTATTTAACTGGAGGGAAGAGACAGATTAATACCTTTCCCACATTATCCCACATTGTTTTCTGCGGTAGATTGGCTGCCAGCCAAGGCTATAAAACCCAATCTGTTCTGTTATTTAACCCATAACTGGAAGGAAGAGACGGATTAATACCTTTCCCAAGGGTATTTGCGCGTAAGTAAATGCAATGAATTCAACTGGAATTTGAAATCGGCTCCCCGATTTCTTGTTCCGATTTGATATCCACTGCTCCACAACGCACATCCTCAGTCAAGTGCCATACGTGATACATGCTTTGGGCGATCATGTCTCGAAAGAGACATGACTGACTGGGCAGAAGATTATCCCGCAGTAGGTTGCCATTGCTTTCTGCGGTAGACTGGTTGCTGACCAAGGCTACAGAACCCAATCTGTCCTATTATTTAACCCATAACTGGAGGGAAGAGACGGATTAATACCTTTCCCAAGGGTATTTGCGCGTAAGTGAATGCAACTTGGCTTCCCGATTTCTCGTTCCAAGCCGATATCCACTGCACCACAATGCACATCCTTACTGAAATAGTACATATCTCAAAAAAAAAAAAATTCTGGGGTTCACACACCTTACTCAGCTGATTCGGCTTGCTTTGTTTGCTGGTCCCTGGCACATTGAAAAAAAAAAATTACCTGTCCACCACATTAGATAGTTTGAGAGGCACTGCTGTGATGGATGCAACAGGTGGGACAAAGAGATGAAAAAAAAAAATAAAGTTCATCACAGGATGAAACATGGAGGCAAGAAAAATATAGTTTTCTTCTTGTCTTCTTTATTTAACAATATTGTTCTGTTCCTCAGATTATAACTGAGTATACTTTTGCATGTGTGTTGTGGTGCAGTGGATATCAGCTCAGAACAAGAAATGGGAGAGTTGAGTTCAAATTCCAGTTGAATTCATTGCATTCACTTACATGCAAATGCCCTTAGGAAAGGTATTAATCTGTTACTTCTCTCTCCAGCTATGGGTTAAATAGCATGACAGTTTGGTATGTATAGCCTTGATGGACAACCAGTCAGAAAGTAATGGCAAGCTACTGTAGGCAAATTTTTACCCAGTCACTATGTCTCTTTTAAAGCATGATCGCCCAAGCGTGTATGGTATATAGCACTTGACTGATTGATACTTGTAAGAAATTAATTAAAATCAACTCTGGTCTTCACTTTTACAAAAATTCACAATGATGTGTGAAATCCTGGTTTTCCCAAATAGAAAAAGGATTGACCATGTGCTAAAAGAAAGAAAGAAAAAGTTGAAACCAGATTTCGCAAGTGGATGTTAAAATGATTTTTGACCAATGAGAGCGACTTGCAAGACAAAAAAGGAAGTGCAAAAAATCTAGATTACAATAAAAGTACTTCATCAGTGTCAGTCAGAGAGTCAGATGGGAGCCATGAGACGAAACATTTAAAATGTAATTTCAACTTCAAGTGACTCGAACATTGTTCTCTTTCTTCTTAGCTCTTTCGACAGTTACTACTACGAACATTTTGTATGAACTCTTGATACCCTTAACTTTCTCACTGAACATTAAATTCTACGAATTCTTGTTATTCCTCCTTTTAATAAATTTCTATTTCAAAATACAAAATGTATGTTTTATTCTAACACTATTCCACATTATTGCTGACAAACAACCTTCTGATAATAATTTAGATGATAATTCTGCATAAAACTTGTAAGCTGTAGGGAGTTCGGTTACGTCTGACACAAGATCGAATCAAAGAAACATTAACCAGCTCTCCAATAGCTTCAACTTTGGCAATGCATATATTAAGTTAATAATTTTTTAACAGGAAGGTAAGTAAACTTTCAAGGCGACAAATGTTCTGAAGGCATAAAAATAAGGTTCCAGAAGGAAAAGCTATTTTTAAATTATCAAATTAAATAATAATGTCATCATTTTATTGCATTTTATAATTTTTATTAGGTGCATATTTTTGAAAATAAAGGCAAAATGTTTGAAAAAAAAAAATAGATGATTTACATTTACATTTAAGTCATGCGTTTAAAACCAATTTTCCAAACAACATTTTTGTTAAAACAAATGTAAAAAAAATATTTTTTCCAAGATTTTTTAAAAATAATAATTTCAAAAATACTTGTATTTCAAAAATACAAATATTCATTTGTGAGTAATTCTTGAAAGTTTCATTAAAATCCGACAATTATTTGTTTTTTGCAAGAATTTTCAAATTGCAGTGTTTGTCATCGGAATAAAACTGAGTTAAACAGTGTCTAAATTTTAAAAGCGGCCCTTAGAAAATCAACACTAATAGCAGCGTCAGTAGCAGAAAGACGTACTTTTTTTGATACACCTTTTTTGTTTTCGGGCATGACGTTTAAATTTTTCCAAAATAATAACACCCCTTTTTAGTTTTTAGGCTTATCAAATATTACATGTTTTTTATTAGATTAATCAAAACTTATAATTGTTCATAATTGTGTCGTCTGTTTTAGTAATACTTAATTATCTCCCTTCTTTTTTCGCTCTTTTCCAGCCATTTTCTAATTGTAATCAGGAGGTAAAATTTAGGTACTTCATTTCTGTTTAGTTAAGCCATGCACTTTTACTTTATTATTTTTAATTCAAGACAATCGTCTTTTCTTTTAATTTCTCCTCAGTTGAAAAATCTGGCAAATATAAACAGAAAGAAGTAAGTGTAACATTTACTATTTTGTTTTTTTACAAATTTGTAAAAAGAGAATCCTTCTTTTTTGTTTGTTTGTTTTTTGGGTTTTTTTTTGTATTATTTGACAGGGATTAAAATAAAATTTCAATAAATATTTAATCAGTTTTCTAAATAAGGATTTGGAATGAGTGGATCCCTTTTGAAAACAACTAAATATTTTTAGAGAGTTATTAATTTTCAATTTCATAATAAATCGTTTTCATTTCATTTTTTAAAAACAAAGAAAATGGCGATATACTTTTCTCATTGTTATAAAAAAAAAACTGTTGATATCCCGCCTAAAAGTTTCTATTAATTTAAACAGTAAATAATTATTTTTTTATCTTTTAAACTTATGAGTGCTTTTTTTTATTTATTTATTTCTCATATGATGGTTAAAATTTAGCCTCAAGTTAGAAACTTTATATAAAAAAAAATAATATGAAAGTTTGGGGTAAGGGGAGGCAAGGATTAAAAGTAATTTTAGTAGGTACCTCTACTTTTCAGTATAAATTTTCGATGCTTGATTTTAAAATGAAATTTTTAAAACAAATAAGTTATATTTTAGCTTTAAAATTAACTTTAATTTAGGTATGTACAAAAAATCACTGCCGATTTTCGATACCTCAATTTAAATTTAATTTTCAAAAATACAAACGTTTTCTTGAAGCTTTAATTTTACCTTTAATTGAAAGCCAAGAGATTAAATTTACTAATTACCATAAGCAAAATACCCTGGTTTAGTTCAAACCGAAATTATATTGCTCGGAATCAAAAATTTAACTGCAAAAAAAATTTTTTTTAAATTTACCGCCATTATTGACGAATCGACAGATTATGTAAACAGTAGCTAAATTTCTGATTTAAAAATCTTGCAAAAAAAAAAAAAATACCTCCTTGACACGTTATTTAAGTCGATTTTTATAATTGAAACCTACCTTTATCTGATTTCAAACAAGTATTAAGTGCTTACTGACTTGATATTTACGAAATAAATCACTCTTTAAAAACAGTAGCCCTCTTTTCAGTGCTTATCTAGGCGATAAATTACGTGTTGACAAGTAGCAGGTGTGAATGACGTTTGGATGGCGGCCGTAAGTGACAAAAAATCGTGTAGCTTAAAACGTAATATTTGGAAATTAAAATTTTTTTTTGTTGTTTTTTAACTAAATAGTAAAATTAAAAATTTAACATAATATTTTCAGCAAGTATAACATTTTATAGAATTTTAGTTTAGATTTATAGCCAGACTATGCTTTCTGAATAAATAAAAATAAAATATGCTTTCTGAATAAATAAAAATAAAATGTGCTTTCTGAATAAATAAAAATATGCTTTCTGAATGAATAAAAATTTAAATTTCTTTTAAAAGAAAGAATTAAATTAAAATAACCGAACTGTTATTTATTAATATTTTTCTGAAATATTAAATATTTTTATGTTTAGATATTACATATTTATCTTACATTATTAATATGCTTTCTGAAAAAATTAAATTTCTTTTAGAATAATTTTAATTTAATAAAAAAAGAATGAAATTAGAATCAAAGTTTGGTTTGTTTAGTTTTCGATGTAAGGGGAATTCATCCAAAGGCTTGTTAACTTCTAAAAACAATACGACCTCTATGGAAACTTGTTTCGATCCGTATGGAACACCGTACTTAATAAAAATTTCCAAAATTTAATTATTTTTAATTATTTTAAAAGTAAAATTGGTTAATGATTTTTATTAAACTTTTCAATTTTCGATAGGCAATGTGATAATCAATTCTTAAGTAAGAAGAAATTCAACAACGTTTTAATAAAAGGTTTTTAAAATATTTTTAACACTTTTATGAATTATTATAATAAAAAAAAAATAAAAACAATTATTTCAAAATTTTATTAGTAAACGAAAAAATTTTTTTTCTTCAGAGTATAATGTCCTTAATAATTATTATTTATTCTAGCAATTAAAAGTTTATCAAATTAAATTATATCAGAGATTTATTGCATTTTGATTTTACTCTTCGGAGCAGATTTTCGGCCAGGTTGTCCACTTTAGAATAAAAAACATAGATGATTTATATGCCCCAATGAGTCCTGCATTTAACTAATAAAAAAACTTTATACAGCTAATTAAAATTTATTAAAATTTCATGGATTTATGTAGAGGGGGGGTAACAGAGTTAAAAAAAAATATTTTCACCAAGAAATTTAAAAAAATAATAATTTCAAAAATAATTTCATTCATTTGTGAATGAGTACTGAAAGTTTCATTCAAATCTGACTATTATTTGATTTTTGCGAGAATTTTGAAATTAATGTGTTTGTTACCGTGAAAAAAGTGGGTTGTATCAGCATTACCACGTAACCTATTGTAATAAAGGCGTAATTTTTTTTTTAGCCGCTAACTCAAATAAAACAACATTTTCTATCAAAATTTCGAAAATGTTAGCAGAGATTCAAAAATTTTTAAAAATAATTAAAAATTGCTTTGATCTTTCCTCTTAATAAAAATATAAATATTTTGATGGAAAAAGTTAGTTTTATTAAGTTTATGAACTTTTTTATTCATACTATGCTGTTTCATAGCGATATTTTGTACGTACCTACTTTAATTGAAAGTCAAGAGATTGAATTTAGTAATTCCAGTAAACAAAATACACTGGTGTATTTTAAAGCAAAATTATATTGATTGGAATTTAAAATTTTTCAGATTAAAAAAAAAGTTAAAAGTACCACCATTTTTTTGATTGATCGACACATTTTTAAACAATAGCCACAGTCCTGTTTTAAAAATCTGGCAAAAATAAAATATACGTTGCTGACACGTTATTGAAGTCAATTTTTAAAATTAAAACTTACCTTTATCTGATTTCAAACAATTGTACTTGCTTACTCTCTGAAATATTCGCTATAAGTTCTTATCAGTTACGGTAATACTAGAATGACTGCTTATCTTAAGTGTTGATAGACATAATGACAACCGGAAGTTGTTAACAAGGTAAAAGTAGGGAGGCCGAAGGCGACAAAAATATACGAATGTAATTTTTTATGTAAGGGAAAACAACTCTTGAATCATGTGACCTTTTAATGATAAATATCACGTACGGCCATCCGTACAAATAAAAATATGGGCAATCAAAATGCACACAATTAAAAAGTTTTAATTATTTTAAAAATCCATTGGCTCAATTATTTGTATTAAGCTTTTAAATTTTTGATTGGTAATTGTAGTCTTAATGCATTAATTACATACCCTAGCCGACCCCATTGAGGAAGAAATTTAACAATGGTTTTGAAACTTTTGATATATAATTTTTATATATAATTAAAAAATTAAAAAAATGAAAATAATTCTTGTAAAAATTAATTATTCATTGAATTTTTTTTCTTTTCAGATTATGATACGCTTAATTTATATTGTTCATGAAAGCAATTAGAAGTTTATCCACATAAAAATTAGCATAGTTATTGCATTTTTCGCAATTCGGACCTATTTTTTAGAAAAGGGGCTCTATTGGAGAAAAAAATAACTGTTGATTAGCATTCCCCAATGACTCCTGAATTTAATTATATTAGGCGTGTTGTTGCCCTAAGTAGAATTTTTAAGCATTTCTGGAAATTAATTAGTGCAGGGTAACATATGTAAAAAAAAAATAATTTTACCAATATTTTATACAAAATAATTATTTCAAAATTGATTTCGGTCAATTAGGAATAAGTTCTGAAATTTTCATCAAAATCCGACCATTATTTGATTTTTGCAAGAATTTCCAAATTAATGTCTTTCACGGTCAAAAAAGTGCATTGTGCAATATTATGTTTATTTTTTACTTAATAAACATTGCGGCAATTTAGGTTTCGCACTGACGTAAGAAAAAAAAAGACTTTCTACAAAAATTTCAAACGTGTTAGAAATAATTAAAAAATTTTAAAATAATTAAAAATTCTTTGATCTGTCCTCTTTTTTTTTTTTAAATCATATCACCCCGAGCAAGGCGGTAACACCACTGAAGCACAGGGGGCTACGTAAGAGTGAAAAGATTGGAAAAGAGAGAGCCGGAAACCACATCCTAAGCAGGGAACAAAGGATGAGCCTCTTCACCTGTTCAATAGATGTGGGTGGAGTGTGAACTGGGCGAATGATAATATAAACATTTTGCCAATAAAACTTTGTTTTTATTTAGTTTGGGGCCTTTTTCCTTCATACTATGCTGTTTTTTCAGCGATTTTGCAGAGGTAACTAAATTTTAGCCTCTGTAAAAAACATTAATTTGAAAATTCTTGCAAAAATGAAATAATTGTCGAATTATAATAAAATTTTCAGGACTTATTCACAAATAAATAAAATTATTTTTAAATATTTTCTTAGAAAATCTTGTGAAAAACATTTTATTTTATTTTATTTTACATCTGTTAACTTCCACATTATCTGAGGTAATGAATGATTTACTGATAACTAGAACTTGTCCCAAAAGCTAAGTATGGTGGACCAGAATTGACATGAATGTATGTAACTTAAAAAACAAAATGTTTGCTTAACTACATAGTAAAATTAAAAATTTAACATATTTTCAGCACTTTTCTAATATTTTAAAGAATTTTAGTTGGTTTAGCTTTATAGCCTTATGTTTGAAAATGTTTTCTGAAAATAGAAATTAAAATAATATAAAATTTATTTTAAATTAATTTTGCAATTTAATAAGACAGAATAACATATAAGATGACAGAGGTAACTCAATAATTTATAAAATGTTATATTAATTTTATTTTTAATCTTTAACTTTTGATTAGAATTTCAGTCTGATAATATCCCAGTTAGGTGATATAGTTAATAAGGTAAAAGAAGTTTGAAATTTGTTTGTGTCTATAAACATGTCAATTTGTGTAAATGCAGTCATTTATAGATGATATAATAATAAAATATGCATGATAACTGTATCATATTTAAGCCAAAGTACCTAACATTCAATAATACATTAGATTACAAAGAATATTTTCCTAAATATTTTTAAGATTACTGAGTAGTTAGATAATATGAAAAAATTCTCATGTTATATTGCTCAAGTAATATGGATTATTGTATGGAAGGTCAAATAGAAAAAGTTTAAAGTTATGTCCCATGATTATACTTTCCACCTCTTAGAAGGTAAATATATATTTTTATCAGTATTGAGTTTTCTTAAGATTTTTAACTTTCTATTTGATGTGTTTGCAGTTAAAATTAAATAATTTTTTTAAATGATATAAAACTTTTAGGTATCTACCTTTTTATATAAAAATAATATTTTTGTAAAAGTTAGAAACATTGAAAATTCACTTGTACAGATTAACCACAATACAGTTTGGGTGCCAGTATAGTATGTGGCTTCTTTGATTCTGGTATAGTATGTGTCCAACCTCCAGTATATTTATAGATATAAGCATTTGGTTATTCATTGAAACTAATTATTTTCCATAACTCTAACCAGACAGTTATAATACTCCCTTATTATAAGCATTTTAAGGTAGGCCACATACTGTACCAGCACCAAATTTTGTGTATAACTTACCTGAAAAAAAAATACTTTCACAAAACTTTTAGAAAGATCATTTAATATATTTCATTCATTAATGAATACCTTGTAGTGAATGCATGTTCATACAGACACAAAAATGGCCCTGAATCATCTATTGAGTTTTTCCCGTTAACAAAATAGCTTGGCATGTCCAGATATAGGCCTCTCTGCAACTTCTCCAAATCCAGGTTTTTGACAACTGTCTCCTGTCAATAAAAGCAATGTACAAGCCGGAAGTTGGCAAGTTTCAATGTTTTGTGAAGTTGCTTCCTTGGAGATCTTATTCCTCGAGATGCATGCCATGATTTCTGAGAGATTGTCGTTTTTGTTTCCTCCCATCTCTTTCCCTACTTTGCCTGTTAGTTCTTGGGAGAAGAATCAGATATTTCTCTTAACCTCACACCTTTGCTGTATTCTATTAATATGAATGCTTAAAGTTTTAATGCAGTTGAATATTTGTATAGTTCTGATAAATTTTTAAAACTGGGGTTACTGATATTTTTGCTTTTTATTGTTTCAAAAGTGGTTATGATTTTGATAGTAGGTACTATTAGTTTGGAATTGCTTCCATGAGATTTCATTACCTACCCTAGTATTCTGATCACAGTTTAAGTTTTTAAAGGAAAAAAATTAGTAAGACTTAAAAGTTTGAAAACAAAATTAGAAGTTTTAAGTTGGATTTGAAAGCTTATGTGAAGATAAAAATAATGTTCCACTAGTTGAATGATGCTTGACATGCTGTGATATCTGAGACGGTGTTGTTTTCTTTTCCTCTCATCTCTTTTTCTTCTCTGTCTTTTACTCTGTAGTACTAGGGGAGAGTAATCGGTTTCATAACTTCCCAACCTTTTTACTGCAATTACTCCAAAATATTCATTATTATCCATTACCCCAATGAACAAATACCCATAATTATAGGAAAAGAAGTAATTATGTTTTCATACATCAAAAGCAGATAGAGTTAATGGAAATTATTCAATACAATAGTTCCAATCTATAATAATAGTAGCCGTAACCTAGCCGTGATTCTTAATGTGAGTGTTGAGCTTGTATTGCCTGTGCCAGTGCCAGTTTATTTATTCTTGGCTTTGTGACTGAAAGGGCTATTAGGGTGTCGTTTGCCACGTTGAGTCGGCTACATTTCTTGGTCTTCATTCTAAGGACACTGTGAAATTATAAGCTGATTGCCTCTTCCCAAACCAAACATCCATTACCCCCAAAATATGGGCTCATTACCCAACTGGGGTAATTTACCCCAGGGTCGGGAACCATGGGTTTAGGTGTTTTCTCTAACCTCAAAACACTCTTGCAATATAATATTAATATAAAATAAATACTGAAAATTTTATTTTTTTCCTTTATTGCATCAATAGTGATAGTGATTGTTATTTTGGTAATATCTACTTAAGAGAATTCCTTAAAACATAGTTCAGAATTAGTGAGACTGAAAAGTTGGAAAACAAAATTAGTTACAGTTTGTACCATTTTGGATTTGAAAACTCTTGCATATAAATAAAATTAAAAATATCTCCTCAAATGAAATATAATGCATATTATTTACATATGCTCACAATCATGAGTTTTATTAAGTTTATAGGAGCAAGATAGGTATTTTATCTGTACATGAATATTTAAGAATGTGCTGTTGACTCCAGAATAGATGGTAATCAAATGGATCAAGATATAGAGAATAAATGGGAGTTTTTCCTAAACAAAGTATTCAAACATTTCAAATGTATTTTATGTATAAAATATAGATAGATTTCCTGTATTTTTGAGATGCCATGTATGATCATGATTGTGGAACTTGGTAATAATAAAAATTCACCCTTATTCTAATAACTTCCGGTCTCTAGCTTTGAAATCTACACTGAACTAAAAATAAATTTCTAATTGTAACTAATTAAAAAAATATGATCTTTAATCATGCTTTTTTTTGCTTTATGACTCTTCAAGGTTGGTAGGAAAAATGAACTCCTTCAATGTATTCATGTTAATATTGTACAGAGAATCTTTTAACATCAGTCCAATGCTGAATAAGAAAATGCATAATTATTCTAAATTTGTGGTTTATAACATAAACTAATGAAATCGAGAGCAGAAAACATTTTTAAATGTGATTATATTTGTATTCTAGATTTACAAAAAACACTAAAAACATGCTATTTTTTGTGCAGATTATATTTATGTGAGAAGTGATCCCATCAAAGATTGACATGGAAACACACCCAGGCAGCACTTCATATACCTGTGATGAAGGAGGATTAAATTTTTCACAGAGATTACATTTAAAAACTCAGACACTGACAGGTATTAGAGAAAAACCATATTCATGTGAAGTATGTGACTCAACATTTTCAGATAGATCAAGTGTAAAAACTCATATGAGGACTCATACTGGAGAGAAACCATATGCATGTGAAGTATGTGGTTCGGCATTTTCTAAGAGGTCATATTTACAACGACACGTGCGAACACATACTGGTGAGAAACCATATTCGTGTGAAATTTGTGGTTCAGCATATTCATACACTTCCGATTTAAACATTCACTTGCGGAAACATACTAATGAAAAACCATATTCATGTGAAGTCTGTAGCTCAAAATTTTCAGTGAGTTCATTGTTAAAAAGTCATATACGAACACATACTGGTGAAAAACCATTTCCATGTGAAGTATGTGGTTCAGCATTCTCTACACGCTCAGATTTAAAAAGACATATACGAACACATACTGGTGAGAAACCGTATCCATGTGAAGTATGTGGTTCAGCATTCTCTAAGGGCTCAGATTTAAAAAGACATATGCGAGTACATACTGGTGAGAAGCCATATCCATGTGAAATATGTAGTTTAGCATTTTCACGTAGATCAGATTTAAAAAGACACATGCTAACACATACTGGAGAGAGGCCATATTCATGTGAAGTATGTAATTCAGCATTTTCACAGAGTGCTACTTTGAAGAATCACATGCGGACGCATACCTCTAAAACAACCATATTCATGTGAAATATGTAGTACACCATTTTCATGGTGCATGTGTTTATATCAAACACATACTGGACAGAGGCTATATTCATGGGAAGTGTGTGGATCAGCATTTTCTGAGAGATCCTATTTGAAAAATCATATGCAGTTACATACTTGAGAAAATCCCTATTCATGTGAATTATGTGGGTTAGCCTTTAGTAGTAACAGATGGGAAGCAAACCTGTTTCATTTAGTAATTGATCATTCTAGCTTCATAAAATATACCTTAAAAAAACTAGATGAAATTATTTAAATTAAAAATATGTAATAATCTAATATCGAGGAAAATTTGTGAAGATTATATGGTTATTTGCATACCTGAAACAAAATCCAGCAGATTCGTAGATATGCAAATTTGTTTATAGTTAGGAGTTCTTACACACCTCCACAAGCAGTTTGGCATACCAAATTGAAAGGAAGTCTGGTTCCACCAAAAGAACTATCAATTGAAGCACTGGAGAAAATGAGAAAGTTCCTTCAAGAAAAGAAATTGCACTGGAGTGTGTCAAAAGCAGTTGTTCCCAGTCAGTGGTATTGAACATGAAGTGCAAATTTTTTTACATGATTTTTTGAAGGATTTATGATTACTGCAAATGAAGGCTGTTGAATATATTTTGTTTTTAAAATAAAGTTCAATTTTTAAAGAATTCTTGAAAAAACAAAAACATGATAGCTTTATAGTATCTCTAGTGAAAATGTTCTGTTGAAAAAATTAATTAAGAATTTAAAAAACGAGATTTCTTTTTCATTATGGTATTCTTTGCTTGTACTTGTGCTTAAGCACCAAGACTTAGCATTTTTATAAAAGCAACAATGAAGTAGATATTGGTTTAATGTAGCTTAGTTTGTTACAAGGCTAAAAAGGTGGATGACCCAATTCTTAAATGTCCTTTGGGATGAGCTTGCTTTAACCCACACCTGTATCATGCGAACACCTTTCCACATTGTTATAATATTACACCATCCATCATGGTGTCAGTTGTGGGCATCAACTGGCTGTAAGTTAGTTGCACCTGAGTCTACAGCCGTTCGATTTGTTCAACCCCCAGGTGATTGAAGATGTTATGATTTCTGATCTCAGAGAATGCTACAGACCTTAAAATTAGAATTAAAAGAAAATAAAATCCAACTTTTTTTCAGAGTCCATAAATTACTTGCTGCTACTATGTCTGTTTGTTGTTTGAGAGAATACAGTCTTTATACTTCCCTCCACTTGGGTTCTGCTTAAAAGCGGTGTAAATGTTACTAGTGTGGTGGAAGAGAAAGGAGTTATTGTTCTGTGTCGTCACTCCATGCATTCCAATCGGTTTTCTCATCTCTCTGAACCATCAAAATTTTGGTCACAATTTTTTTTTCTTGCATCAGTAGATGATCGTAAATTAAGAAATTTCTGCATTTTTCTGTAGTTAAAAAACATTTAATTAAAAATTATTGCAAAAATTAAATAACTGTTGGAACTTTCAGGACAAATGAATTATTTTATAAATGTGTTTCTTTTTTTTTTAAACTGGTAATTTTTCTTAAGCAGTTATTTCTCACTCATTTCATGAAATTTTGAGAAATTTGTTTTTGTAGGGTTTCATGTTTATTATTCAATATAAACTGTAGTCTTTGGAGAATTTAAATCATCAGTTTTTTCTTGTGAAAATACATTAATCATCAAAAACATAATTCTGAATTCCTGTTCTTTTATTATTCTCTGTCTGTGATAGTATTTCTTTTTTCTCATATTCTTTCACACTCAGTGACCCCTTACATCTTAGTGACCTTGTTGCCTTGTTTGGGGTGATGTTTTCCATTGACATGAAGTAGAAAGATTATATTGAATCAATTGCTTGGTTTGCTGTTAGAAAATTTGGTTCACTATGTTGTGCTAGACAGTTATTCTTGCCAGAATCTATCTTACATATTTATAAGTCTACCATTTATCCTTGCTTTGAATTTGGCTGTCACATCTGGTATGGTACTTCTGCTATGTATTTTGCGATTCTTGATAAAAAAAAAAGAATCAGCAATGCTATTGGCATGTTGGCTTCAGTCACTTTCCTATCGGCATAACATAGCATCCCTGTGTTTTTCTATAAATATTTTCATGGTAAATGTTTTGGTAACTTGACATTATTAATTTAAGCACAGATTGATAGCTAGGTGTATCATAGTTTTTGTGGTGCAGTGGCTTGGAACGACAAATTGAGAAGCCAAGTTCGAATTCCAGTTGAATTCCTTGCATTCAGTTATATGCAAATACCCTTGGGAAAGGTTTTGATCTGTTCCTTTCTTCCAGTTATGGGTTAAATAACAGGACTGATTAGGTTCTATAGCCTTGTTGGCTGGGGCAGTAGAATATGCTGACTGCACCTATGTAGAGGAATAAGACCCCACCAAATGGGGCCACCTGTTGACCATGGGTGGCAACCTGTGATGCTTTTAGGATGGGATCCTGGTGCCTGAGCAGTCTGTGAGTTGGTTACCTAAGTGGGCACATGACCTGCAACACTCGACTGTGGCCCTTGCTGGGCTAAATGAGCGGTCGGATGAGCCCGATTTGATCAATCAGCTGGTCACATCAAGACATCTTTCGAAGCTTTGCAATTATTTTTTTTTAGAACTCTGAATCAGAAAGCAGTTGCTAGAGGGTCAATCATGCTGAGAAGGGACTGATGTTTCCCTTTATAAATACAACACCAGGTGAGTAGTCATCTTGGGAATGAAAACCTAATGGCTTCAAATTATTGGTTTCTTTTCCTCAGTGTGAGTATACCGACTGTGAACCTGATTTTCCAAGGTGAATGGGTTTCCCTCTTGACATTTCCCATTATAGGGCTCTGTGGTGGGTGGGGAGCACAGTCAGTGAACTCATTAAAAAAATTTTTCTGGATTGTGAAAACTCAAAAACCCCAAAGCACCTACATGTTGATACTGATTCAGACGTGACTCTCTTCCCTTTATTTATTGTACTAGAATCAATAGAAGAAACCCCAATCACAAAGTTTTTCCCCATTCACCATAGAGAAAGCAACTCTATAATAAAACCAAAATCAGTTAAAATATCAGCAAATAATACGTTACTAGTAGAAATAACAAAAAAACGTACTCAGACCTACTATTGAAACAAAGGTATTTTATAATCTGAAAATAAAAACGTACCCACATAATTTCTTGAAGTCAGCAAAGGGTGTAGTGAGAAGTCCTGATCTCTCTCTTTGTACCCTAGATGAGATAAAAACTAACCTCCCGACTCAAGGTGTCATAGATGCTTGCAGAATCTCTATTAGAAAGAACAGTAAAATAATACAAACTCATACATACATACATACATACATACATACATACCTTCAACACTCCAAGAACCCCAACCAAGGTGAAGATAGGATATACTATAAAAAAAGTAAGTTTATATATCCCAAATCCTTTCAGATGTCACAATTGTCAAAGATTTGGGCACCACAAAGAAAAGTACACCAGGCCTCCAGTCTCTAAAAGGTCTGTAGAAAGTGGAACAGACCACATAAACTGTGAAAAACCACAGAATTGCCCAAACTGCTGACAAAACCATGCAGTGAACTCAAAAGTTTGTGAAATCTGAAAAAAAAGAAAAAATGTATCATACCCTGAAGCAAGAAAAATTTGGAAGATTCTTCAGCAACAACATTTTATGCAAACATCATGAAACTCACCAGCAACCCAATTCAAACCCAAGCAGTGGTTCATCAATGGTAAACCTTATAAAAGAACTCAAACATTAAGGGAATCACTAAAAGAAATCTTAACCAACCTAACAACCAAGCCCCTGTTGAACCAGTTTTAAAGAACTTTGAATCCCAAACTAATGAAAATGAAGACCTCCAAAAATCAAATCAAATCAAACAAAAACACAAACCAAACAACAAAAACTGCAAGCATCCATATTACCACTACCAAACCTAATGAACCTTTCCTCTCCCTAACAAAATAAATAACATCGAAAGCCCATCGCTAACCCCAAAACAAAGATCTCCTAGGAAGACGTAATATAGCAAACATAAAACAAAAACCTCACTAATACAAACAAAAGACAGATTCGAACTAATGGAAATGGAGTAAAATCCTTCAAAACAGAAAAACTCTAAATATCCCCAACAAAGCCAGATGTAAAAGTGTAGAGACCATCGAAATAAATGAATCCAATCAAAAAAGTCACTAAAACTAAAACTATGCCAAAATAATAAACTCCAATCACACAACAAAGACTAAAAAACATGACTCATAAAATCATCCAATGGAACTGCTGTGGCTATAAGTCAAATTACAATGAGCTACTTCTATTAATAGCTGAATAATAATAATGGAAAGCCCAATAGAAAATTCAGGATTACAAAAAATTTCAAGACCCCCATGATGGAATTTTAAAAAAGCAAATTGATAATCTTACAAAGAACCATGTCTTACTCCACTAATCCCAGAAACAAAGAACCCATAATACATTTTACTAACACCCTCATTAATATAGCCAACAAAACTATCCCTAAAACCCCAATATCTCAAAAACACAACAGACCATGGTTCACGGAAGAGTGCAAAGACATGATAAGAGAACGTCAAGCAACTCTCAGGAAATTCAAAACAAACCCTTCATCAGAAAATCTAATCAAATATAAACAACAAAGAGTTAAAACTCGACATACCATTAAAGAAGCCAAAAGATCCTCTTGGAGAAACTTTGTCTCAGAAATAAATTGCAATACTAACCCAAAAATAATTTGGAACTTTATAAAGAAAATGTCAAATAAAAACATCAACACTCCAATAAATCATCTCTCTCAAAACAACACAATTACCACAAGTAAAACAAATATAGCCAATCTAATTGCAAAAAAATTTGCTCAAGCATCACCAACCAGAAACTTCTTCAATAATTTAACCAAATTAGATTCAAAGAAGAAAATGACAATAAAATTCACCTCTGACAATACTGAAAGCTATAACCAACCTTTCACCCGAACTGAACTCCAAAACTCAATATCCAAATCCAATAACTCAGCCACTAGCCCAGATAAAATCCACTACACCGCCTTCAAAGAACTCCCAACAATATCCCTGGAATATCTTCTAAATATATACAACAAAATCTGGATCTCTAGCAACATCCCTACTTTATGGAAGCAAGCTACACCCATCCCTATCTTCAAAAAACAAAAAAATCCCATAAACCCTACCAGTTATAGACCAATTGTTTTAATCAGCTGTTGTTGCAAAATCCTCAAAAGAATGATCAGTCTAAGACTGACACGGTTCCTCAAATCAAACAATCTCTTCTTGGCTCTATAAACAGGCTTTAGAGCCAAAAGAAGTACCACAGAACAACTAGTATGTATAGAAACCCTAATTCAAGAAGCATTTATTAAAAAGGAACAACTGGTTGCAATCTTTTTTGGTCTTAAAAAAGACTACGACACTGCATGGTCATATGGCATACTCGAAGATCTTGGCCTATGAGGCAGACTTCTAATCGTCATAAAACAATTCTTAAAGGACTAAACTTTTCTAATATGATTAAACAACAGATTCTCTGATCCAAGACCACAAGAAATAGGTGTTCCTCAGGGTAGTATCCTATCAGTGATCCTATTTATAATTAAAATCAATAAAATAACAATCTGTCTTCATCCAGAAATCAGTGGATATGTCAATGACTTCCTAATTTGCCACATCTCCAAAAATATGACTACCATAGAAAGAAAAATACAAAGTTTCAACAAAATATCAAGATGGATCATGGTAAATGGATTCAAAATCTCAAATAACAAAACCAAATGTATACATTTCTTCCAAATTCACAAAATGCACACCCCACCCTGCTTTAATGTTAAATGATACTGAAATACTCATAACCTCTCAACACAAATTCCTAAGCATTATTCTTGGTTCGAAACTATCTTTTATCTTTCACATCAAACATCTCAGAATCAAATGCAACCAAACCATCCAACTCCTGAAAGCCATAGCCAAAATGACCCAATGAAATTATACAGATCCCTTATACAATCAAAGCTTAATTATGCCTGCTTCCTATATGGAGCAGCTAGAAAATCCTACCTTCGAGAACTTGAAATCATTCACCACCAGGGACTCTGTATTGCCATAGTAGCCTTCACTACCTCTCTGGTAGAAAGCTTATACATAGAAGCTAAGAAACCCTCTTTCTCTTTAAGAAAATAAAAATTTGCACTCCAATACTATACCAAACTCATCTCATGCCCCCAAAACCCTGCCTATAACTGCATCATGAAAATAAGATCCCAAAACCTATCTAAACTTATTTATAAATGGAACTTTGTCTGTGCGTGTGTGTATCCATTACCTATAGACTCTAAAACGCCGAACCGATTTTCTTGGAAATTTACAGTTGTACTATAAGCGTCTGCGAGTATTCTTAGCTAGGTTTTGTGTTGAGGTACCCCTGATAAATATCAAAAATCGATAATTGAAAAAATCAGGTTATAGAAGAAGTGGTCCGATTTTAATCAAATTTCATACACTCATAGACAAAGATATAAGAAATGATATACAGAAGTTTCAAGGTTGCAGTTCTTACAATCGTGCAGAAAATCGATATAAAAGGTAAGATGTTTGTGTGTGTGTGTGTCTGTTTATCTGCCTGTATGTCTATTTTTTTTCAGCCCTTTTGTTTTAGTTTTTGCTTCGGGTTTGGCTCTAAGTAGGCATAATTGTAGTTCTTAGTCTCGGTCATGATACCATTTACTCAGGGGACTTATTTAGCCTTCACAATTCAGTTTATGACGAAAAAAACTTATTTGATATCGATATCAGGAAACCAAAATTTGACTCACATCCATTCATTTTTCTTTCAGTCTACGGTTTCGCTTTAACTGGAAACAACTATTGCTTTTTAGTCTTTCATGCCAATGTCCAAAGAGTCTGAGCTCCAGGACCATAGATTAGTTTTAAAGCTTTCATTACACTCAAGCAACGCCGGGCTATACTGCTAGTTTTAAAATAAAGCAAAGGCCGTCAGACCTCTTAATCTAAGAATCAAAAACTGGCTCAATGAAATCAAAATTGACCCCAAAATAATCCATACTACCATCCTCGCAAAAACAGCATCATGGACTATAAATCAAACCATTGTAAAACTTGAACTAACCAAATTATCTAAAACCAAAACACACCCCATCACTTTTCAAGAGCAATTTCTTCACATCCCAAATAACTTTCCAGACCATCACCACATCTACCCAAATTGATCTAAACAGGGTAAGAAAGTTGGTTGTGCTGCTATCCTTCAAAACCAATAATCATTAAAATGTTTCCTAAATGAATCATAAATCTATAGTTCAGAAGTCACAATTATTGACCTAACCATAAACATTATTGCTAACCAAAAATCATTCAGATTTATTATCTACAGAAATTTAAAATAGCGCTACAAAACAAAGATACATCAAACCCTCTTATCACAAAACTCCTAGACAAAATGAACATCTTTCTAAAAATAATAGTATCATCCTCAGCATATACGGAAATGAAAGGGCAGACAAATCTGCAAAAAAAGCACTCCTGACAGACATACCCAAAACAAAAATCCTATACACTAATCTAAAACCAATTATTAACAAATTCATACATGTCAAATGGCAAAAATCACAGGATGAAGAAATACATAACAAGCTCCATAATATCCAAGACATCGTCGGTGAATGGCCAGCAGGTTACAGAAGAAACAGAAAGGAAGAAGTGATACTCTCCAGACTTCGCATTGGTCACACCCACATCACCCACTCACATCTAAAAAAGGAAGACATTTCAATATACCCAATGTGCTATGTACCCCTTACAGTTTAACACATTCTTTTAAACTGTAACAGTTTCAGACAAACTTGGTCAAAACATTACCAGACAAGCAATTTGAAGTGTGACAGCGTTGCCGGAGCCGTGGCCTGCTGTTCCTTGTTAGGATCGACCCTGGTCTGAGAACAAGATATCAGCCCACACCCATTGGCCGTTGATGGTGTTGACACAGCAGCTGCTCCTCAATTTGACCTCTTCAACTGTAATCTCTCTGAACCACGTTATTTTTTATCTTAAGAGAGTTAAGCTGAATTATCTCTGGGGTATCTCAACCAAGCTAAACCAAGGAGTTAAATACACGCACACAAAATTGAAAATAAAATAGACAATGCCTGAATAAGTCACTAGATGATATTTCTATCAAAATAAAAAAAAATTTGCAGATCTCTCTCTCTTTTTTTTTTTTCCAAGCTGTTTCTAATATTTGGTGACAGAACGAAAATTTTGGCTAATTTCTCTAAGGCCGGCCAGACTTGGCAACTGGGTTTAACTTCAAGTATTGTTGTTTGTACTTTTGAAAATGGCACAAGGATATTGCCAGAGTTTTTCTTCAGCGGCAACTGTAGTTATTATCATCATTAGCTTGGCGCAACAATGTTATAGCAAAAAAATATCTCTTAACTCCTTAACATGGCTTCTCCAACTACCTCTAACACCCATGGGCACTTGTATTTATAAGTGTCCCTTTCTACTGGTATGCTGAGGGCGCATAAGGGGGTTTTATGCAACTACCCTAAAATTCAACCAGTCCTCTTCTTTCGTTTTCTGCTTCACACTTTCAATTCTGGAAGATTCCCCCCTTCTCTCTGGGAGGAGATATTATATGACATCAATCTCCTTGACGTCTTCTTCTTTTGTTCTCTCTCTCTCTCTCAGGGAAATTTAGAATGGTAATTTTCCCAGTAAGTGGCCATTGACATCTCTCTCAACAAGACGGCTTTAACCACTGGCCTTTGAACCTGCCAGCTGTGTCTCGCTGAATTCCACCTGTTCGTTCTCAATCCTGGGAAAAATGAATTCCTTTCCGACAAAAAAAAATAAAATCAAATCATTTTCTTTAACCCTTTTCATTTGTATGCCATGTTAAATATTGTAACAGAAGAACCTTTTCAAAAATACAAAACCAGAAGATATTTTCACTTTTCTAAAATAGAACCAACTTTTTCATCAAAATCTGACTAAATTAACTTTTTCACTGTAATATAAAAAAAAATTAAACCCCACCTTTTTGGTATTAAATAACTCACAGAGGCTGATTTGCCATTAAACAAAACTCAAACTTTTTAACAATGTTTTTATTTATTTATTTGCCAGATTCTTTCACACTCAGTGACTCCTTGTGTCTTAGTGGTTTTATTACCTTGCTTCGGGTGAAATCATTTAAAAAAGAAAAGGCGGTAAAAATGACTTGTGACTTTTAAAACCTTTAAAACTGAACTTCTCTCCATTAGTCATCTGAGAGACCCCCTTGCTGTCTTCCATCAACATGGCTGATGCTAACCTCCAGCAAAGTGACTTGTTGCACCTTCTCAGGCTAACATTCTCAGCTGACATAAAATGGAAAGACCATATTGAATCCAGTGTCAGGTCAGCTGATAAAAAACATTCCTTTTGTTGTGTGAGAGTTTTTCTTTCCAGAATCCATCTTACATAAGTCTACCATTCATCCAGGCTTAGAATAATGCTACCATATATTGTTCGGTGCCCCTGCCATTTACCCAGAGCTCCTCAATAAAATCCAAATATTACTGATTTTGATCTTTCAGCTCAGTTTCTCACCACCATCAAGGTACCTCACTTTGCCTTTTCCATAAATGCTTTCATGGTCAGTCAGTCAGTTAAGTGCCATACGTGATACATGCTTGGGCAATCATGTCTCTTTTGAGACATGACTGACTGGGCAGCGAGTTATTCCACAGTAGGTTGCCATTACTTTCTGGTTGCTAGCCAAGGCTATAGAATCCAATTTGTCCTGTTATTTAACCCATAACTGGAAGGAAGAGGCAGATTAATACATTTCCCATGGGTATTTGTGCGTAAGTAAATGATAGGAATTCAACTGGAATTTGAACTTGATTCCCTGATTTGTTGTTTCGAGCCGATATCCACTGCACCACAATGCACATCCGCTTTCATGGTAATTGTTCTGATAAGCTCTTCACTATGGTATCTAGGCTTTTCAAATGTAAGTGTAGCACTAGACTGGTATGGGGATCTAATCCTGGTTAAATATAACCATAAGTTCTATGCTAACAGTTTCCTTTCTTGCGCTTCTCACTTGTGGAACTCCCTTCCAGCTCCACACTTTCCATTCAACTTTAATCTGCAAAATTTTAAATGCAATGTCAATGGCTATCTGTTATATATCGCTGTACGACGACAAACAACGAGAACACGCATATATAAAAATATAAGGTTATATTTTTATTCCTGACGACGAACCCGTGTGGAACAGCGAATGGAAGAGTGAGAGCGCACATAGAATGGGTCGACGGGAGTGTAGTCTTGCCTGTGGTGTCTCTCTGCTTCCACTGGCCGTTCTCTGCTGGCGAATCCGTGTGTCGAGGTCTTTTTATAGTCTTCTAGAACCGGGACTTTTCCTTTCGGTTTTGCCTCGCCCACGTAATTCCAAGAGACGCCTGTTCTGTTTGCCTTCGTAGTCATTTCCGCCACTGTCGGAAATAAGGTCAAACGAGCCCGACTCATAACCCTGCGACATCCGCTCCAGGCCCCGACAGGATGTATTTCTCAAACACCTGTCTTGTCGTTCGCCGACCCCTTCACCGACAGGAAACACCATCAATTGCATCAACCTTCCTCGGGTGGGGCCAGATTGCTATATTACACTCCTCGCCCTCCCATTTTCCAAAATGTTCACTTAAGAACATTTTAAGCGCAACACCCTCACACACCCCCCATGCCACACAAGCCCGACAATTGTACAAAACATGTGCACGCCGAAACAAACAAAACAACAACAAAAAAAAAAAATATAGGGGAGCCTACATCAGCAACCCAACAATGTTCGTGTCCATTGTGGAATTTTCATAATGTTCTCCCAGCTCGATGTTTCATTGTTCTTTTTTTTTTTTTTTAAGTTTCTGTAACTTTCAATGTTCATTTCCTTTCTCGACTCTGTCCATACGCGTAGACGCCTCGATGCACGACCATATGATCATAGGCGGTAACCGCGCCCCAGTTTCTAAACTGACATCGAGTAAATGACCTTTAACCAACACCATGCGTGTTTCCGCTCGAGTTTATTGTTACACATGTAACTTCATTTAATTTAATTTAATTTCAAACATACTATGTTTGAACACAGAAAAACTGCCATTATCTGCAGTACATATCATTCATAGTCTGACAGAGAAATGTTCAATAGAAAACGAAGAAAATTACCCTGATTCCAACGTTAATCCGCATGCAATTTACTTGTGGAGGATTGGAGGTTTCATCTATCTTAATTTAGTCTAAAAAAATGGACCCGTGACTCATAGTTCCTTAGTTTGTACAATGTTTTCTTTTCCTTTAACTACTTCCTCTGGATTCGAATCCAAGCATATCTGATGGTTTTAATTCCGTGGAATTTCAAATTGTCGCCGTGGTAACCAAGTTCGCATCTATCTGTTTTGTTGTTGTTGTTGTCTTAAAA
Source organism: Ascarosepion bandense (assembly GCA_037127315.1). Taxonomy (NCBI): domain Eukaryota; kingdom Metazoa; phylum Mollusca; class Cephalopoda; order Sepiida; family Sepiidae; genus Ascarosepion; species Ascarosepion bandense. The sequence goes on along the minus strand of JBBBDQ010001152.1, from coordinate 4,956,685 downwards.
CAGCAAGTCACTAGGCACCAATTTGCATATGTTATATATCGCCGTACGACGACAAACAACGAGAACACGCATATATAAAAATATAAGGTTATATTTTTATTCCTGACGACGAACCCGTGTGGAACAGAGAATGGAAGAGTGAGAGCGCACATAGAATGGGTCGACGGGAGTGTAGTCTTGCCTGTGGTGTCTCTCTGCTTCCACTGGCCGTTCTCTGCTGGCGAATCCGTGTGTCGAGGTCTTTTTATAGTCTTCTAGAACCGGGACTTTTCCTTTCGGTTTTGCCTCGCCCACGCAACGCCCACGTAATTCCAAGAGACGCCTGTTCTGTTTGCCTTCGTAGTCATTTCCGCCGCTGTCGGAAATAAGGTCAAACGAGCCCGACTCATAACCCTGCGACATCCGCTCCAGGCCCCGACAGGATGTATTTCTCAAACACCTGTCTTGTCGTTCGCCGACCCCTTCACCGACGGGAAACACCATCGATTGCATCAACCTTCCTCGGGTGGGGCCAGATTGCTATATTACATATCTACTGTTTTCCTTTCCTCATTCTGCTCATTATTAATGTTTCTGCTCTTCATTCTTCCACACCCTGTAACCCCTTGTGTCTTAGTGACTTTAATGTTTTCTTTTTAAAAACAAAAAAAATAAGTATTCCATTGAGTGAATCTTTGTTTAATTAACAATGAAAAATTGAAAATGATTTTTTCGTGAATTATCTCCCTTGACTTTCACTCTTCAGAACGCATTTACAATTTGAAAGGAAAAATTTGAAGAATTTTGTTATGAAGAAAATTTAACTTTAAAATATTTCATTCATTTAAAATATTCCCGTTCCTTTATTTTACTGTTATATTGAATTGCCCCAAGTAAAAAAATGAGATCAGAACAGAAAAAAGTAAGTGTCAACTTTTCTAATTTATTTTACAAGTTTTCAGAAAGAATCAATAAATTAATTATTTGATTTTTTTAAAATTTATTTATTTGTAAACAAACAAAAATCGACGATTCTCAAGACGAAAGACAACAATTCGTCCAATTTTTAAAATTTATTTTAATCCTCAATCTAAAAATGGGTCTCATTGGCGATTCCTTTTTGAAAGCAGCCAGCGATTTTTTGCTGATGTTTTTAAAAATCGAAACATTTCAATTTCATTTTTTATTTTCTAATTTACAAAATCATTAGTGACTGTTGTTGAATAAATTTAGATTATTATTTAAAAAAAAAAACTGATTTTTTATTAAATAAATAACAATAAAAAATGTTGGAAGTTGCTCAATCCCGTGTTTAACAATCGAAAGTTCAGAATTTCCATTCTTGAGAAAGATTGCGGAATTGTAACGGTAAATTTTCGTTTTAGGTTCCGAAGGCTTTTTTATCCCTTCAAATTTTTCTAAAACAGCCTTAATTCCATGCAAATCTATATGCATTCTATTATTTATTGAAGAAACCTACCTTTATTGATGTTAACGACCACAAAAAAATCGGACTTCATCTTGCTCTTTTTGTCCTTCACTACTATCACTCAGACAAGTTATTAATTACATCCCCATTACAGGATGACATTTACTGCTGAATGACTTTCGGCGTAGGAAACAAATTTCGGCCTATTTACTTCCTGTAATGAAATTAATACGCGTTTTTTTTGGTGCTCAATTTTAGCAGAAAGTTGCATGTTTTTGCGTGTTTTTTTTACTTATTTTTTCTGACGAAAGTTAACTTTCAATAAATATATGAAAGTACTGAATTTTTTTTCCTTTTTATTTTAGTATTTAATTTCAGAAGAAAGTTAACTTTCAAATATATGAAAATAAGTGATAAATGTAGTAAAATTAACCTTCAAATATATTTTTTTTTTTTCCCTTTTTTTTTTTGGTACTTAATTTCAGAATAAAGTTAACTTTCAAATATATGAAAATAAGTGATAATTGTAGTTTTATTTGATTTTTTCAGACAAAAGTTATAGATTTTTTTTAAGAAAGTTAACTTTCAAATCTATGAAAATAAGTGATATTGCATGTTTTTTTTTTCAGAAGAAAGTTAACTTTCAAATATATGAAAATAAGTGATAAGTGTAGTTTAATTACCCTTCAAATATATTGCTTGTATTTGCGTGTTTTTCTTTTTTTTTTTTTTTGGCACTTAATTTCAGAAGAAAGTTAACTTTCAAATATATGAAAATAAGTGATAAGTGTAGTTTAATTACCCTTCAAATATATTTCTTGTATTTGCATGTTTTTCTTTTTTTTTTTTTTTTTGGCACTTAATTTCAGAAGAAAGTTAACTTTCAAATATATCAAAATAAGTGATAAGTGTAGTTTTACTTAACCTTCATATACATGAAAATACTTATAAATTATAAATAACAAAAAGAACAAAATAAGTAGTATAGTAAAGCATTTTTTTCTAATTTAACATTGAAAATAAAACAATAATTACATCAAATGGAAAGGAAGTTAAAAGTTAGAAAATGGAAAAAATGATATTGACAATTTTAAAAAAATGCAGTAGTTTTCAGAAAGTTGTGTGTTTTTTTTTGGTGGGGGTACTTAATATATTTGTAGGTTAATTAAAATTAAACTACATTTATCACATATTTCCATATATTTGAAAGTTAACTTTCTTAAAAAAAATTCTATATTTTTATATATTTGAAAGTTAACTTTCGTCAGAAAAAATGAAGTAAAACTACAATTGTCACTTATTTTCATATTTTTGAAAATTATAAAAAAAAGGCAGCAAAAAAAAAATGGAAAACAATCACGCAAAAACAAGCAACTTTCTGCTGAAATTGAGTCCCGATAAAAAAATAAACCGTGAAATTGCGTATTAATTTCAGTAAAGGAAGTAAATAGGCCGAAATTTGTTTCCTACGCCGAAAGTCATTCAGCAGTGAATGTCATCCTGTAATAGGGACAAAACGATCGTGAAGAAGTTTGATTTTTTTCTGGTTTTTAACATTAATAAAGGTAAGTTTCTTCAATAACTGATAGTAGATTTGAGTTCAGCATATACATTTGCACGGAATTAAGGCTATTTTGGAAAAATTTGAAGGGATAAAAACCTTCGGGACCTAAAACAAAAATTTACCTTCAAATTTTTCCAAAATAGTCTTCCACGTAAATATATATGCTAACTCAAATGAACAATTAAATATTGAAGAAACCCACCTTTTTTTATGTTAACGACTAGAAAAAAATCGAACTTCTTCTCGCTCTTTTTGTCAGCCATTATCGCCTTAGTGATAGTCATTTGCTGCTGAACGATTTTAGGCGTAGGAAGAAAATTTGGGCCTATTTACTTCCTTTACAGAAAAGTCTTTGCAGAAATTACTACACGATTTTTTTTTTAGGTACTTAATTTCAGAAGAAATTTGTGTGCATTTGAGTGTATGAAAAGTTTTTGAGTTTTAAACTTAAGCTGCTACTGTTGCTGTCCATATTTTGGTTGAAAACTTGCTATAATTTGTCTTTCTTTATTAGTAGTCCCCATATCATATTTATTTCAGTGCTAGGACTCTAAGGAGGTCCTCATAGTCAAATATATGTGATGATTATTTCAGACGGCTACCTCTCCAGTGCATTGTGGTGCAGGGGATATCGACTCAGAACAACAAATCAGGGTGCTGAGTTTGAATTCCAGCTGAATTCCTTGCATTCACTTACACACAAATACCCTTGGGAAAGGTATTAATTCTTCCCTCCAGTTATGGGTTAAATAATAGGACAGATTGGGTTCTGTAGCCTTGGCTGGCAACCAGTCTACTGCGGAAAGCAATGGCAACCTACTGCATGATAATCTTCTGCCCAGTCCATCATGTTTCTTTCAAGACATGATTGTCCAAAGTGTATATTGCGTATGGCACTTAGCAACCTGACCTCTCCAGTGCTCTTCCCTGTCCAATATTTTCACTTCATTCCCATTATTTTCACAACTGTTAGATTATTTTATTGCATAGAAGATCAAACAGAAAAAAAAAGATAAGAATTACCTCCCATCATTATAAGTTTATCTTTAGGAGATAAATATGTATTTTAGCCAGTATTTAGTTTTCCACTCCATCTAAACAGTCCTGGCTGTTTTTTTTTTCCTACTAGTTTACAGTTTGATTTATAAAAACTTCCAAAACTTTACTAATTTAAAGGATAAATGTAAGTTTTTCTTTTGATTTTATTATTTGGAACAAAATTTTCCCTGTCTGTTAGTGAAAGTTTTCAGAACTCTTCATTTTACCAGTATAAAATGATAATTTACTTGTAGTATTTCTAATATTATTCAGTTTTAACTTAACACTCTAAGGATTTTGTTCACTTCTGCTATAGTCAGGTATTGAACTCACAGCTCTTTGGGTAAAGTCACCAATGCTTTTTATTCACTGGACCATGTGTCTTTGAGTTTGATGTTTGATTCAGCCTATTTTGCTGATTCCCTTCTCAGTACTGCATTGAGAAGTAAAGTGTATAATAAGATATTTGGAGATTCATTTGAAATTCAAACTAAATTAGCGTAAATTTCTGATGGTAAATAATGCAAATTGATCTTTATTAATGAATTTTTTATTTTCAGAGTTTTGAAATGGGAGAGAAACAAATAAAATTATTTGTATTTACACTAATATTGCTCAGAGAAACTATTATCTTTTCAATACTGCAGATAAAATTACAGAAAGATGATATTATTGTATCTGTGATTGTGTGGTTCATAAATGTAAACCTACAACAACAATTTTTTTAATGTATTTATTTGTCATTTGCCTATGTTTCTGAAATGAGGTAAGTAAGTACTTAAGCTATTTACATTTCTTAAGTACTTAAGCTATTTACATTTCTTAATGTTAAGTAACTTAAGCTATTTACATTTCTAATGTTATATTCCCGACATTTTGACTCTCATACTCATACATTGGAATTTTGAAGTAAACCCTTTATTCTGTTCACTGGGGTAGATTGTTCTAGTCCCATGTGCAAGTCTTTTTTCTGGATATCTATTTCAACTATTTTCCTTTTATTAGTTAAACTTTTTAAGTTTTTTTTGTTCACCTCTGCTGTGACCAGGTATTGAACTCACAATTCTTTGGGTCAAGTCACTGCATTACTTCAACCAACACTTATCTACTTTAGGTTTTGGTTCAAAATTCCAACATATATCACCTGAAAAAGGCTGGAGCAATATACAATGGCCGAAATGTTGTGAATATGACAATAAAGATGAGGACAATAGTCCAAGCTGTATAAATAGTTTCTATTTGTATTTAAAAACTATTGTCATGAATATATATTTACATTAAAATATTTTTTATGCAGATTTTCAGTATGTCTCTGAAAAAGAATTCTCTCTGGAAGATAGACATGCAAACATACATTGTTGAGGAGCATTACACAAGTGTGTTTGAACATTTTTATAGAGAAAGAAGACATGCAGATACACATAGGTGAGAAAACACTTGTGAAGTGTGTGGTTTAGTAGTATAAGAAATTTCCAGTATAAAAGCTCACAGGCAACACTGGATAAAACACGTTCATATTAAAACTGTCATTTCAGCATTTAAAATGTGTTCAAGTTTAAAAACCAACATGCGAACACAGACTGAAGAAAAACCATATTCATATGAAGTGGGTACTTCAGCAAATACAGTTTGCTCAAGTGTAAAAAGACATAGTAACACACACTAAAGAAAAACCATATTCATGTGATGTATGTGGTTCAGCATTTTCAAGGAGATCACTTTTAACAAGACACAAGCGAATACACACTGGAGAAAAACCATATTCATGTGAAGTGTGTGATTCAGCATTTTCACAGACATCACATTTAAAACAACACATGCTATCACACACTGGTGAGAAACCATATTCATGTGAAGTATGTAGTTCAGCATTTTCACGGCGATCACATTTAAAGCAACACATTAAATCCCACACAGGTGAAAAGCCATATTCATGTGAACTGTGTGGTTCTGCATTTTCAGAGAATTCTTTTTTAAAAACTCACATGTGGAAACATACTGGAGAGAAACCATATTCATGTGAAGTGTGTGGCTCGGCATTTTCACTAAGTTCAAGTTTAAAATCTCACATTCGGACACACACTGGTGAGAAACCATATTCATGTGAAGTGTGTGGTTCAGCGTTCTCTGAGAGCTCAAATTTAAAAACACACATGCGGACACATACTGGAGAGAAACCATATTCATGTGAAATGTGTGGTTCAACATTTTCACAGAACTCATCCTTGAAATCCCACATGCAAACTCATGTTGAAAGAAAAAATATTCATGCAAAGTATGTGATTTAACATTTTCAGTAAGATCACTTTTAACAAGGCACAAGCAAATGCACTTTAAACATGAAACATTTGTGTGAACTGTGTAGGCCGGCATTTTCACAGAAATCACACTTGAAAACACACATGCAAACACATACTTGTTAGAAACATTATTCATTTGATGTCTTCAGAGTATTCCATTTTAAACAGACATATATCGTGAGTTCATGTTGAAGAACACACATGCAGACACATGCTTGAAAAACGCCACTTTTATGCAAAGCATGTACAGTGTTTTTAGTGGGATCACTTAACAAGATACTTGCAAATATACACTGGTGAGAAACCATATTCATTTGAGAAGTTTGTTCAGCATTTTCACATTTAAACAAAACTACATAAACTTTATTCATGTAAAATCTCAAACTGGAGAAAAACATATGAAGTACATAATTCAGTAATTACAGTCTGTTCAATTGTAAAATGACACATTGGAAAAAATGCATATGTGTTTCAGCATTTTCATGGAGCTCATTTTTAACAAAGAACATATGAATGCACAAATATGAATTGCAAATGGCGGGTTTAACTGGACAGGCAAGACATTGTGGTTTTTATAGCCATTGATAAGTTAGAATTCTTTGGTCCCATACCCCCCACCATCCATCATGATCTCATGATAACAAAAAGTGCAGCCCGGCGCAGGTTTCTTCTGATACATACTCCTGAGGAGGATAACTCTAACAATGTTGTCTAGGTGTTGGGGCGCTCTCCACCTTTTTCTACAGTAATGGACTGTTCTAAGCACTACATAAAGTAGTAGTGATGATACCTCGAGGTGTACTTCGGAAGTCAGTCGAGGAAGTAAGCCAAGTGAACAAGTCAGTCGGGTATTTCCGGGATTGGACCGGAAGTGTTCTATTTGTCAACTCTTATGTCTCACGACAATACGTTTTAGTAAACCCTTGTTCTGTATTTGACTAATCACATCTTTTGTAAATACTTTTCTTCCTGGTAATACACCTACTTTATACTATTACGTTGTTTGTATTTATTTCACAATATTCCTGTACATGCAACATAACACTAGGAGTTTGTGAGGTCATGTTATTTCAACCCCTTGACAGCTGATAACAGGGAGGCTGCTTCATCAATCTGGTTCATCTGCTGGTGATTGCCATCTATATTATCGATATTATAATTTTGCTTGTTCCTTCTTTAGTTAGTTACTTAGTTCCTCCGTCCTTTACACCACACTCTCTACAAAAGTTTTTCCTTCCCCTCTATCTTTTTACTCTCCTCAGCCTTTCGCTCACCTTTGCCAAATGAAAAAATAGTAAAAAGTGAGAGAGTAGGAGGAGACAGCTTTATAGCATTATCGTATCAGTAGCAGCTTCATTGGATTTTGGTGAGGTTGTTTCTATCTGAATCAGCTTCACAATTTTATCAAAGCCGCTTTGATTTCTTGATATGCATGACTCTGGAAAGGGGCATATGTTTTTTACCATATGTATGTTCAGTCTGTGGTTTTGTATTTTTAGAAATTTCAAACACAATCCAGGGAAAAGCATATTCATATTAACTTTGTGGCTCAATATTCTTGCATAAATTGCTTCTAAAATTCATATGTAAGTGCATACACGCACAGTGATAGATTAAAATTGCTACTGGAACAGTAACAGAAACTCAACATGAAGCAAGCGGACAAAATAAGATGTTGTGTTTGAAAGAAACAGCTTACCTTGTTGTTTTGTAGATTTTCAGCTGTTTTTGAAGTATTTCATTTCCAGATATTGTCGGGTCATCAGGAGAGAAAATGTACCGTTTCAGAGTCTTCCTCTCGACGGCGTTTTCATGTATCGCCCCCCCCCCACTTGTGAGGCTCCGTTATCTGAATTGCATTTAAAAGACTGTTCAATACACTAAAAATAATTTAGTGTTTCCTGTTTTGAGTGTTAAACGCTTTAGCGTTTTTACGTGTCGTTTAAAGGTTTAATGACTAACATGTTTGTTGAGTTAAGCCGCGCTCATATCGAAAAAAAATTAATAAAATAAAGAAATAAATAAATAAGATAAAATAATTGATACGTCAGGACTTGAAAGGCGGAGCTGTCGTTTTAAATGTCTCTCCTTATTTCTTAGATCTGCCATCTCCTGCTGTCATTGTTTTGTTTTTTTTTGACTGGCAGTTTAGTTAATTTCCCTTTCTCACCATACAATGCAATACAAATTCAGTATATAACCTGACCACATTCTTCCAACTGTTGATCATACTTCTTTCTATCGAGTTCTTTATGTAGTGCATTGCTTATTGTATGGTCAAGCTTCCGAACTGCTTGCCAGTGGAAATTTGATTCTGGAGAGTTTCAACTCACTTACTGGCCCAATTGCCCAACTAATAACATATTTCTATAAAATTCTTGGTTTTTCACTGTGATCAAATTTTAGGTATCTTGTGAAGTGTATGGTTATGCATTTTCAGACAATTTTTAAAATCTCATATGTGCCAACATCAGTCAGTTAAGTGCCATATGCGATAAATGCTTGAGCAATCATGTCTCGAAAGAGACATGACTGACTGGGCAGCGGGTTATTGTAAAGTAGGTTGCCATTACTTTCTGTGGTAGACTGGTTGCCAACCAAGGCTATAGAAATCAATCTATCCAGTTATTTAACCCATAACTGGAGGAAAGAGATGGATTAGTACCTTTCCCAAGGGTATTTGCACATTTGTACCAACATACTGGAAAGAAACCATATTCATGTGAAGTGTGTGGTTCAGCATTTTCACTGTTCAAGTTTCAAATCTCACATTCAAACACACTGGTGAGAAATTATATTTACATGAAGTGTGTAGCTAAGAGATCTCAAATTTTAAATAGTTCATACTGGAGAGAAAACTTATGTGAAGTATGTGGTTCAGCATTTTCAGCAAGATCACTCTTAAGACAGGCTACCATACAAAAACAACCATCTCACATGGTTTGTTATTTTAATTTTTCTCAAACTCTAGAAAAAAAAATCTCATATTTACATTATCAATATGCTAGTGTTTGCATCTCTGTTAATGTTGTCTTTGATGACTGGGTTATTTATATCAAATGAATGACAGTCATTTACCAAAAGACATGCAAGGTGAACTGGCCTCATGACACCATTTGGCAGGCCACCCTACATGATGCTTCCAGGATAACTGCAAGAAGGACTTGAAACTTACATGCATTGGCCATGATAACTTAGAATAGCTAACAGATAATTACGTCATGCTTTTCAAGTAAGAGTGATAAATGGTATAAAAAATCAAAACCAACATTTAGAAATTAAGACAATGTAGGAAACAATCTTATATGTATAATTTGTCATAGACTACTTGTCACATCAGTCTTCCAATGTGGATAGTATTATGAATTATTATGAAATTTATGATGATATTCTGAATTATTATGAAATTTATGATGGTATTCTGAATTATTTTCTGTTTTGTATCATTAGCAATGTGCGTTGTGGTGCAATGGATATCGGTTCGGAACGAGAAATCGAGGAACCGAGTTCGAATTCCAGTTGAATTCCTTGCAATTCACTTATGCGCAAATACCCTTGGGAAAGGTATTAATCCATCTCTTCCTTCCAGTTATGGGTTAAATAATAGGACAGATTGGGTTCTATAGCCTTGGTCGGCAACCAGTATACCACAGAAAGCAATGGCAACCTACTGCAGGATAATTTTCTGCCCAGTCAGTCATGTCTCTTTCGAGACATGATCGCCCAAGCGTGTATTGCGCATGGCACTTAACTGACTGATCATTAGCAAGATTACTAAATTTTCAAGAAATATGCTGGAAAATTCTTCAAATTGTCTTTTGTTATAATGCTCATATCAGTTTATAGTTTGGGTTAATAATATTCCAAAGGAAAATATTATATATTAATAATATTATATATTATTTATAAAATAATATTCTAAAGGAAAATATTATATATTAATAATATATAATATTATATATTATTTATAAAATAATATTCTAAAGGAAAATATTATATATTAATAATATATAATATTATATATTATTTATATAATAATATTCTAAAGGAAAATATTATATATTAATAATTTATAATATTATATATTATTTATATAATAATATTCTAAAGGAAAATATTATATATTAATAATTTATAATATTATATATTATTTATATAATAATATTCTAAAGGAAAATATATATTAATAATATATAATATTATATGTTATTTATATAATAATACTAGCAGTATAGCCCAGTGTTGCTCGGGTGTAATGAAAGCTGTAAAACTAATCCATGGTCCTGGAGCTCAGATTCTTTGGACGTTGGCACGAAAGACTAAAAAGTTTCCAGTTAAAGCGAAACCATAGACTGAAAGAAAAATAAATGGATGTAAGTCAAATTTTGATTTCCTGGTATCGATTTATATATATATATATATATATTATCGATTTTCTGCACTATTGTAAGAACTACAACCTTGAAACTTTGAATATTGTTTCTTATGTCTTTGTCTATGAGTGTATCAATTTTGATTAAAATCAGACCACTCCTTCTATGATCCAATTTTTTTGATTATCGATTTTCAATATTTATTGGGTGTACTTCGATACAAAACCTAGCTAAGAACACTTGCAAACGCTTATAATTCAACTGTGTAAATTTTTAAGAAAATTGGTTCAGCCCTTTTAGAGTCTATAGGTAATGGATACACACACAAAGTTCCATTTATAAATGAGTTTAGATTTAGATTCTAAAAGAAAATATTATATATTAATAATATTATATATTATTTATATAATAATATTCTAAAGGAAAATATTATATATTAATAATATATAATATTTTATATTATTTATATAATAATATTTCAAATGAAAATACTGGAACAAGAGATTTATAACAAAAACTGTTTAATCATGTACGTTAATATTACAATACTAGCAAATGTATTTAGTGTGACACTCTTTACGAGTACTGTGTGGCTCCTTTGTGTCTTGCTTGCAACTTCTTTCAATGGAAGAGTGCAGCAAAGATTGATCCTCTTTCTACACAACATCTTAGAATATTATTTTCTTCTTGGATTTGTATAAAATGACTGATATATTGTCTGGTTTTCTTAGTAAAAATCAAAAGAAAATTGTTTCCAATATTAATTTCATTATCCAACATATATACCATTTTTTCTGTCTACTACCAGTTTTCAGGGAATTCCAAATGCTGTCTTCCCAGACCTTTTCCAGCAAATAATTACTATGTGTCTTTTGCCATCTTCTTGTGAACATGTATACAATTTTTTTTTTCAAAGCAAAATTTGAAAAGATATTAAGCTGTAATCTACAAATGTAGTAAGGAATAAACATGGTGGCTGATTGAAAACTTTATATATATATATATATATATATATATATATACACCATTACATAATTTGGTCATATAATCAGGAATTGTACTTGTCCCATGAGGTTTTGCAACTCGAGTTGTAAAGTCTCCACTTTTCATTACCCAGTAAAATTTGAAAAACTTAACTTTCTCTTTACTTTTAAACTGTGAATCACCTTTGGAAATATTATTCAGTAGGCTTTTTAATGCATGATTTTATTTTAAATATTTGATAAATATCTTTTGAATGAATTGGCTTTACCATGCATTCTATGCATTCTTCTTAAGGAGAAAAAAAACACTAGAATTCTGACTATTTGGAATTTTCATCAAAATTAAAAATCCACAGTTCTTACTAAATTATGGTTTCACCATTAAACTTTGTTTTTTATCAGTATCACCCCATGCAAGGCAGTAAAGCCACTAAGACACAAGAAAATAAACTGTTAGCATAGAACTTAGTTACATTTAGTCAGCTCAACTGTAAATTAATGATATCCTGATGCTAGTCTAGTATTGCACTTAAATTCAAAAATGCATCTGGCAGCAAGGCCTCTGATTAAGAGGTTGTGAGGAGCATGGAACCACCTCTTAATTGCTGTTGTTCCCAGGTCCACCTTGACCTGAAGTGGTAGCACCTATTAGGGTCCTAGCTATGGGCAAATAGTTAACCCTCAAACTGGAGTCAAAACACTATGAAAGTATAAAAATACACTTTTATAGAAATATATACATAAAAATAGACTTTTATAGAAAAATATACATTTTTGAAGGAAAAATATTACCAACAATACATTTTCGAAGAAAACATTATTTACATAACACATTTTTGAAGGAAAACATTATTCTCAGCAAAACATTTTTGAATACAAAACTAGAAAACATTTTCAGTTTTCTAAAATAAAGAATAAAAATTAAAATTTTCATTAAAATCGGATTATATCAACTGTCTCACTATAATCGAAGATTAAGAAAAATAAAAACTCAAACTGAATTAAAAAAGTCTAGATAGCATAGCCAAAAAGCTTATCTAAACAATTACCATGAATATATTTACAGGAAAGTCACGAAGAGGCAACCTTATGGTGGTGGGAAAGGGACTGAAGCCAAGCCACCAGATCAGGACTAATAATCTTGCTGATTCTTCGTTGGATTTTATCAAAGAGTCCAAGTTAAATAGCAGAGGCACCGGACCATAAGCATGGGTTACTGGTAGACTTATAATTTTGTAAGATAGATTTTGGTAAGAAAAATTGTCTTGCACAACACAGTGAACCAACTTTCTTAGCAGCTGATCTATCAATGGATAGTCTTTCCACTTTATGCACCTGAGAAGGTGCATCGATTATAAAATAATTATAAAAAATTATTTACATACCTTGTGATAATATATAGCATAACTATGATAGATTGTCTGATTGGTTTAGTAAAACTCATACAATAATCATTCTATTTTCTTCATTAACTTTATTGCATAATATATTTACCATTTTGTTTTTCTATTTTCTGCTAGTTTTTAGGCAGCATCCTAATTCTAACTTTCCAGAATTTTTTTTCTTTCTTGCAATGAGCTGATGTTTTCTGGAAAAATAATTTTAGTTTATATTTCTGAGATGAAGTATTGTAACTATTTACATGGTTCAGATATTTGTCCTCATCTTTATTTTCACATTCATGATGTTTCGGTTATTGTACACACCTGCCTTCTTCAGGTGATATATGTTGGAATTTTGAATCCTTTATTTTGTTCAGATTGTTTTAGCTCCACATTCAATGCCTTTTCTGGATATCCAATAATTTGACTTAGAGTTGTGAGTTCAACACCTGGCCACAGCAGAGGGGATATATGTAAAGGTTTCAGTTTGAAATTCCAACTAACATGAAGGCCGAAGCATACAATGACAGAAACGTGAATATGACAATAAAGATGAGGGAAACAGTCCAAACAATGTAAATAGTGTGAATAATAACTAAGCATGTATGAATTATTTTCAGTATTTGATGAAGATGTGTTTAGTCAATTACAGTAACTGGTCTGAAAAGGGTGTCGGATTTTCACATTTCAGTTGAAACATTAGAATCAATAAACAAAAAGGAGTCATTTTTGAGAATTGTTTAAAATATAGATATTACGGTAAAAATTGTCACAATACAACACGCAGTGGACATCCTTAAGCTTGATTGTATAAGGCCCAATCAAAATGTATCAGGGCTGTTGCTTGGTAACAGTGCTAAAGTATGCAGGTTGATGCCACTTGGCTCAGATTGACCTTGAACACTGTCACTAAGTTTAAACATTCTTACTACTGTTTATAGCAGTACTTCAAAGTAAATTGTGTAGGATGTGGTCATCTTGACACCACAGAAGATTCAATAGCAACCAAGTCTTGTGCAGCAGTTTTTTTTTATCAAAAAACATTCTTCAGATCCAACAACTATCATATTCTCGAGATCTCCCTTTGCAACTTTTTTCTTTTCAAAAATCAAATCCCACTTGAAAGGGACAAGATTTCAAGATATTTCAAGTCAATCCATGAGAATTTGGCAAGGTAGTTGTTTGCTATCCCACAAAATGAGTTTCAGGAATGCTTTCATCAATGAAAACAATGCTGGATATTGTGTGTGACTCCAGAAGAGGACTATTTTGAAGGAGATTAGATGCTGCATTGATATGTGTTATAGTTTTCTTTGCACAAGCTCTGATACTTTTTTGATCAGACCTCATATTGGCCAGCAACAGACAAAGGTTGCTTCTACTGCCACCAGATTGCAAAAAGTAATTAACTTTTCTTGATGGTACTATATAATTTGGTATCATTTGTTTTTATTTACAATAAATTGATTCAGCTACATTTTATATTTCTGAGATGAGATATTGTAACTATTTACAGTATTTACATTGTTTAGACTTTTGTCCTTATTTTTATTGTCATATTCCCAATGTTTTTTGGCCATTATACACTCTGGCCTTCTTTATGTGATATATGTTTGAATTTCAAAACAAACACTTTATTTAGTCAATGGGGTAGGTTATTCTACTTCCATATCCCATGCCTCTAATGGATATCTCAGTTTCAGTTAATTCACCAAGTTTTTGTTCACTATTGCTGTAGCTAGGTATTGAACTCACAACTTGTGAGTTTAGTATTGAACTCACATTTGTGAGTTTAGTTACAAAAGAAATTAACTGAAACTTAGATATTATGAAAAAATAGATAGCTTACTATATTTACAACTGAAATCCATTTTTAGAGTTATCTACATGAATTTGAGTTGTCTGCTGGTAATACAAATTGAACTTTAATACTTTCTGATGCAAGCTACCCATGTAATTTTTAAAAAATACAATTTGGGAAGTTTTTGGCATAATTAAATTGAGTAAAGATTTTCCATAAAATTGTTTTGATGTCATGATTAGTTTTATTTTTAATATATTTTTTGTTTATAATAGCAAATTTTCTATGAGTCATGCCCATAGTAGATTTTTGCAAATTAAAGAAAGAGTAGCAACTTGATTCAACTTTGATTAAGTTTTGCATGGAAAATGTTAACATTTTTTTTTATTATTGTTATTACTTAAATTATATTTTTAGTAGATATTCATATTTGCATAGATGCTAAGTATATTTATTTTTATATGCCAGCCTAAATATTCAAGAAATCTTATCAAAGAAAAGAATGTGCAGGATTTGACTTTGCACCCCACTTGTTAGGAGAAACCATTTTTGGATCTGACATGCTTTAGACCGACTTAGCAACAGAGTGCATCAGTGATCAAAGTTGAATAATGCCTTATTAACGCAAATCTTCCTCAGACTCTCGAAACATTCATATTTGTTCAGTTTCGTATTCAAACGTAAACAAAGCAGTTTCTAATCAATTTTAGTATCCACTAAAAATAACATATAAGTAATAAAATATGTCAGATTAATAAATAAAAATCTGTCATTTCTTTAGAAATTACTTTTCATATATTAAGATTTGAAACGGCAAATAGAAAGGTTAATATGCATTCCATTTTCTGTTGTGGTATCAAATACTAACCATAGCAATTTCTTCTTCCAGAACTGCACTGACTGTAGAATAGTCAGCCCAAAAGTCAAGTTTCTTTGTCATTCAATCAACAGAAGTCTGGCTGTTGATGTAATGTCCAATCTTCAGATTATGCAAGAGAAAGTTCATAGATTGTTCACCCTAGGAGGTAAGCACTTCATCAAAGAAGCAATCATAGTGAATTTTTTCTGGCATTGCATCCTTCTTTTACATATTTTGTATCACCTTAAGATTTCTTTCTTTTTTATTTTTTCAAATGCATCCTTATTTCATAAAAAAATTCTCTTTCTTTTTTTCAACCAGAATATAAAAATGACATAAAATAATATAATAATTATATGGAAACACAGTGGCATAATGAATTGGTGCTTGGATTGAGGAATTGGAGAGCCGAGTTCAAATTCTAATTGAGTTCATTACATTCACTTATGAGCTCATGCTTTTGGGAAAGATATGAATCCATCAATGGGTAAATAGCAGGACAGACTAGGTTCTTTAGCCTTGATTGGCAACTGGTCTAGGAGAAGGACTACTCTGAATACAAAACCTGTAGTGGGTCATTTGGGAACCATATGGCATGCTGTGCATCATATCTCTGTATTTGACTCTTCCAGAAAGTATTGTGACTTGTTCTGCAACACAAGTCTTCACCATTCTAATCACATGAGATGTGTGTGTAGTCTGGCTTCTAGTTTTAAGAACTGAGCTGCTTGACCTTCATATGTTGAAAAAAATGACAGGACAGTCTATCTCAGTGTTGATATATATATATATATATATATATATATATATATATATATATATATATATAGGGCTGTAGCTGATGCTAAAAAAACACCGGGCACAGCGAACATTGCCCGGATTTATTAGTTGACAATGTGATGACATCATCAGTATCATCCGTTTCCAGAAACTATGATTTTTGCAGATTTTTTTGCCTATTCCAATGGAAATTAGGCACAGAACCTAAATGAAGGCAGGAAATCAGGTTCGGACTTTCTGAGTATAACCAGTTTTTCTCCCAAAATTAATAAATAAAGAGATTTTTACTGCGTTCATTCGGATGTTTTCTTTGTTTTTGTTTGTTTCTTTCTTTCTTTCTTCGTGAATTGTTTAGTTTGATTTCTGACGAAAACATTTTTCCTTGCCCGGATTTTCACTATGACTGCACAGATTGGCCCGGACCCATGCCCGGTCTGCCCGGTAGTTAGATACAGCCATATAT
Source organism: Ascarosepion bandense (assembly GCA_037127315.1). Classification (NCBI taxonomy): domain Eukaryota; kingdom Metazoa; phylum Mollusca; class Cephalopoda; order Sepiida; family Sepiidae; genus Ascarosepion; species Ascarosepion bandense. Next base: position 4,939,734 of record JBBBDQ010001152.1, on the reverse strand, counting down.
ATATATATATATACATATATATATATATATATATATATATATATATATAAGGTGTGATGAAGAATAAAGTGTCGATTTAATTACACAAAAATGAAAATAACATTGACATCTCATTTTAACAGATATATTGACCAAAATTCACCTGCTACAGCAGAGATGAAAAAAATCTTTGAGAGTTAAAGAAAGATAACTGATATTGAAACATCTGGAAGAGGCATGATTCATGGAACTATAACAATCTATCCTGGTGAATGGAATAAAGGGTTCAGTTTGAAATTCCCAATCACCTGAAGAAGATTGGGGCATATAAATGGCTGAAACATTGTGAATATAGTAACAAAGATGAAGACAACAATCCAAACAGTGTAAATGATGTAAAAGAGAGCAAACAAAGAAAGAAAAATGAATGAAGGAAATGGATAAAAAATGTGTGTTTGTGTGTTTATCATAAGTAAATAAAAAAAACAAAGGAAAATATAAAATATAGTGTAAAATACAAAGCACGAAAGTAGTCTATAAAGAAACGAAAGAAACAAAGAAAAAGAAAGCTATATAAAGTATATTGACGAAAGCAATAAAGAAAAAAGAAAATTGAATTAAGAGAAAAGAAAGGAAAGAAATGAAATAAAGAAAAAGAAAGCTATATAAAGTATATTGACGGAAGCAATAAAGAAAGAAAAGAAAATTGAATTAAGAGAAAAGAAACGAAAGAAACAAAGAAAAAGAAAGCTATATAAAGTATATTGACGAAAGCAATAAAGAAAGAAAAGAAATTGAATTAAGAGAAAAAAGGAAAGAAACGAAAGAAACAAAAAAAGAAAGCTATATAAAGTATATTGACGAAAGCAATAAAGAAAGAAAAGAAAATTGAATTAAGAGAAAAGAAGGGAATGAAACAAAAGAAAAAGAAAAAGAAAGCTATATAAAGTATATTGACGAAAGCAATAAAGAAAGAAAAGAAAATTGAATTAAGAGAAAAGAAGGGAATGAAACAAAAGAAAAAGAAAAAGAAAGCTATATAAAGTATTATTGACGGAAGCAATAAAGAAGGAAAAGAAAATTGAATTAAGAGAAAAGAAAGGAAGGAAACGAAAGAAAAAGAAAGCTATATAAAGTATATTGATGAAAGCAATAAAGAAAGAAAAGAAAGGAAAGAAACAAAAGAAAAAGAAAGCTATATAAAGTATATTGACGGAAGCAATAAAGAAAGAAAAGAAAATTGAATTAAGAGAAAAGAAACGAAAGAAACAGAAAAAGAAAGCTATATAAAGTATATTGATGAAAGCAATAAAGAAAGAAAAGAAAATTGAATTAAGAGAAAAGAAAGGAAAGAAACAAAAGAAAAAGAAAGCTATATAAAGTATATTGATGGAAGCAATAAAGAAAGAAAAGAAAATTGAATTAAGAGAAAAGAAAGGAAAGAAACGAAAGAAACAAAAGAAAAAGAAAGCTATATAAAGTATATTGATGAAAGCAATAAAGAAAGTAAAGAAAATTGAATTAAGAGAAAAGAAACGAAAGAAACAAAGAAAAAGAAAGCTATATAAAGTATATTGACGAAAGCAATAAAGAAAGAAAATTGAATTAAGAGAAAAGAAAGGAAAGAAACAAAGAAAAAGAAAGCTATATAAAGTATATTGACGGAAGCAATAAAGAAAGAAAAGAAAATTGAATTAAGAGAAAAGAAAGGAAAGAAACGAAAGAAACAAAGAAAAAGAAAGCCATATAAAGTATATTGACGGAAGCAATAAAAAAAGAAAAGAAAATTGAATTAAGAGAAAAGAAACGAAAGAAACAAAGAAAAAGAAAGCTATATAAAGTATATTGACGAAAGCAATAAAGAAAGAAAAGAAAATTGCATTAAGAGAAAAGAAACGAAAGAAACAGAAAAAGAAAGCTATATAAAGTATATTGATGAAAGCAATAAAGAAAGAAAAGAAAATTGAATTAAGAGAAAAGAATGGAAAGAAACAAAAGAAAAAGAAAGCTATATAAAGTATATTGATGGAAGCAATAAAGAAAGAAAAGAAAATTGAATTAAGAGAAAAGAAAGGAAAGAAACAAAGAAAAAGAAAGCTATATAAAGTATATTGACGGAAGCAATAAAGAAAGAAAAGAAAATTGAATTAAGAGAAAAGAAACGAAAGAAACAAAGAAAAAGAAAGCTATATAAAGTATATTGACGGAAGCAATAAAGAAAGAAAAGAAAATTGAATTAAGAGAAAAGAAAGGAAAGAAACGAAAGAAACAAAGAAAAAGAAAGCTATATAAAGTATATTGACGAAAGCAATAAAGAAAGAAAAGAAAATTGAATTAAGAGAAAAGAAAGGAAAGAAACGAAAGAAAAAGAAAGCTATATAAAGTATATTGATGAAAGAAAAGAAAATTAATTAAGAGAAAAGAAAGGAAACAAAAAAAAGAAAGTAAAGAAAGAAAATGAAAGAATTAAAGAAAGAAAAGAAAATTGAATTAAGAGAAAGGAAAGGAAAGAAACGAAAGAAACAAAGAAAAAGAAAGCTATATAAAGTATATTGACGGAAGCAATAAAGAAAGAAAAGAAAATTGAATTAAGAGAAAAGAAAGGAAAGAAACAAAGAAAAAGAAAGCTATATAAAGTATATTGACGGAAGCAATAGAGCAAGAAAAGAAAATTGAATTAAGAGAAAAGAAGCGAAATAAACAAAGAAAAAGAAAGCTATATAAAGTATATTGACGAAAGCAATAAAGAAAGAAAAGAAAATTGAATTAAGAGAAAAGAAAGGAAAGAAACAAAGAAAAAGAAAGCTATATAAAGTATATTGACGAAAGCAATAAAGAAAGAAAAGAAAATTGAATTAAGAGAAAAGAAAGGAAAGAAACAAAGAAAAAGAAAGCTATATAAAGTATATTGACGAAAGCAATAAAGAAAGAAAAGAAAATTGAATTAAGAGAAAAGAAAGGAAAGAAGCAAAGAAAAAGAAAGCTATATAAAGTATATTGACGGAAGCAATAAAGAAAGAAAAGAAAATTGAATTAAGAGAAAAGAAACGAAAGAAAGAAAGAAAAAGAAAGCTATATAAAGTATATTGATGGAAGCAATAAAGAAAGAAAATAAAATTGAATTAAGAGAAAAGAAATGAATGAAACAAAGAAAAAGAAAGCTATATAAAGTATATTGACGGAAGCAATAAAGAAAGAAAAGAAAATTGAATTAAGAGAAAAGAAACGAAAGAAACAAAGAAAAAGAAAGCTATATAAAGTATATTGACGGAAGAAAAGAAAATTGAATTATTTAAGAGAAATGAAAGGAAAAAATAGGATAGAAAATAAATATGTATGTTGAAGACTTAGAAACTGTTGGTAGAGAAGGTTGATTTTGGATTTCTGCAACAATATCAAGCATTCCAACAAAAGCATGCCATTATGAAGCAAAAATAGAATCTGTCCCAGAACAATTAGGATGGCACCATCACACTTGCAGTATTTATGGAAAAGTCATTCTCTCAGCAACTGGTTTTATCATCATCATCCTTCAACAATCCTATCCCACATAACATTGCTGTAATCAGACCCTAATGCTGTGAGTGTATGCCATGTATTTCATTGGCTGTTTTAAATGTGGATCCACAGTGAAAAGATGTCTCTCCGATGGGGCATCAATTTTTGATGGCAAAGCCACAGCTGTTGAGTTTTCTTTGATTCACTCCCCGTACTCTTGTCTATCCACAAGAATCTAAAGAACCCGATTATTGTTAAACTTTTAAATTGATTAAACGTGATAACCAAAACCAAGAATATTGTTTTTTGTTGGATCCCCAGCCACATTGGCATTTGTGGTAACATGAAGGTGGACATGGCTGCAAAAGAGTCTCTGAGAGAGGTTATCTTTAATATGATGGTCCCATTCACAGATTAAAGACCTGCAATAAAAAGATATATTCAACTCAAATGGCAAAAACATTCGTTGACCTGTCAGTACAACAAACTCTTCCAAATTAAACCCAATTTGGAAGAGTGGAGAAAGTCCAGAAAATCCTATCTCGAATTAGGATAGGACACACCTTTTTTACCCACTCTTGGTTGTTAAGAAGTGTAGATCCGCCCAAATGCTCCAGATGCCAAATGGTTAATAGTGTAAGAAATATACTAATTGACTGTACAGACCTGTCAACAATTCATCAACAATTTTATAAAGTACAAAACCTAAAAACTTTATTTGAAAATATCGTCATTGACAAAATTCTAGCCTTCCTTTGGAAGATTGACCTATTTAATAAAATTTAATTTTATTATATAATATCTTCAACATAGATGTATAAATTTTAACATTTCCTCCTAGCTATGGGTAAAATAGTGTGCTGTGTTCTGCATGAGCCTGTTTCCAGGGAATAATTGTGATTTAAAATAAAAATACGTTTTCAGCCTTAAATGACTCTTTAGATGTTGGTAGGCCGTTAAACAGGGACAAACAAACAAGCTTACATGTGGATTACCAAACCTATTTCCAGGTGTTTTATATACGGTATAACCCGGATATAAGAGACCCGAATATAAGAGATATTTTCTCTGGTCCCAAATTAGCCTGTGGTAATGTATATAAAATAGACCAAACCCAGATATAAGAGAACTTTCATCATGTCCCGGCAACTCTCTTATATCAGGGTTACACTGTATGAGACACCACCTCAAGAAAGATTGCCAACCGAACTCTCAAGATTTCTTCCATGCTACCAGCGACTTCCAAAAGGTCCCATTTATCCAATTTCACTGACAAGGCTTGAGGCAAATAGTGATATGGTTTTCAGGCAACTTGAGGCAAATAGTGATATGGTTTTCAGGCAACTTGAGGCAAATAGTGATATGGTTTTCAGGCAACTTTACAAAGTTGCCATGTGCTGAGATTGCCTCCTCCAATCTGATAACATCAAGAAGTCACCTTCCTGACAAATCAACCCTGATGAGATTTGAACCCATGATCAGAAAGGGAATGTTCTAAACACTTAGCCATGTGAGGTCACACCAGAGAGGTCATGTGCAAGTTCCTGTGAATGCAACCCTACCAGAAAAAACTGCAAATTATTTGTGTCAGTTTAGTGACAAGGTTTGTAAGTCTGTGATGGATTTAAATGTTGCATGATTGTACACAGAGACAGGCAAGTTTTGAGAATCGATAACACAGACAAATTTTGTTTGTCACGTGTGTAAAAGAGGTTGTTAAATGTGAAGCTGGCTTTAAGAATCACTTACAGGCCCATAGCAGAGCAGAATATGTACAATATGAAATATAATAAAACTTTTTATTTATTTCTTAACCTGTAATTTTTAAAATTATGTGATTTACAACAATATCATGTGGAAGCACCAGTACACATACAATCACCAAAGATAAGTAATGTCAAGCCTAGTCAGTGCCTTGATGGGTGACCACTTAGGAATATCAGGTGTTGTACACTTGGATATGCAGATAGTGTAAAGCCAGTTACCTGAAAAATGTTGATAATTCATACAAAAACAAATCAGTTGATCTTGCAGCTCAGAAAAACTGTCATTCAATAGCTGCAGTTCTAATTAATGAAAAGCAGGTTAAAGTACAAATTTGCATTGTGTAGCTATTAAGCAACACTGCCTTGACAGAATGGAGCTAAAGTATGAGCTGATTGTTTTCTGAAGATTATATTATTTTAAAGACTAGCAGTATAGCCCGGCATTGCTCGGGTGTAATAAAAGCTTTAAAACTAATCCATGGTCCTAGCTCAGACTCAGCCTAAAAAATATTTGTGTGAAGTTTGGTGAGAATCGGATAAAAATTGTGGATTTGTATAAGGACATACAGACAGATAAACAGATGCACACACACAAACATCTTGCCTTTTATATATGTATATTATCGATTTTCTGTACTATTGTAAGAACTGCAACTTTGAAACTTCTGAATAACGTTTCTTATGTCTTTGTCTATGAGTGTATCAAATTTGATTAAAATTGGACTACTCCTTCTATAACCCGATTTTTTCAATTTTCGAGATTTATCTGAGGTACCTCAACACAAAACCTAAATAAGAACACTTGCAGACGCTTATAGTACAACTGTGTAAATTTTTAAGAAAATCGGTTCCACCGTTTCGGAGTCTGTAGGTAACGGACACACAGACACACACACAGAGACAAAGTTCCATTTATAAATAAGTTTAGATAATCTTCATATTGAACAATATGAAATACAGTAGAACCATTCTTTTTATTCCCTAACCTATTTTCAAAATGACCCTATTTACTCATATTGTCTTCATGTATAGTTTGACCCTTAAATTTTTTGCTTGAATTTTAACCTCTCCAGAAAATTTATCTGTGTATAGTCAAGGCCAGAGGAGGCCTTGGTATAGTGCAACCTGTCACTGAAAATGCATGAATTTTAAAGTCTTCATAAAATTCCATTGTGAGGCCCCTTATTTTTGTGTTAAAAATGAATAAAAAGAGCATGTACTATACTCTAGTATATACAGTGAGTCAGTCAAGTGCCATATGTGATACACTTGGGCAATCATGTCTGTTTCAAGTCATGACTGACTGGGCAGAAGATTCTCCAACAGTAGCTTGCCATTTCTTTCTGTGGTAGACTGGTTGCCAACCACGGATATAGAACCCAATCTCTTCTGCTATTTAACCTATAGCTAGGGGAGAAATGGATTCATACTCTTTGTAAGCATATTTGCATGTAAATGAATGTAATGAACTTGGCTCTCCAAATTCTCATTCCGAAACTGTTATCTATTATACAACACACTCACACTCAGTTCATTACAATTGTAAAAAGAATTGAATTCTTTTAATGTGTTTTATTTTTTAATTGCATTGAGAATTTATGAAGATTGTTTCAATACTGAATATGAAAATTTCTGATTAAGATAATTTTACTATGTTATTGAATTTGTAACTGACAGCTGACAACGCCTACATCCCAAATCATTTTTTTAACGTGTGTTTATTACAATGAAATCCAGTTCACATATTTTGATATTTTCTTCTGCAGATTCTGTCTTCATGAAAAGACTTCTCAATCAAAGATAGATGTACAAGCCATGGAAACAATCATGAGACATTTGAAGACAATGGATTGAAATTTACACAGAATTTGCATTAAAAATTTTTACCTGTCATCATACACAAAAGGAAAGCCATATGTTGAAAGCATGTGGTTCAGTGTTTTCAGAGAATTCAAGATTAAAAAAATTACATGTAGGAGAAAAATATTCTTGTGCAGTGTGTGGCTCAGTATTTTCAATATGTTCAAGGGAAATAACTTTCAAATAAAGTGCATAGTTCAAAATTTACAGCAAATTTAAATTTTAAGTTTTTTCATTTGTTTAGGCTTATAGCCATATTACATTGAAACACCAGTGCCTGTACGATTACCAAAGTTAAACAATGTTAAGACTGGTTAGTACCTAGATGAGTGACTGTTTAGGAATACCAGGTGCTGTAAGCTTGGATGTGTAAATGGTGTAATAGATAATGGCTCAAAATTGTTAATCAGAGAGTCAAATTCAAAACAGAGTAAAAACATCTTAAAATGTGTTTAACTGAATTTTAGAATGTTATCTAGAAAACTCATTTAAAAATGAAAAACTATGGCAAATTGTCAATATGCCCATGAAAAGTAATTCTCTAGCAAAGATAGATATGCAAACACAACCTGGAGAAAAACCGTATTCATGTAATGTATGTAGTTCCAAATTTTATAAGAACTCAATCTTAAAAACACATATGCGAACACATACTGGAGAAAAACCATATGCTTGTAAAGTTTGTGGTTTAGCGTTTTCACAGAGTGGACATTTAAAAACCCATATGCGAACACATACTGGAGAGAAACCATATTCATGTGAAGTGTGTGGTTCAGTATTTTCACGGCAATCACTTGTAAAAACTCACATGCTGACACATACTGGTGAAAAACCACATGTCTGTGAAATGTGTGGTTCTGTATTTTCACAGTATTCACATTTGAAACGACATGTGCGAACACATACTGGTGAAAAACCATATTCATGTGAAGTGTGTGGTTCAGCGTTCACAGCAAATTCAAAGTTAAAAACTCATATGCGAACACATACTGGTGAAAAACCATATTCTTGTGAAATCTGTGGGTCAGCATTTTCACAGAGCTCTATTTTAAAACGTCACATGCGAACTCATACTGGTGAGAAACCATATTCCTGTGAAGTCTGTGGTTCAACATTTACAATGAATTCACAGTTAAAAACTCACATGCGAATACATACTGGAGAGAAGCCATATTCCTGTGAAGTTTGTGGAAGAGCATTTCCACACGGTTCAACTTTAAAATCTCACATGTCTGTACATACCGGAGAGAAACCATATTCATGTGAAGTTTGTAGTTCAACATTTGCAGAGAGTTCAAGTTTGAGAATTCATATGCGAAAACATACTGGTGAAAAGCCATATTCATGTAAAGTATGTGGTTCTGCTTTTTCACAGAACTCAGTTTTAAAAACACACATGCAAGTACATACTGGTGAAAAACCATATTCATGTAAAATGTGTTGTTCAGCATTTTCTCGGAGTTCACATTTAAAAACACACATGCGAACACATACTGGGGAGAAACCCTATTCTTGTAAAGTGTGTGGTTCAGCATTTTTGCAGAGCTCACTTTTAAAAACACATATGCAAACACATACTGGGGAGAAACCATATTCATGTGATGCGTGTCCTGTAGCTCACATTTAAAAATGTCCATGCAAACGCATACTGGGAAGAAGCCATATTCATGTGAAGTATGTGGTTAAGTATTTTCACAAAGCTCACTTTTAAAATGACACATGCAAACACATACTGGTGAGAAATCATATTTATTTGATGTGTGTGGTTCAGCTTTTATAACAAATTCACATTTAAAACAACATGTGCAATCACATACTAATGGGGAAACTATATTCATGTGATGTCACCATTGCATTATTTTTGCCTACTTGAAGTTTAAAATCTCACATGCAGGTGAGAAATCATATTAATATGACTGGTGTGGTTTATAATTTTCAGATTAAAATGCAGTTATGTGAATACATTCTAGTGAGAAATCCTGTTTGTCTACAGCGTATGATTCATTTTTATATTAAAATGTAAATATGTGTACACATTCTAGAGAGAGAGAGAGAGAGACCATATTTTTTAAATATGTGGTACAGTATTTTTACAGCAGTCAAAATGAAAATATTGAAGGCTTCTCGAAATTTTTTGAAATATAACATACTGGAAGATGTTTATGATGTGTGTATTGCTTCAATGTTTGTACTTTTTTGCAAATAGATTTCATAATTGTTAGTTAATTTCATTGATATAGAATTATTCTTCGAATAGGCAATTTTGTTATGAAGTTATGCCAGTAATATATAAGTTAGAAATGGTTTTATTACTTTCATGATCAGTTTATTTGATAATGTAAATCTTTATGTGTACATTATTGGTTATTGCAGAGGCTAGCCCTACTGACAAAAATCAATCAGAATTTAATGTTTCTTTTTTTTAGAATTGTAGTATAAAACAACCTCCAATTTTTAAGATTGATTTTGGGGATTTAAAAGTCATCTTAAATGCAAAAATTTTGGCACATTCTCAGTCATAAGTAAGAAATTTGAAAACATGTTAATATTATATACCTTTTTTTTTTTTAATCATTTCATCCCAAACAAGGCAGAACTGCAACTAGTGTGCAGAGGGTTACAATGAGAGAAAAGACTGGGTACAGTGAGTTATTGAAGAAAGGATAAAAAATGAATGGGATTCAAGAAGATAGAAGATGGCAATTGATGTTGCATTTAAATATTTGGAGACTGTAGCTATTAGGGAAACAAGAAAATGGAAGGAAGTTCCACAGGCAGGAAAAGTGAGAAAAGAAACTATTTGAGTAGAAGTGTTGGTTGCATTTAATTATTTCAACAAAAAGTGTGGGACCTAGATGCCAATCTAGTCAGTCAGTCAGTTAAGTGCCATACGTGAAACACGCTTGGGCGATCATGCCTCGAAAGAGACATGACTGACTGGGCAGAAGATTATCCCGCAGTAGGTTGCCATTGCTTTCTGCAGTAGACTGGTTGCCGACCAAGGCTATAGAACCCAATCTGTCCTGTTATTTAACCCATAACTGGAAGGAATAGATGGATTAATACCTTTCCCAAGGGTATTTGTGCGTAAGTGAATGCAATGAATTCAGCTGGAATTCGAACTCAGCACTTCGATTTGTCGTTCTGAGTCGATATCCACTGTCAGTCTATATATCCTACTCTGTAAAATGCATTTGGTTAGGTGTGAATGACACCTGGAGTAGAGTAGGTATGGATGTCACCCATTATGGTAGCAAAGATTTCCTTACTCATATTGACTGTAGACCCAGCTGATTTGCAGTCTGGTGGCCACGGCTTCAACAGGGAACCACAGATATAATTCACCAATTAGAAGAAATACTTTTTGAGTAAATTTTACCAAGGAGGATCCTCAAGGACAACAGCACTGCTCTCTCTTGTAGACAAGTCAAAAATTTTTAAGACAAGTGGAGAGTTTGCCTTTGGCTGTAATGTGTGTATGCAATGGTATAGCAGAAGAGAAGGGCAACCAAAAATAATGATAAAATTGTAGTGAGTGCAAAATAATAACCCTTTTCACCTTCAAATTCAGAGGGCTGAAAAAGATGGAAAGAAATTTGTGAGATTTTTTACGTTCACAGAAATTAACTGGTGAGCTGAGAAGAAGGAAAGAAATTTGTGAGCTTATGTGAAATGGTTTTGGACCTACGAAAAGCTTTTCTTCATAGAAATTAGCCGGTGTGTTGAGAAAAAAAGAAAGTAGCAAGCCTATGTGAAATACTTTTTGATATTAGGTTGTCCCAAAAGTTTGTAAAGATCCGAAAGCTTGCAGATTGATGGCAGAAAGTCTTGGAAAATGATGGTCTTTATTTTGAGCAATAATTTTTGTTTTTGCGAGTAAAATTTCAATTTTTTGCAAGTGTTTTCTGGTAACCTTAGATTACTTGGCATGTAAAATTTCAATTTTTTGCAAGTGTTTATGAACTTTTGGGACAACCTAATATAAAACGAGAAAAATTAAATCAAGTGTCTGAAGTCATGTAAAAGGTTTTATTTCAGTTCCTTGATACTAGTGTGGAAGTAGACACCAATTTAAAGTTACTTACCAATTGTATTATTGGCTTCTGTCCAGCACATGATACATCAAAGAATTTTCTCTCAACAATCCAAGAATGCTAGGTATTTCAAACTACCTCTCTTCAACTACTTTTGAATGTATGCAAACCATCCCATTTAATCTGTTGTATGAACATTTCTATTTCATGACAATATGTTGAAACTATGAACTTTAAGAATTCTGATTTATTTTCCTGATACAAGCTAGTGCCGCAACTTCAAGCATGTAAATTCGTTAATAAATTCCTTATCATGTTTTGTTAAAAGTATGTGTTCCCTTGTTATTATCACCCTTCATTAATCTTCTTGGCGTGGGTAAATCAACTGTTCATTTTAACCGCTATGCCCTACTAGCAGTATAGCCTGGCATTGCTCGGGTGTAATAAAAGCTTTAAAACTAATCCATGGTCCTTTAGCTCAGACTCTTTGGATGTTGGCATGAAAGACTAAAAAGCAGTAGTTGTTTCCAGTCAAAGTGAAACCATAGATTGAAAGAAAAATGAATGGATGTAAGTCAAATTTTGATTTCCAGTATCGATGTCAAATAAGTTTTCTGTCACAAACTGAATTTGAAGGCTAAATAAGACCTCTGAGTAAATGGTATCATGGCTGAGACTAAGAACTACAATTATACCTACTTAGAGCAAAACCTGAAGCAAAAAGCAAAACGAAAGGGCTGAAAACCTGATTTTGATCAGACTTGATAGGATATCAGGGTATTGATTTTTGCTGCAGAATTTGCTCTAATTTGGTAATATTATAGTTTTTAGTCTCAAACATTAGTAGATCTTCTCAGATGACTCATTTTCCCCGATATCGAAAATCGATAGCCCCATTATTCTATCGAATCTGATCAAAAACCAATATTCAGCTATCAATATAGCTCATTTTCTCCAATTTTCCTTGATAAAAGGGCTGAAAGCCTAAAAAATATTTGTGTGAAGTTTGGTGAGAATCAGATAAAAAATGTGGATTTGTATAAAGGACATACAAACAGAAATACACACACACACACACAAACATCTTGCCTTTTATATATATAGATGCCACTCTAAAATAATTTTATAATACTTTTCACATTTAAAAACAAATTACAGTAAAGATGTTTAAATTTTATGCTGGGATTTTCTGTTTTTCAGTTATAAAATTCAATAATATTTTTGAAACTGTCATTGATTGGGAACACTTTTAAGAAGGAATACATATTATGTTAATATTTTTACAAGATTTCCATGTTAAACTAAATCTAAAAAGAATCATATCCTTCTGGAGATTTACACTAATGAGCTTAATATGGTCCCAGTGCTAAATTGTATGAAAAATGTGTAGGAAGACTGTGTTGCTCTATATTCCGATGATCAGTGTAGCACAGAATGTTTAGAGTTAAAAGTTAAATATTCATGTAAGAATATATATTAGACAGATATGTGAAGTTTGTGGTTCATCATTTTTATGCAGTTCACGATAAAAAAAATTATATTTACTTATACTGCTGGAAAACCATATGTGAAGCTCAATGTTTTGAAAGAGTCCAATTTTAAAATGCTACATGCAAATGCATACTGGTGAGAAACAAAGTTAATGTGAAATATGTGGTTCAGTATTTTCTGAGATCTCAAGTTTAAAAAGACATATTCGAATACATACTGGTGAGAAACCATATTCATATGAAGTATGTGGCTCAGCATTTTCCCAGAGTGCACATTTAAAAAGACACATGCAAACACATATAGGGAAGAAACCATATTGAAAGGTTTCGTTTTCCACATAAAAGTTATACAGTTGTAGACAACATAAATAAAAGGATATATTTTAAGTTACTTAGCTTTAGAAGTTGAATAGATTTCTTTGAAATTCCCCGGCTCTCATTAGAAGCTGATAATGTATCAGTGTGTAATTTGACACCTGCATTATTCTTTGTGTGGCACGCTGCCTTTCTCTCTCTCTTCTCTTCTTTCTAATTTGATTCAACTTTCTTTGCCTATATATAAGCGATTTAATGTTAATTTCTCATTTTGTAAGCTGCTTCTTTTTTTCTATTGGTTCAAATAAATTCTTACATAGGCTTGCTAATATTTATGAATTTTTTTCAATAAAACTTAAGCATATGAAAGTGAATTTATACATTTTTATTCTTGAGAATTTATACAAAAAATATTAAAGACTATTTATTTGTTAGATTTTTTTCTTTAAAAGTATAGTCGATTGTGTGTGGTATTTGTTTTAGCTTTGTTAGTTCCCTATAAGAGATGTGTAAGTATAACGTTTTTTTTCTTTTGATTTACAATTTTGTATAAAGAGAAGCTCTCTTTTTGAAAAAGTTGGAACCCATTGGCAATTAACTAATACTAGATCAAAATTATCAGAGAAATTTAACAATTAAAATAAGAACTAACCTGAAATATTAAATAATGTGAGCAGAAAATATGTAATGACCATAAAAATCATTATTTATTTGAATTTTAAAACCGAATAGAAAATTATTTATTTATTTATAAAATGTTAAATTATAAACATTGGACTTTAGTCGGTTCTCATATTGGGATAATTTTGTAGTTTTTTTAAATAAATTTTTAAAATAAAAAATGGTAAATAATAAATATTACCAAACAGTTGGTTCTCATAATTGGATACTTTTTTCATAAATTTTTTAATAAAATGTTTTCTTTTCAAGTTTATTTATAAAATAATAAATGATTTATCATAAATCTCTGAAAATGGTGAATGTTGCATTGTATTTGGTTCTCATATTTTTTATTATCTTGTAAGTAGCAGTGACGAGAGTGTTCCAGTAATAATTGTGTCAACAGAAAAAAAAACGTGCTACTGATAAACCGTTTTTTCTTTTGTGCCTGGCGTTTAAATTTTGCCAAAATAATATTTATTTTTTCAGAGTTATCAAATATTGCAAGTTTTGATTAATTTGTCCGCACTGCTATGTCGTCTGTTTAAGAAGTACCTAATTATCTCCCTTTTCTTTCGCTCTTCATAATCATTTTGTAGATTGCAAATATTTTGAGAATTTAAGAACATTTAATTTTATATTATTCTAATTTGAAAGTACTGTCTTTGATTTCTGACTTAGAATTTTTTTTTCAAATTTGGAAAATCGGGCGAATGTAAAACAGAAAGAAGTAAGTATTTTCTCTTTCGTTTTTTTTAAGTTATTTAGAAAGCGAAGCTTTTTTTAGCTTTTTTTTGTTCGTACTTTTTCAAATCAGGACAACTAAAATGTATTTTACATACTTTCTAAAAATGATGATTTTGTTTGAATCAAGCGATTCTGTTTTTAAAACAACGGAAGATTTTTTAGAGATGTTTATTAATTTTCAATTATCTAATCGTTTTCTTTTTTTTTTTTTTTTTTTTTTCACTTAGTCTAGGGAGGCACCTTCACTTTTTTTCGCTAAAGAACAGCACTATATGATGAAAAAACAAACAACAAACTTAAGTTTTATTGTCAAAATGTTTAATTGTTTCCCTTTATTATTAAGAAAAAAGACCAAAATATTTTCATTATTTTAAAATAATCCTTTCTCACATGTTTGAAATTTTGGTTATTTTTTTTTCTTTTTGTCAGCGTTGGATCAAAAAGCTAACTTGGGAATTTTAGTGTCTTTCCTGTAAAAAAATTATTTGGAAGGTTTTCTTCAATTTTTTTTATCTGTTATTTACATCCTCACTAAATTTCACGAAATTGAATTCTGCCCGCAAACTTTGTTTTATTAAATTTATTGTGTAGGTTTTGAAACTTATACATGTTAGGCTAGTAGGTTATAAAATGAAGAATACTAATCAAACATTGAAAAGTTTAATGCAAATCGTCTAACCATTGAATTGTAATTTTCAAAATAATTATCGATTTTTTTTTTTTTGTGTGTGTGTGTGTGTGTGTGTGTATTTGAAGGTTTTTTCTTTTTTTGTATAGTAATTTCTATGTGTACATTAAAAAGTAATGTGTTTCAGGGTTTCTTCTTACTAGAAAAAAATTTATACAATTATGTCACCTGCGATTGCAATCTCGCACCTGTCGACCTATCATCACATTTCGAATATGCGGGGGAAAGGTCAGAAAGTTCAACTCTGTGTTTACAAAATAGTTTTATTCTAAATTTCATACTATAAATTATATACTTGTGTAAATCAAATTAATTTAACATTACATTTGCTAATTTTCCAAAAATAATATGTCACAGATGTATATTTTATTTTTGCAAGATTTTCCAAAACCGAGAATTAACTTTGTACGATTGTAAACAATTTAAATTGTCAATTCCTTAAAAATGTCTGAAAAATTTGAAAAAAAAAAAAAATCTCAAAATATTCCAATCAATAATTTCTGTTTGCAATACTCCAAAGTATTTTGCTTACTGGAAATAGTAAATGTAATCATTTAGCTTTCAAATAATGCTAAAATAAAAGTTTCAAGGAAACTATTTTATTTTTAAAATACAATTTAAAACTTAGGCATCAAAAATGAGTAGTGGTATTTTTTTAATTGCTTTTATAAATAATATATATTAATGACATTATTATTTAAAGATTAAAAACTCTCTCAATGAATAATGAATTTTTACAAGAAATGTATTCATTTTTTTCCTTTTTTAAATTACAATAATTTATAGTTTAAAAATCTTTAAAATTTCTTCAAAACTTTGCATTAGATTATGAAGTTATTAAGTTAAGACTATTTACTAAATGAACATTGTAAAGCTTAATACAACTCACCTTGCTATAAGATTTTAAAATTTTAAATTTGTTTCATTTGTACAAAGCATGCACATTTTGAAAGTATGGGTGACCATACTTGAAATTATCAGAAAATAATATTGATGGCTGTAATAAATTTAAAGTCAGCATTCTTAAAATTAGATTATCAGAATATTTTCAACATGTTTCAAATTACCGAATACTTAAAAATTATGTTAAAAAGCATTTGCCCATCTTATATTATGTTTTAACATATAAAGACTCCGTAAGACAACAATGAACATGTAAGTAGCTTATCACTGCTTGTCAGATGCTGAAAGGTCTGTAAATTACTACTGTTCATTTTAAAATCCATTCTGCTTTTTTTTAACTTAATATAAATCATACTAGTTTCAAATTCAATTAATTATACTTCAAATCAGTTAATATTCCTCAAAGTTTCAGAAAAGTGTAATTTATTTTTGGAAGATTTTTTAACAAAAATACATTGATTTGGAAATTCTTTCAAAAATCAAATAATTTTTCGATTTTAATGAAATATTCAGAGCATATTCACAAATGAATGAAATTATTTTTGAAATTTTGTTTAATCTTGGTAAAAATTTCCTTTTTTTTACATTAATTATTTTCATGCCTAAATTTGATTTTAGTTATAAGAAGCAGGACTCCTGGGAGATTGTAAATCATTTTTTTTTTTACATAAATGATTCCTTTTTTAATTTCATGAAAGAAATTAAATTTTCATTTCCAAATTTGATTTTAGTTCTAAAGAGCAGGACTCTTTGAAGAGTGTAAATCATCAATTATTTTTCTTCAAATTATTGCTTAATTAAAAAAAAATATTTTCTGAATCATAAAATGAAATATGTAATAAAACTTAATGACATTACTTAATTAGAAGAGCTTTTAATTACTTTTATAAATAGGATTTATTAAGAACACTTGTCTTAAAAAAATTTCAATAAATAATCAGTTTTTGTTAGAACACTTAGATTTTTTTATTTTATAATATTTTGTAATATATAAAGCTTTTAAACTCTTGTATTACGTTCATCTGGTTTGATGATATTGTTATTAAGTGAAAACTATATTTACTATTCAAAAATTGAAAAGCTTAGTCATTTTGCACAAAGATTTTTAAAATAAGTTTGTTTTTAGTGTATAAAGATTCAGATTATTTTCTCAGTATAGTATTTCATACATAACATCATTATTAAATAGTCACATTTTAAGTGTTGTCCTCTCCTAAAACTAATAAAAGGAAACATTCATTTATAATTCATAAATCTATGTCTCTGAAGGAAGGCATTTTTCCACTGTAGCAAGATATCTCCTCATATTGACAAAGAAAATTACATTGCCATGAAAAATGGATAAAAAAGAAACTAATCAGCTATTTTAGAAAAATCTAAAAAGTCAATTTAATCAATATATTTTGTTGGGAAAATACACTACAGAGTGTTTTTCTTTTTTTCTTTTTTTTTTTTTTTAATCGTATCACCTCGAGCAAGGCGGTAATGCCACTGATGTGCAAGGGGGCTACATAATAGTGAAAAGATTTGAAAAAAGAAAGCCGGAAACCACATCCTAAACAGGGAACAAAAGATAAGCCTCTTAACCTGTTTAATAGATGTGGGTGGAGTGTGAACCGGGCGATAGATAGATCTATCTACTCCAATATGGAAATAGATAATTTAATCTTTTAGTTTTCAATTAAAGCTAAAACAAAAGCTTCAAGAATTCTTTTACATTTATTAAAATTCATTTTGAAACTTAGTTATTGCAATAAAAGTGGAGGTACCTAGTTAAATTTATTTTTATGTCACATTTACTATTCATGTCTTTGCGTTTTTTCTGATAAAAAATACATTGATTTGGAAATTCTTTCAAAAATCAAATAATTTTTCGATTTTAATGAAATATTCAGAGCATATTCACAAATGAATGAAATTATTTTTGAAATTTTGTCTAATTTTGGTTTGGTAATTTTTTTTTTTTACATCAATTATTCTCCATTTAATTTCATGAAAGAAATTAAAATTTAATCACCAAATTTGATTTTAGTTATAAAAAGCAGGACTCCTGGGAGATTGTAAATCATTTTTTTTTTTTTACATAAATGATTCCTTTTTTAATTTCATGAAAGAAATTAAATTTTCATTTCCAAATTTGATTTTAGTTCTAAAGAGCAGGACTCTTTGTAGAGTGTAAATCATCAATTATTTTTCTTCAAATTATTGCTTAATTAAAAAAAAAAATTTTCTGAATCATAAAACGAAATGTGTAATAAAACTTAATGACATTACTTAATTAGAAGAGCTTTTAATTGCTTTTATAAATAGGATTTATTAAGAACACTTGTCTTAAAAAATTTCAATAAATAATCAGTTTTTGTTAGAACACTTAGATTTTTTTATTTTATAATATTTTGTAATATATAAAGCTTTTAAACTCTTGTATTACTTTCATCTGGTTTGATGATATTGTTATTAAGTGAAAACTATATTTACTATTCAAAAATTGAAAAGCTTAGTCATTTTGCACAAAGATTTTTAAAATAAGTTTGTTTTTAGTGTATAAAGATTCAGATTATTTTCTCAGTATAGTATTTCATACATAACATCATTATTAAAAAGTCACATTTTAAGTGTTGTCCTCTCCTAAAACTAATAAAATGAAACATTCATTTATAATTCATAGATCTATGTCTCTGAAGGAAGGCATTTTTCCACTGTAGCAAGACATCTCCTCATATTTGGATGGTTGTCTGTAGTAACTGGCAACAAGAAGAGCAGAGCAAAAAAGAATGGATGACCAAACGGATAATACCTGATTCAGAGAGATATTCATAGAGATTAAAGACAGTGATGCAGAATGACCTTTCCAGAGGTGAATGATGTGTAAATGTCATGAAGCACAAGACAAGTGCAATTACAAAAGGATGATGCTTGACTTAGAAAGATTTGAAGCAGAATAAGACTTCACATGAAAAAAAATTCCTTTGTTCATTTTGGTTTGAAAATATGACATTCGTCACCAGTTTTCCTAACAAGTTCGGTCATATTTGTAATTAAGAAAAATTATTATGTTCACTTTGTCAAAGCAGAGACTAATAGTCATATTTGTTTAATGATATTTGTCAAACTTTCCATGAATGTGTTAGTTTCAAATTGGCTACTTAAAAAGTTACCATTAAATTCATGTGCATTGTTGTGCCATGGATATCTGCTCAGAATTAGAAATAAGTGAGCTGAGTTCAATTCCAGTTGAATTCGTTGCATTCACTTACATGCCAATACTTTTGGGAAAGGTATTAATCTATCTTTTCCCTCCAGCTATGGGTCAAATAATAGGACAGATTGGGTTCTATAGCCTAGTTTGGCAACCACTCTACTGCAGAAAGTAATTGCAACCTACTGCAGGAAAATCTTCTGTTCAGTCAGTTATGTCTCTTTTGAGACATCATCATCCAATCGTGTATCACATATAGCACTTAACTGACTGACTGATATCTTATGAATATTGATAATATTTTATTAATTTTTAGGTTATCTAAGTTGTGAAGTTTTTTTAGATCATTCCATTTTATGAAATGTTTACAAATTTAAATTTTTCTCAAGTATTTATGAAATTGTTTAAACTATTACATCTTAAATGGTACATGTGTTTTGGAGGCTTTTCCTGTGAAATATTAATATCAAGCATTTTCATATTTTTGTTTTCCAGTGGTTGTTCCACTGCTGAAAAAACATGGCTCAATATGAAAATGCCTGATAATAGTATGTTTTTAATTAGATTATGAAGTTATTAAGTTAAGACTATATTTACAAAATGAAAATTGTAAGGCTTAATACAATTCACCTCGCTATAAGATTTAAAAATTTTAAATTTGTTTCATTTGTACAAAGCATACACATATTGAAAGTATGGGTGACCGTACTTGAAATTATCAGAAACTAAGATTGACAGCTGTAATAAATTTAATGACTGAAGAGCTTATAAATTCTGCTACAGAAAACATTTATTAAAATGTGTTTATTTGTATTCTAAAGTGCTAATTAAAAATTATTTTCTAAAAGAATTCTAATACCCTGTTACTTTTTTGTGCAGGCTGTATTTCCAGAGAAAAGAATCCTCAGCAAAGATTTACTTGGAAGCACATCCTGGAGATAATTCATCCCCCTGTAAAAAAAGAATTGGATTTCTCAGAGAGTTTATATTTCAAAACTTGTGTACATGTATTGAAAAAAAAACATAGGGTATGAGATTAACTATATGATGAAAGATTCTATAGATACACCATATTAAGAAATATTATGTGTGCATACTGATGAAAAACTATAAGTAAAATGTGTAGCTCAATGTTTTCACAGAGTTCAAATTTAAAATGCCAATTACAAGCACATTATTGTGAAAAACCATACTCATGTGAAGTATGTGGTTCAGCATTTTCTGCAAGTTCAAGTTTAAAAAGTCATATGCGGACACATACTGGTGAGAAACCATATTCGTGCGGAATGTGTAATGCAAAGTTTTCTGAGAATTCAATATTAAAACGTCACATACGAACACATACTGGAGAGAAACCATATTCATGTGATGTGTGCAGTTCAGCATTTTCTCAGCGTTCAAGTTTAATAAGACATAAGCGAATTCACACTGGTGAAAAACCATATTCATGTGAAGTTTGTAGCTCAGCATTTTCACAGAGTTCATTGTTAAAAATTCACATGCAATTACATACTGGTGAGAAACTATATTCATGTGAAGTGTGTGGTTCAACATTTTCTGGGAGCTCAAGTTTGACAATTCATATGCGAATACATACTGGGGAAAAACCATTTTCATGTGAAATTTGTAGCACAAAGTTTTCAGCAAATTCAATGTTAAAACGTCACATGCGTATACATACTGGTGAGAAACCGTATTCATGTGAAGTATGCGGTTCATCATTTTCTCGGAGTTCAATTTTAATGAAACATATGCGTATACACACTGGTGAAAAACCATATTCATGTGAATTGTGCAGCTCAACATTTGCATATAAGTCAAAGTTAAAAAGTCATATGCGTATTCATACTGGTGAGAAACCGTATTCATGTGAAGTGTGTGGTTCAGCATTTTTTGAAGACTCAAGTTTAAAAAGTCATATACGAATACACACAGGAGAAAGACCATATTCATGTGAAGTGTGCAGCTTGACATTTTCACAGAGTTCAATATTAAAACGTCACATGCGAACACATACTGGTGAGAAACCATATTCATGTGAAGTGTGTGGCTCAGCATTTTCACAGAGCTCAAGTTTAATAAGGCATATGCGAGTACACACTGGCAAAAGCCCATATTCATGTGAAGTGTGTAACTCATCATTTTCACAAAGTTCGAGGTTAAAAAGTCACATGCGTACACATACTGGAGAGAAACCATAGTCCTTTCAAGTTTGTAGTGCAAATTTTTTAGTGACGTCAATGTTCAAACATTACATGTGCAAGCATACTTGTAGCAAACCATTTTCATGCATGTAAAATACATAGTTTGACATTTCCTTGAGCTTAACTTTCAGAATCCATGTGTGAATGCACACTGGAGAAATCCATATTCGTGTAGCGTAATATTTTCACTATTTTGAAAGTTAAGCAGTCATGTGAACGTATACTAAAGAGAAACCATATTAATGTGCAAGGTTAATAAGACAAGAAAGTATACTGGTAAAATATACTGGTAAAATATACTGGTAAAATATACTGGTAAAACACCTTGTTCTTATGAAATGTGTAGAGCAAAGTTTTCAGTATTCAATGTTATAAGGTCACATATAAACACACACTAGTGGAAATCTATATTCATGCTAAGTATGTGACCAAACAAAATTCAATAGAACACGTATCCATGCTGGTGGGAAATCATGTTCATGTTAAGTTTGTAGAGCTCGACATTAAAGACAGAAATATAAATGCATCAGAAAGAGAAAATCTATCAATATGAAGTATGTGGTTCAACATTTTCAAAGAGTTCTAAGTTTTAAAACTCATGAGGTCAAATACAAAGGAGAATCCATGCTCATGTAAATATATTGGTTAGCATTTTCACATACACTCCTGATCAAAAATTTAAGACCACTTAAAAATCTTTAAAAAGAAATTTTTTTTTATGGATAGATTTTAAACTCCTCCCACTTAAGGTTACCAATACTACAATCAAAAAGGTTATGGAAACAAAAAGCTACATTCCAAACATTTTATTTAGAAATTTACATTTTTATAAAATGAGGCGATTTACACATGATCAAAATTATAAGACGAGGGGTATAAATTGTTAGATCTATGGCAATTCCAATGCTTTTAGTTCAGTTAGAGATTAGCAATCACTGCGTAAAGGTGTTACCATGCCTAAAGTAAGCAAACTTACCAAAGCATTCTCAAATTCTAGAATTCCATAAGCAAGGTTTGTCACAGCGGGCGATCACAGCTAAGGTAAATCGCAGTAAAACTGTGATTTGCAACTTTCTAAAGAACAGTGAGAACTAGGGAAAAGCAAAATACTCTGGTAGGCCCTAAAAAATTTCTCCTGCATTGAGTAGCAGAATAAGACGGGTTGTTATGAAAGACGGGGGACTTTCTTCTAGTCAGATTAAGGCAGTCGTAGATGCTGATTGCAGTCCCGTAACCATCAGATGACACTTAAGACAAAAAGGCTTCATAAATAAAAAGCGTAAACAAATTCCTTGGCTGCTTCCACGTCACAAGTTGGGCTGCTTAAAGTTTGGTCATGAATACCAAACATGGGATGTTAAGAAGTGGAAGAAAGTCCTGTTTTCTGATGAGAAAAAATTCAATCTCGATGGTCCTGATGGCTTCCAACAATATTGGTATAACAAAAACATGCCTCCTGAAATTTTCTCCACACGTCATAGTGGTGGAAGGTCCCTAATGGTATGCGGTGCCTTTTCTTACAGAGGGACGATGGAGCTCCAGGTGATGCAGGGTCGTCAGAGAGCGGCTGGTTGTGTTAACATGATACAAAAAGCATCTTTGATGACAGAGGGTCATCGTTTGTGTGGGGATGGATGGTTATTCCTACAGGATAATGCTGCAATCCATGTTGCAAGACGGACCTTGACCTTTCTACAAGAAAATGGGTCCATCTCTTGGGACATCCTGCATGCTCACTGGACTTGAACCCAATTGAAAATGTTTGGGGATGGATGACAAGAGATGTTTATCGAAATGGCAAACAATATTCAACAAAAAATGAACTTTGTGAATCCATCTTCAGAAGCTGGAGCAACATCTCCTGCACCTTAATGGAAACGCTTATTTCTAGCATGCCCAACAGAATTTTTGAAGTCATCAAAAGCAGTGGAGACAGACTTCATTATTAAATTTGGTTGTTGAATATTTTGATACACTTTTTTAACAATTTCGTAGAATTTTTGTCTCTGGTCTTATAATTTTGATCATGTGTAAATCGCCACATTTTATAAAAATGTAAATTTCTAAATAGAATGTTTGGAATGTAGCTTTTTGTTTCTATAACCTTTTAGATTGTAGTATTGGTGACCTTAAGTGGAAGGAGTTTAAAATCTATCTCTAAAAAAAAAATTCTTTTTAAAGATTTTTAAATGGTCTTAAATTTTTGATCGGGAGTGTAATGCTCTTTTAAAAACATTGATGAGAAGATATAAAGTGTGTTATTTGTAATTTGTACATTCTTTACATAAGAATCTGCAAAGTCACACTTGTTAGCAAGCTCACATGTAGATACACACTAGATAAAAACTATTCATGTCAGCAGTTTTAATAAAATCACATTTAAAGAGACACGTAAACATATTCTGATTGAAAAAAAAATTAACTGGAAAGGATTTTTACTCTGTTTCATCTAAGGAGGGATGTCTGTTGTGGTGCAGTGGATATCAGCTTGGAATGAGAAATCAGGGAGCTTAGTTCAAATTTCAGTTGAAATCTTTGCATTCACTTACGCACACATACCCTTGGGAAAGTTATTAATCTGTCTATTCTCTCCAGTTATGGGTTAAATAACAGGACAGATTAAGTTCTATAGCCTTGGCTGGTAACCAGTCTACCACCGAAAGCAATGGCAACCTGCTATGGGATAATCTGCCCAGTCAGTCATGTCTCGAAAGAGGCTACCTGAGCGTGTATCATGTATGACATGCTACCTGAGCGTGTATCATATATGACATGTAACTGACTGGATCTAAAAAGATCACAGGATACAGGCGGGAGAAAAACTATGCTTCTATGGTGACGTTCACTCAAATTTGAAAATTGCCTGAACCATAGCTATATTCCTGTACACTAAATTGTATTGCATTTTCAATTCACTCAATTTTATTTATAAGGTAGATTTAATCACACACAGTAACAAAGTTACTGAGTTCAATAGCCTTGGCTGGCAACCAGTCTACCGTAGAAAGCAATGGCAACCTATTGTGGGATAATCTGCCCAGTCAATCATGTCTCAAAAGAGACATGATTGCCCAAGCATGTATTACGTATGGCACTAAATTGACTGGATCTAAGGAGGTCCCAAGATACAGGCTGGAGAAAAACTATGCTTCTATGGTGACGTTCACTCAAATTTGAAAATTGCCTGAACCATAGCTATATTCCTGTACACTAAATTGTATTGCATTTTCAATTCACTCAATTTTATATATAAGTGTTGTGGATCTGGGGTTAGATCCAATAAATACACAACACAGGTGAAAACGCTATATATTGAAGAGAAATATGTATAGAGAAGTTAGTAGAATGTTGTACAATATGGTTAGTCGAATACAAGAGAAATGCTAGGTAATACGAGACGTGAAACTTTGCAATGTCTAGATCGCTGGGATACGCTAACACTGTTGTCCACTAATGTCTACTACTATATATAGTCTTAGGAAGAGTCCATATTAGGGTAAACAGCAATAAGGTAGTTTTAATAACACACATTAACAAGGTGCTATATTCATGTGAAATTTCCCAGTTAAAATATCACAAAAATATTGAAAAATGATATTCTAGCATCTTGAAATGATCATCTAATTGAGTTTTTCATTTGTTTTATTCTCCTAATGCTGATTAAACTACAATTCCAAGTTAAAAAGTCACATGCGTATTCTTAAAAAAGAATACTCCAAATAATGAATTTTCATACACACTAGATAAAAACTTTTTACTTTTTACTAATGACATTTTTAATATTTTCATGAATTTGTGAAAGATTTTTATCATTGTCAATTTGTATAAGAGTTGCCACATTGAAATGTAAAGAAAAGATTGAAAAATTTATATTAGACATGTCATTGAAAACTGTTGCTAATCTAATCTCATTGTTTTAAAATATTTGCTAATCACCTTTCCTTAAAACATTTCTGCTTAAAACCTGATCAACAGCAACATTTAGATGTTTTGTTTTACTAATAAAAAATATTAAATCTTCAATTTGTATTTTCAATAATCAATGATGCTACAAAAACATTTATATAATGACCATTTAATTAAGAGCTAATTGAAAAGGTTAAGGCTTCTTTTTTGAAATATTTAAATAATGCTGATTAAACTACAACTCCATTTGTAATAAGCTGTCTTATAAAGAAAAAATTATATATATTATAATATATATTATAATATATAATATATATTATAATGTATTATATATATTATAATATATTATATATAATATATTATATTATATATATATGTGTGTGTATTTCTCTGTTACTGCTGTAAAAAAGATGGTCAGATGCCAAAGGCAAGCAAACTTTTTAAAAAATTGTGTATTTTCTCCAATTTTGAAAGTATTTAAAATGTTTACATGTTAAATCAAATTCTGATTCCAATTAATCTATATATTTATACAAAACTTAGCTTAATATTGCATAATTATTGGAAGGTTGTGTTGTAACTCAATTGCAAATATATTTCTATGAAAATCAGCCACAAAATCATTAAACACTACAGATTTCCCTTTATTGGAAAGTCAACAAAGAATCTGTAAATGTCATCGATCTCTACTTGGCAGCTCAGATACAGTCACTTTCTCACCGGTGCAATGTGGCTTCCCTGTGTCTCTTCCACAAATACTTTCACGGCTTCTGCTTTGATGAACTTAGCTCACTGGTGCCCCTTATATATGAATTTACTCAAGCCACAAGATTAGCAACTAGGTCTCACCCTTTCACTGTGAAACCAATAAAATGTAAATGCAAATTCTATTCCAGCAGCTTCTTTTCTCGCACTACCCACCTGTGGAATTCTTTTCTGTTTACTTGCTTTCCTGACAGCTACAATCTCCAAGAATTAAAATGTAAGTCAAGAATCATCTCCTATCTAAAAAAAAACCAGCATCCTCTCTCTCATGCCCCTTTCTCTGTGCACTCCACTGTCATCAATGTTCTCATCCTTCTCTTACCCACTTCCTGACACCTGTTACTCTTTGTCATGACTTTCCTCCTATGTAACACCCTGCAAAACAGCGGCAGTAAAATGCCTTGCTTGGGGCGATATGGTTATAAAAAAAAATGACTGAGAATAAAATTTCTTTTATACTTTATGCCATATTAAAATAATAAAAGTAGAATAGCTTTTTTTTATTGCAATCAAGTAAAAAAATAACTTGACAGCATATAGTGTCATAAGTTTAAGTTTTCTTTTAGTGCAGAGGAGTCAGAATTGTTATTTTAGGTTTTCTTTATTGACAACATATATCTTCTTCTAT
Source organism: Ascarosepion bandense (assembly GCA_037127315.1). Taxonomy (NCBI): domain Eukaryota; kingdom Metazoa; phylum Mollusca; class Cephalopoda; order Sepiida; family Sepiidae; genus Ascarosepion; species Ascarosepion bandense. Next base: position 4,913,092 of record JBBBDQ010001152.1, on the reverse strand, counting down.
TTGACATCTTGGGTATATAGTTCATTGTATTCTTACAGGAAATGGGGGTGATGGTAATCTTGGTTTTGTTCAATCTTACCGAATTCCATCTAGTTAACTCTGGATTTGATTATCCTTGAAATTATTTTAAAACATGATTTTTGAATGCATTTGTTTTTGGTTTCTTCTCAATTTTTCAATTTATCTTCCTGAAATTTCAACAGTAATTAGTAGAGTCTTTCCTCTTCCTTCCTTTATTTTTTTTCTTTCTTCCTTCCTTTTTAGTTTGATCAATCTCCAGCAATTCTCAGTATTGCAATCTAATTTTTGGAATTTTAGGTACTTTTGCTTTAAGGTCTTTTGAATATGTGTCGAAAAAATTAATAATAAATATTTTTTTAAGTAAATTTGTAAAATTCAACAAGGTGGGGTAACTGATTAAAATATTTTCACAAATGTTTTCCAAAAAAAAAATTGATTTGATTTCTGAGGCACTGAAATTTTTATTAAAGTCTAAATCAGAATTTGTGAAGGTTTTTCAAGATGGTGTGTTTTTCCCACTATAAATGCTGAAATTACTTGTACAAATTCTACATTTTTGTACAAAAAACATTTCTTTTGACCAAAGTTTCCTGGATTCTATAAAGAACAGAAAAATAATTTTTACATAAAAAAATCTTTTAATCTTTACTCTTAATTATGATTATACAATTTTATTAGGTTTATTATAAACAAAGGTCTACGGCTATATCGTGTTGAATGCACCGGTTCCCGTCCGATCACCGAAGTTAAGCAACATCGAGCCTAGTGAATACTGAAATGGGTGACCATTTGGGAATACCAAGTGCTGTAAATGAAAGGACCAAGAATGGTCCACCGGTCCTCCAGGTTTTGGGGTTGGGTGCAGGGCTAACAACCTTGCCCCGTAAAAAACAGTTTGTTACAGAAACAGCAACAAAAAGTTGCTGCTCTATGCACCAGTGGGTTTGATGGAATTATAAACAAAAGTATATTTGTTTTAAATTCAGTTAAGTAATATTTTCATTAGCTGTTTGATATTCTTATCTTATAGACCATCCTGTAAATCATCTTTTACATTTTTTTTTTTTTTTAATCATATCACCCCAAGCAAAGTGATAATGCCACTGATGCGCAGGGGGCTATGTAAGGGTAAAAAGAATGGAAAAGAGAAAGCTGGAAACCACATCCTAAACAGGGAACAAGGGATGAGCCTCTTCACCTGTTTAATAGAAGTGGGTGGAGTGTGAACCGGGCGATAGTTTAGTCTATCTACTCCAATTGAGAAAAAATAAAAATAAGAGAGAAAAGAGTGAAAAGATTGAAAAAGAGAAAACCAGAAACTGCATTCTAAACAGGAAACAAGGGATGAGCCTCTTCACCTGTTCAAAAGATGTGGGTGGAGTGTGAACCGGGCGATAGAGGTGATTTATATTCCCCAATAAATCCTGTGTTGAACTAATAAAACAAAAGTTAGCCATCAGCATAAAATTTATTAAGATTTCATGGATTTACATGAAGGGGGCAACAGAGGTAAAAAAAAATTAAAACGTAATATTACGCGAAAGCATTTTTTGACTGTGAAAGACACATTAATTTGAAAATTCTTGCAAAAACCAAATAATCGTCTGATTTTGATGAAAATTTCAGGACTTATTCATAATTGACTGAAATGAATTTTGAATGTCTGTTTTGTGAATAAATACTTTCTACGATTTAAATTTTCCAAAAGACATTAAAACTATATTATTTTCTTGTACAGGTTGTATTTCTATAAAAGATCAACCAACAAAAGATTGATGTGGAAGTGCATCCTGCAGATAATTCATACACCTGTGAAGAAGTAGCATTCAATATTAAAGTGTGTGGTTCAGCATTTACTGTTCAAATATAGAAAAAAAATACACATAGATGAAAAACTATATTTAGATGATCACTGTGGCACAGAATGTTTAGAGTTAAAAGTTAAATATTCATGTAAGAATTTGAAGGCTAAATAAGACCTCTGAGTAAATGGTATCATGGCTGAGACTAAGAACTACAATTATACCTACTTAGAGCAAAACCTGAAGCAAAAAGCAAAACGAAAGGGCTGAAAACCTGATTTTGATCAGACTTGATAGGATATCAGGGTATTAATTTTTGCTGCAGAATTTGCTCTAATTTGGTAATATTATAGTTTTTAGTCTCAAACATTAGTAGATCTTCTCAGATGACTCATTTTCCCCGATATCGAAAATCGATAGCCCCATTATTCTATCGAATCTGATCAAAAACCAATATTCAGCTATCAATATAGCTCATTTTCTCCAATTTTCCTTGATAAAAGGGCTGAAAGCCTAAAAAATATTTGTGTGAAGTTTGGTGAGAATCAGATAAAAATTGTGGGTTTGTATAAAGGACATACAAACAGAAATACACACACACACACACACACAAACATCTTGCCTTTTATATATATAGATGCCACTCTAAAATAATTTTATAATACTTTTCACATTTAAAAACAAATTACAGTAAAGATGTTTAAATTTTATGCTGGGATTTTCTGTTTTTCAGTTATAAAATTCAATAATATTTTTGAAACTGTCATTGATTGGGAACACTTTTAAGAAGGAATACATATCATGTTAATATTTTTACAAGATTTCCATGTTAAACTAAATCTAAAAAGAATCATATCCTTCTGGAGATTTACACTAATGAGCTTAATATGGTCCCAGTGCTAAATTGTATGAAAAATGTGTAGGAAGACTGTGTTGCTCTATATTCTGATGATCAGTGTAGCACAGAATGTTTAGAGTTAAAAGTTAAATATTCATGTAAGAATATATATTAGACAGATATGTGAAGTTTGTGGTTCATCATTTTTATGCAGTTCACAATAAAAAATATCATGTTTACTTATACTGCTGGAAAACCATATGTGAAGCTCAATGTTTTGAAAGAGTCCAATTTTAAAATGCTACATGCAAATGCATACTGGTGAGAAACAAAGTTAATGTGAAATATGTGGTTCAGTATTTTCTGAGATCTCAAGTTTAAAAAGACATATGCGAATACATACTGGTGAGAAACCATATTCATATGAAGTATGTGGCTCAGCATTTTCCCAGAGTGCACATTTAAAAAGACACATGCAAACACATATAGGGAAGAAACCATATTGAAAGGTTTCGTTTTCCACATAAAAGTTATACAGTTGTAGACAACATAAATAAAAGGATATATTTTAAGTTACTTAGCTTTAGAAGTTGAATAGATTTCTTTGAAATTCCCTGGCTCTCATTAGAAGCTGATAATGTATCAGTGTGTAATTTGACACCTGCATTATTCTTTGTGCAAGATGCTGCCTTTCTCTCTCTCTTCTCTTCTTTCTAATTTGATTCAACTTTCTTTGCCTATATATAAGCGATTTAATGTTAATTTCTCATTTTGTAAGCTGCTTCTTTTTTTCTATTGGTTCAAATAAAATCTTACATAGGCTTGCTAATATTTATGAATTTTTTTCAATAAAACTTAAGCATATGAAAGTGAATTTATACATTTTTATTCTTGAGAATTTATACAAAAAATATTAAAGACTATTTATTTGTTAGATTTTTTTCTTTAAAAGTATAGTCGATTGTGTGTGGTGTTTGTTTTAGCTTTGTTAGTTCCCTATAAGAGATGTGTAAGTATAACATTTTTTTTCTTTTGATTTACAATTTTGTATAAAGAGAAGCTCTCTTTTTGAAAAAGTTGGAATTGATTGGCAAGTGATTGGTAGAGTTTACAATTGAGTGGAGAAGTCAGATAAGCTTGTAGAAAAGCTTTATTCAACTAAGAACTGGTGTTAGGGGTATCCACAGCTAATATGGCCTTTTGCCAGTCAACTAAACAAAAGGGGAACAACTCGTTCCAAGAAAGTAAGGGAGATTATATAGTTCCTTCCTTTATCACCACATTCTCCGCCGCCCAGGAAACTTCGGGTTCGTCAATCTTTTGGGAGCGGAAGGGTTCAGCGACTCTCAAAAGGGTATCTCCAATTAAAAGAGTCCCGTAGAATCCTTTGATCAAGCTGAAAACAGAAAAGAAATGAAAACGAAAGTTTAAAGTTGATAGTTCTCAGTTAAATAAGGAGGTTTTCGATGGGTTCTACTGGAACGTCGAAGGTTTTGTGAGTCAGCATCTTCTGACAAGGTCTCCTGAGAATCATTCAAGAGTGGGGGAAGAGTAGTAGTAGGAACTGAATTCTCTGCAGCAAAGTTTTCAGAAGTACTCTGTAAAGATGAAGGAGTGTTAGACCGGTTAGGGTCATCCAGTTCTTGGGGGTCCCCTGGCATAGGGTCTGGTTCCGCATCTAAACTGTTCATTCCATCACCAAGAGGAGCTATGTGACGCAAGGACACAGTTGTTTCTCGCCCATTATTGAAGCGTACATGGGCATAGTTCGGGTTGACTTCAAGTATCTCAACGGTCTCCACCTGGGGCTCATATTTACTTCCACGTAAATCGCGCTTCAGGAGAGCTGATTTGGAGCTTGTTAACCATGTAGGTATGGACTCTCCTGTAGCTGATTTTCTTTGGAAATTGAATAGCCGTTCATGCGGAGTACAGTTAATGGAAGTGGAAAGTAATGAGCGGATGCAATGGAGAGCCACATCCAGCACCTTTTCCCAATTAGCAATAGAGAGATTTCTTGATCGAAGAGCTAGACTCACCGTTTGCCAGATGATGCCGTTGTATCTCTCTACTTGTCCGTTGCCTTGAGGGTTAAACGCAGTTGTTCGACTGGTAGCGATGCCTCGAGATTGTAGGAATCTTTTTAGTTCCTCTGACATGAAGGCTGTTCCTCGATCTGAGTGTACAAAAGAAGGATTTCCAAAAACAGAGAATAAATTAGTTAGGTGTTTAATGACAGTCGCAGCAGTCACATCGGCACAAGGGAAAGCAAAAGGAAAACGAGAGTATTCGTCAACCACCGTTAGTAAGTAGCGATTTCGGGAACTTGAAGGTAAAGGCCCCTTGAAGTCAATACTCAATCTCTCAAAAGGTTGACTCGCTTTTATGAGTGTCTGAGGTGCTCTTCCAATGAATCTAGGCTTAATCTCAGAACAGACTTGGCACGACCGGACTACTGCTCTTACATTTTCTACGAAGTACGGCATATTTTTGCTTCTGACAAAATGTAGCATTCGAGTTACTCCTGGATGACATAAATCTTCGTGCAAGCCGTGTAACTTGTCCGCAGTAGTAGTAGAAGAGCAAATCCGGGATAGGGCGTCAGCAGCTGCATTCAGTTTTCCTGAACGATATGCTATATCATAACTGAAACAAGCAAGTTCCAATTTCCATCTTGTGATCTTTTCATTTTTTATCTTGCTCTTACTTTTAGGATTGAGCATGAACGAGACTGACTTCTGATCGGTGATCAACTTAAAGTGCTTTCCAAGTAATAAGTGTCGCCATTTTCGAATCACTTCTACAATAGCATAGGCCTCCTTTTCAACTGATGAGTGCTTTTTCTCAGCCGAAGTTAGGGTTCTTGAAAAGAAAGCTACTGGTCGACCGTTTTGGGTTAGGGAGGCAGCGATAGCATGTTCTGAAGCATCAGTTTCGATTTAAAAAGGAAGAGAAGAGTCTATAGCTACCAGGGACGATTTAGCAATCTCCTGTTTCAGGCACTTAAAGGCCTCTGTTTGTTCCTTAGAAGGAGGATAACGGGTAACTTTTGTTAGGGGATGTAGTTTTTCAGAAAAGTTCGGGATCCACCGAGAGTAGTGAGAGAACATCCCCATAGCTCGTCGAAGAGAAGGAAGGTTTTGAGGTACTGGTAAGTCCATCAATCCTTTTAGTCAATCAGGATCGGGTTTTACCAAACCCTTGCTTATCGTATACCCGAGCAAATCTATAGAGGTAAGCGAGTAAAGACACTTGTTTTTGTTCAGTGTCAGACCGTACTTTACCACGCTATCTTAGTTGAATAAATTATAATAAGTGATTGGTAGAGTTTACAATTGAGTGGAGAAGTCAGATAAGCATGTAGAAAAGCTTTATTCAACTAAGAACTGGTGTTAGGGGTATCCACAGCTAATATGGCCTTTCACCAGTCAACTAAACAAAAGGGGAACAACTCGTTCCAAGAAAGTAAGGGAGATTATATAGTTCCTTCCTTTATCACCACAACTAGATCAAAATTATCAGAGAAATTTAACAATTAAAATAAGAACTAACCTGAAATATTAAATAATGTGAGCAGAAAATATGTAATGATCATAAAAATCATTATTTATTTGAATTTTAAAACCGAATAGAAAATTATTTATTTATTTACAAAATGTTAAATTATAAACATTGGATTTTAGTCGGTTCTCATATTGGGATAATTTCGCAGTTTTTTAAAATAAATTTTTAAAATGCAAAAGACTTTTCAAATTGCTTTATAAAAATGATAAATCTTTATAAAAGGGTAAATAATAAATATTACCAAACAGTTGGTTCTCATAATTGGATACTTTTTTCATAAATTTTTTAATAAAATGTTTTCTTTTCAAGTTTATTTATAAAATGATAACTCTCTATGGTGAATGTTATAAATAATTGTATTTGGTACCGTTATTTTTTACTGTAAGTGACAGTGACGAGTGTGTTCAATAATAACGGTGTCAACAGAAAAAAAAACGTGCTACTGATAAACCGTTTTTTCTTTTGTGCCTGGCGTTTAAATTTTGCCAAAATAATATTTATTTTTTCAGAGTTATCAAATATTGCAAGTTTTGATTAATTTGTCCGCACTGATATGTCGTCTGTTTAAGAAGTACCTAATTATCTCCCTTTTCTTTCGCTCTTCATAATCATTTTGTAGATTGCAAATATTTTGAGAATTTAAGAACATACATTTAATTTTATATTATTTTAATTTGAGAGTATTGTCTTTGATTTCTGACGTAGAATTTTTTTTTCCAATTTGGAAAATCAGGCGAATATAAAACAGAAAGAAGTAAGCATTTTTTAAAGTTTTATTTGTTCGTACTTTTTCAAATTAAGACAAATAAAATTCATTTTACTTTCTAAACGATGATTTTTTTTTTGTTTGAATCAGGCGATTCTTTTTTAAAAACAACGGAAGGTTTTTTTAGAGATTTTTATAAGCTTTTAAGAGTGTATGTTTATGAACTGTTGCTGTGACACTTCTATAAATTTAAATAAATAAATATTATAACACTAACAATACGAAATACGTTTTCATCTTTTTTTTAACTTGTTAGCTTTTGTTCCTCACAAGATCGTTGAAATTTTAGATTCAAGTTAGAAAAATTAAATCTTGTCACTTTTTTACTTGTCTAACTATCTTCTCAATCTGAAAAAAAAAAAAAAAAAAAAAAAAAGAGAATGTTGTCAATTTTTTAAATGTTTCAATTGCAGTTTTACCATTCATTCTTTTCTTAGTTTTTTTTTATTTGGTTAAGCCGGAAAAATGTATTAATTTACGAATCTAATTTATTACTATCTTGACTTAAATAAATTTTTGTTCAAATGGCGACCCGAGTGAAAATATGTTTCTGGTTTTATTTAAAATGCCTCAAAGTTTTGTTCATATACGGAACTCATTTGATTAAAGTTTTTAATCCTTTCCTGGGTTTTTTTTGTACACAATAAATTTATTATCAATAATAAAACAAAGTTTGCGGACAGAATTCAATTTTTAGAAATTTCCTTAGTGAGGATGTAACATAAAAAAAAAAAAAATAGAAGGAAACCTTCCATGATTTTACAAAAATAACAATAATTTCATTTATGAATAAGTCTTGATTTGAAAGTTTCATTAAAATTACTTAATTTTTGAAAGAATTTCCAAATTAATGTTTTTTACAGGAAATAAAGGCACTAAAATTCCCAGTTAGCTTTGAGCCAACACTGAGAAAGAGAAAAAGAAAAGATGTGCGTTGTGGTGCATTAGATATCGGCTCTTTCGAGACATGATCGCCCAAGCGTGTATCACGTATGGCACTTAACTGACTGAGAAAGGATTAAACAAATTTTTAAAAATAATGAAAAATATTTTGGTGTTAATAATAAAGGGAAACAATTAGTGAGGGAAAAAGTGGAGGTGCCTTTAGGTCAGTCAGTTAAGTGCCATACGTGAAACACACTTGGGTGATCATGTCTCGAAAGAGACATGACTGACTGGGCAAAAGATTATCCCGCAGTAGGTTGCCATTACTTTCTGTGGTAGACTGGTTGCCAGCCAAGGCTATAGAACCCAATCTGTCCTGTTATTTAACACATAACTGTAAGGAAAAGACAGATTAATACCTTTCCCAAGGGTATTTGCGCAAGGAATTCGACTGGAATTCGAACTCGGCTCCCTGATTTCTCGTTCCGAACCGATATCCACTGCACCACAACGAAAATAGCACAGTATAAAGAAAAAAGACCCCAAACAAAATACAAAGTTTTATCGGCAAAAGATAGCTCCACAAATTCGCTGTAAAAACAGCACAGTAGGAAGAAAAAAAGGTCCCAAAGTTAAAATTTTTCTTTTTTTTTTACATGGTAATTTCTATGTGTACGTTAAAAAGTTTCATGGTATCTTCTTACTGGAAAAAAAACTTGTACAATTATGTCACCTGTGATTGCAATACACTTTTATCTTGCACCTGTCAACCTATCATCACATTTCATATATGAGGAAAAGGTCAGAAAGTTCAACTCTGTGTTTACAAAATAGTTTTATTTTACATTTCATACTATAAAAAATACTTGTGTAAATCAAATTAATTTAACATTATATTTTCAAATTTTCCAAAAATAATGTGTCACAGATGTATATTTTATTTTTGCAAGATTTTTCAAAACCAAGAATTAACTTTTGTGTACAATTGTCAACAAATTAAATTGTCAATTGCTCAAAAATGTCTGAAAAAAACCCAAAAAACTCAAAATTTTATATTCCAGTCAATATAATTTCTGTTTGAAATACTCCAGAGTATTTTGCTTACTGGAAATAGTAAATGTAATCATTTAGCTTTCAATTAATGCTAAAATAAAAGTTTCAAGAAAACTATTTTATTTTTTAAAATACAATTTAAAACTTAGGCATCAAAAACAAAAGTCTCTGTAAGACAACAATGAACATGTAAGTAGCTTATCACTGCTTGTCAGATGCTGAAAGATCTGTAAATTACTACTGTTCATTTTAAAATCCATTCTTCTGCTTTTTTTTTAACTTAACATAAATCATACTTGTTTCAAATTCAATTAATTATACTTCAAATCAGTTAATATTCCTCAAAATTTCAGAAAAGTGTAATTTATTTTTGGAAGATTTTTTAACAAAGAAAATTATGTTGCCATTAAAAATGGATAAAAAAGAAGCTAATCAGCTATTTTAGAAAAATCTAAAAAGTCAATTCAATCAATATATTTTGTTGGGAAAATACACTACAGAGTGTTTTGCTTAATGGAAATAGTTAATTTAATCTTTTAGTTTTCAATTAAACTTAAAACAGAAGCTTCGAGAATGTTTTTACATTTATTAAAATTCATTTTGAAACTTAGTTATTGCAATAAAAGTGGAGGTACCTAGTTAAATTTATTTTTTTTGTCAGAAATTGAGGTCACATTTACTGTTTATGTCTTTGCATTTTTTCCGATAAAAAATACATTGGTTTTTCAATTTTGATGAAACTTTCAGAACATATTCACAAATGAATGACATTACTTTTGAGATTTTGTTTAATCTTGGTAAAAATTTCCTTTTTTTTACATTAATTATTTTCATGCCTAAATTTGATTTTAGTTATAAGAAGCAGGACTCCTGGGAGATTGTAAATCATTTTTTTTTTTTACATAAATGATTCCTTTTTTAATTTCATGAAAGAAATTAAATTTTCATTTCCAAATTTGATTTTAGTTCTAAAGAGCAGGACTCTTTGAAGAGTGTAAATCATCAATTATTTTTTCTTCAAATTATTGCTTAATTAAAAAAAAATCTTTTCTGAATCATAAAACGAAATGTGTAATAAAACTTAATGACATTACTTAATTAGAAGAGCTTTTAATTGCTTTTATAAATAGGATTTATTAAGAACACTTGTCTTAAAAAATTTCAATAAATAATCAGTTTTTGTTAGAACACTTAGATTTTTTTTATTTTATAATATTTTGTAATATATAAAGCTTTTAAACTCTTGTATTACTTTCATCTGGTTTGATGATATTGTTATTAAGTGAAAACTATATTTACTATACAAAAATTGAAAAGCTTAGTCATTTTGCACAAAGATTTTTAAAATAAGTTTGTTTTTAGTGTATAAAGATTCAGATTATTTTCTCAGTATAGTATTTCATACATAACATCATTATTAAAAAGTCACATTTTAAGTGTTGTCCTCTCCTAAAACTAATAAAATGAAACATTCATTTATAATTCATAAATCTATGTCTCTGAAGGAAGGCATTTTTCCACTGTAGCAAGACATCTCCTCATATTTGGATGGTTGTCTGTAGTAACTGGCATCAAGAAAAGCAGAGCAAAAAGGATTGGATGACCAAACGGATAATACCTGACTCAGAGAGATATCCATAGAGATTAAAGACAGTGATGCAGAATGACCTTTCCAGAGGTGAATGATGTGTAAATGTCATGAAGCACAAGACAAGTGCAATTACAAAAGGATGATGCTTGACTTAGAAAGATTTGAAGCAGAATAAGACTTCACATGAAAAAAAATTCCTTTGTTCATTTTGGTTTGAAAATATGACATTCGTCACCAGTTTTCCTAACAAATTTGATCATATTTGTAATTAAGAAAAATTATTATGTTCACTTTGTCAAAGCAGAGACTAATAGTCATATTTGTCTAATGATATATGTCAAACTTTCCATGAATGTGTTAGTTTCAAATTGGCTACTTACAAAGTTACCATTAAATTCATGTGCATTGTTGTGCCATGGATATCTGCTCAGAGTGAGAAATCAGTGAGCTGAGTTCAATTCCAGTTGAATTCATAGCATTCACTTACATGCTAATACTTTTGGGAAAGGTATTAATCTATCTTTTCCCTCCAGCTATGGGTCAAATAATAGGACAGATTGGGTTCTATAGCCTAGTTTGGCAACCAGTCTACTTCAGAAAGTAATAACAACCTAATGCAGGAAAATCTTCTGTTCAGTCAGTTATGTCTCTTTTGAGACATCATCATCCAATCGTGTATCACATATAGCACTTAACTGACTGATATCTTATGAATATTGATAATATTTTATTAATTTTTCTTATTAATATTAATTTTTAGGTTAACTAAGTTGTGAAACTTTTTAAATCATTCCATTTTATGAAATATCTACAAATTTAAAATTTTTCAGTTATTTATTAAATTATTTAAACTCTTACATCTCAAATGGTACATGTGTTCTGAAGGCTTTTCCTGTAAAATATTAATATCAAGCATTTTCATATTCTTGTTTTCCAGTGGTTGTTCCACTACTGAAAAAACATGACACAATATGAAAATGCCTGATAATGTTTTTAATTAGATTATGAAGTTATTAAGTTAAGACTATATTTACTAAATGAAAATTGTAAGCCTTAATACAACTCACCTCGCTATAAGATTTTAAAACTTAAAATTTGTTTAATTTGTACAAAGCATACACATTTTGAAAGTATGGGTGACCATACTTGAAATTATCAGAAAATAATATTGACGGCTGTAATAAATTTAATGACTGTAGAGCTGACAAATTCTACAACAAAAAACATTTTTTAAATTGTGTTTATTTGTATTTTAAAATGCTAATTAAAAATTATTTTCTAAAAGAATTCTAATACCCTGCTATTTTCTTGTGCAGGCTATATTTCCAGAGAAAAGGATCCTGAACAAAGATTTACTTGGAATCACATACTGGAAACAATTCACCCCCTGTAAAAAAAGAATTAGATTTTTCAGAGTTCATATTTCAAAACTTGTGGACACACACATTGAAAAAAACCAACATAGGGTATTATATTAACTATATGATGAAAGATTCTATAGATACACCATATTAAGAAATATTATGTGTGCATACTGATGAAAACCTATAAGTAAAATGTGTAGCTCAGTGTTTTCAGAGAGTTCAAATTCAAAATGCCAAATACAAGCACATTCTTGTGAAAAACCATATTCATGTGAAGTATGTGGTTCAGCATTTTCTGCAAGTTCAAGTTTAAAAAGTCATATGCGGACACATACTGGTGAGAAACCATATTCTTGCAGAATGTGTAACGCAAAGTTTTCTGAGAATTCAATATTAAAACGTCACATACGAACACATACTGGAGAGAAACCATATTCATGTGATGTGTGTGGTTCAGAATTTTCTCAGTGTTCAAGTTTAATAAGACATAAGCGAATTCACACTGGTGAAAAACCATATTCATGTGATGTTTGTAGCTCATCATTTTCACAGAGTTCATTGCTAAAAAATCACATGCAATTACATACTGGTGAGAAACCATATTCATGTGGGATGTGTAATGCAAAGTTTTCTGAGAATTCAATATTAAAACGTCACATACGAACACATACTGGAGAGAAACCATATTCATGTGATGTGTGTGGTTCTTCATTTTCTCAGCATTCAAGTTTAATAAGACATAAGAGAATTCACACTGGTGAAAAACCATATTCATGTAAAGTTTGTAGCTCTGCATTTTCACAGAGTTCATTGTTAAAAAATCACATGCAGTTACATACTGGTGAGAAACTATATTCATGTCAAGTCTGTGGTTCAACATTTTCTGGGAGCTCAAGTCTGACAATTCATATGCGAATACATACTGGGGAAAAACCATTTTCATGTGAAATTTGTAGCACAAAGTTTTCAGCAAATTCAATGTTAAAATGTCACATGCGCATACATACTGGTGAGAAACCATATTCTTGTGAAGTATGCGGTTCATCATTTTCTCAGAGTTCGGTTTTAATGAAACATATACGTATACACACTGGTGAAAAACCATATTCATGTGAATTGTGCAGCTTAGCATTTGCACAGAAGTCAAAGTTAAAAAGTCATATGCGTATTCATACTGGTGGGAAACCGTATTCATGTGAAGTGTGTGGTTCAGCATTTTTTGAAGACTCAAATTTAAAAAATCATATACGAATACACACAGGAGAAAGGCCCTATTCATGTGAATTGTGCAACTTGACATTTTCACAGAGTTCAATATTAAAACGTCACATGCAAACACATACTGGTGAGAAACCATATTTATGTGAAATGTGTGGTTCAGCATTTTCACAGAGCTCAAGTTTAATAAGGCATATGCGAGTACACACTGGCAAAAGCCCATATTCATGTGAAGTGCATAACTCAACATTTTCACAAAGTTCGAGGTTGAAAAGTCACATGCGTACACATACTGGGGAGAAACCATAGTCCTTTCAACTTTGTAGTGCAATTTTTTTTAGTAATGTCAATGTTTAAACATTACATGTGCAAGCATACTTGTTGCAAACCATTTTCATGCATGTAAAATACATAGTTTGACATTTCCTTGAGCTTAACTTTCAGAATCCATGTGTGAATGCACACTGGAGAAATCCATATTCGTGTAGCGTAATATGTTCACTATTTTGAAAGTTAAGCAGTCATGTGAACGTATACTAAAGAGAAACCATATTAATGTGCAAGGTTAATAAGACAAGAAAATATACTGGTAAAATATACTGGTAAAATATACTGGTAAAACACCTTGTTCTTATGAAATGTGTAGAGCAATGTTTTCAGTATTCAATGTCATAAGGTCACATATAAACACACACTAGTGGAAATCTATATTCACGCTAAGTATGTGGCCAAACAAAATTCAATAGAACACGTATCCATGCTGGTGGGAAATCATGTTCATGTTAAGTTTGTAGAGCTCGACATTAAAGACAAATACAAACGCATCAGAAAGAGAAAATCTATCAATATGAAGTATGTGGTTCAACATTTTCAAAGAGTTCTAAGTTTTAAAACTCATGAGGTCAAATACAAAGGAGAATCCATGCTCATGTAAATATATTGGTTAGCATTTTCACATAATACTCTTTTAAAAACATGTTGATGAGAAGACGTAAAGTGTGTTATTTGCAATTTGTACATTCATTACATAACAATCTGCAAAGTCACACTTGTTAGCAAGCTCACATGTAGAAACACACTAGATAAAAACTATTCATGTCTGCAGTTTTAAAATACATACTGGGGAAAAACCATTTTCATGTGAAATTTGTAGCACAAAGTTTTCAGCAAATTCAATGTTAAAATGTCACATGCGCATAAATTAAAGTGACATGTAAGCATATTCTGATTAAAAACAAATTTAATGGGAAAAGATTTTTTACTCTGTTTAATCTAAGCAGGGATGTGCGTTGTGGTGCAGTGGATATCAGCTTGGAATGAGAAATCAGGGAGCTGAGTTCAAATTCCAATTGAAATCCTTGCATTCACTTACGTGCACATACCCCTGGGAAAAGTATTAATCAGTCTCTTCCCTCCAGTTATGGGTTAAATAACAGGACATTGGGTTTGATAGCCTTGGCTGGCAACCAGTCTACCGTAGAAAGCAATGGCAACCTATTGTGGGATAATCTGCCCAGTCAATCATATCTCAAAAGAGACATGATTGCCCAAACATGTATTACGTATGGCACTAAATTGACTGGATCTAAGGAGGTCCCAAGATACAGGTTGGAGAAAAACTATGCTTCTATGGTGACGTTCACTCAAATTTGAAAATTGCCTGAACCATAGCTATATTCCTATACACTAAATTGTACTGCATTTTCGATTCACTGAATTTTATATATAAGTGTTGTAGATCTGGGGTTAGATCCAATAAATACACAATGCAGGTGAAAACGCTATATATTGAAGAGAATTATATACAGAGAAGTTAGTAGAATATTGTACAATACGGTTAGTCGAATACAAGAGAAATGCAAGGTAATACGAGACATGAAACTTTGCAATGTCTAGATCGCTGGGATACGCTAACACTGTTGTCCACTAATGTCTACTTCTATATATAGTCTTAGGAAGAGTCCATATTAGGGTAAACAGCAATAAGATAGTTTTAATAACACACATTAACAAGGTGCTATATTCATGTGAAATTTCCCAGTTAAAATATCACAAAAATATTGAAAAATGATATTCTAGCATCTTGAAATGATCATCTAATTGAGTTTTTCATTTGTTTTATTCTCCTAATGCTGATTAAACTACAATTCCAAGTTAAAAAGTCACATGCGTATTCTTAAAAAAGAATACTCCAAATAATGAATTTTCATACACACTAGATAAAATCTTTTTACTTTTTACTAATGACATTTTTAATATTTTCATGAATTTGTGAAAGATTTTTATCATTGTCAATTTGTATAAGAGTTGCCACATTGAAATGTAAAGAAAAGATTGAAAAATTTATATTAGACATGTCATTGAAAACTGTTGCTAATCTAATCTCATTGTTTTAAAATAAATTTTGTTCATGGAGTTTATTTCACACAATCTTTTTTAATCCAAATTCTTCTGATAAAATAATAAATATTACACAAAACTCAGAAACATGTATTTACACATGCCACAAGATGACCATCTATGTTCCACCCTTTTACCATCAAAAGAGTTAAATGTAATTTCCTCTTCTACTCCATCAGTTTCTTTTCTTACGCTTCCTGTTTGTGGAACTCCCTACCATTTGCTTGCTTCCTTGATAGCTACAATCTTCAAAAGTTTAAATGCAACATCAGTTGCTATCTTCTATGTAATTGATTCCCATCCACTGCTTATCTTTTCTTTGACACTTCCCTGTACCTTTCTTTTTTTCACTGTAAAGGGGGGGTTGGAGTTTTTGACATGTATCTCAGCTTGCAGAGAATGTTCCTCTTATGTCTGAATTTCAGTTCTTTTATAGCTTGTTGCTGGTTCAGTCTCGCTGGTCATGTCTTTTATTACTGGCAAATTCTAGGCATGCTTTGTTTATATAGTGAATTCCTCATGTGCTGTAATAGGAGCATTTTTGTTGGGGAATTTCAAATTCCTTGAATGATGTGATCTTGAATTGACCAATCAGCAATTCTTACAAAGGTTTATTATGCTCCCTATTCACCTGGAATCAAGTTTCGATGTATGATTGCTACTTGACACTACTAAAACAATTAAATTTTTAATTGTTAATATTTGTATTTTCACACATATTTTAAATTCAGGATGAGCTGTAATAATGTGGTTGGGGAACCATGGGAAAAAGCTTATCAATGCAGTTACCATGAAAATACTCGTAGAAAAGACAAAGGGAAGCCACTTCACATTGGGGAGAAAGTGAGATTAGCATCATTCATTCTGATGGTAGGCAAGAAAGTTCATGGTGGTTAAAGGAAAGCAGTTTCATTTTGGAGGTATTAAAATTTATGAGCCCTTTCCTACACTGTTCAATCACAGATTCTCAGTAATTTTGAAAGTCAGCAGTCGGGTTTACTTGTCAGCCTTGACAGATTTCGTGTTGAAACGGGTGTAAATGGTGATATCATCTGCATAGATGCCTACTTAGGAACTGATTACATCAGAATGATCATTGATGAAGATCAGAAAAAGCGTAGGACCTAGGATAGATTCTTCAGGGATGCCTGTATTCATGTGAAGGGCTCTTGAAGTTTTATATGTTATTAAATTAAGATATAAAAATCCTGACAATTTTAAATTTGACAAATGAAAACATTTCATGATGCATTTCGCCATTCAAGGCTTCATCAGATCTAAAGTGAAATGTGTATTTGTGTAAATAATGAATCTTTGTACTTTTTCTGCTGGTGTTTCTTGTGAAGAAAGAAGAAAAAGAGTGACTTTTAAAAAAGTTGTTAACTGCTCTGCCAAGATTTTTTACCTGGTTCCTAATCACACATATTTTTTACCTGGTTCCTAATCACACATATTTTTTACCTGGTTCCTAACCACACATATTTTTTACCTGGTTCCTAACCACACATATTTATGCATGCTACAAGATTGGCATTTAGCCCCCACCCTTTTACCATCAAAACAGCTAAATATAAATCCTCTTCTACTCTAATAGTTTTTTTTTTCACACTTCTCATTTGTGGAACACCATCTGTTTCCTTGCTTGTTACAATCTCAAAGTTTAAATGCAACATCAATTGCCAATTATCTACTTGAATCCCACTCATCTCTTTATTTTTCTTCGACATCCCCTGTAACTTGTTTTTTCTCACACTGTAACCCATTTCTCACCAGTGGCAGTCCTGCCTTGTTTGGAGTAACTTATTAAAAAAAAAATAATAAAGATGAGGCAAACTGTGTAAATAAAAAATTAAATAAACCTGATTTTCTTAAATTATTTTATATCTCAGATTAATTCTTGTTTAATTTTCCAATTTTTTTATAATTGTGATTTAGAGTCAGAAACATTTATTGCAGTAGAATATGTCAGTGATAAATATCCCCTATAATTCCATTATTATGAAGTTTCAAGTGAGGTTTCTTCCCTTCTAGGCATTTAAATCTGTAGACTGCATAATAAAGGCAATCTCTGCTATTGAATGATGGGTTTCACATGTAAGAATGTTTATTCTTACAATTCTTAGATCAAATCTAAATGAATTCCTTACTTTCAAGCCATTGTGCTAATGAGGAGAGAATTCATCTTTAATTCACTATAAAAAATGCTAGGAAAATTAAAAACTTTCAATTTGAATTAAGAATTGTAAGAATAAATATTAATATAAATTTTTCTTTCTTTTTTCACAAGAAACATCAGCTTAGAGAAAAATACATTATTTAAAAATACACCCAAATACACAGATACACATTTATACAAGATGTGCATTGTGGTGCAGTAGATATCTGCTCAGAATGAGAAATTGTAGAGTTGAGTTCAAATTCTAGTCTAATTCATTGCGTTCACTTATGTGCAAATACCCTTTTAATTAAATTTATCCTAAAACTTAAACATAACGTTGAAACATGAAATCTCACAAGTTGAATTAATAGGTAGAGTATTTTTAAGACAGAGAGTAATACATTTTATGCCTATGAGTCAAGTGAGATTACTTGTATTTATTATTTACCATTTTATAAATAACTGAAAACAGTTTTTAATCATAATTTTATAAAAATATCTATGAACTATAGAACAAGAAAATTGAACATCTGTCTCAATTTCTGAGATGAGGTATTATAACTACATTTTTTAGACTGTTGTCCTCATCTTTATTGTCATATTCACAATGTTTCAGCTGTTGTATGCTCTGGCCTTTTACAGATGATATATGTTGTACCCAAGTAGATAAAAATGTTGGTTGAAGTAATCCAGTGACTTGACCCAAAGAATTGTGAGTTCAATATCTGACCACAGCAGAGGTGAACAAAAATCTGCAGAGTTGAGTTACTAAAGAAAAATAACTGAAACTTAGATATCCACAAAAGCTATGGAACTAAAACAATTCAGTGGATGTAAAAAAAGTGGGGTTGATTTGAAATTCCAACATATATCACCTGTCTTTTCTAAACTCTTTAATTATTGCCTCACTGCTTCCTGCTTGCTGGAAGTCCTCCTCTGTAGTTCATGTTTTTAAGAACACAAGGAGCCCTCTGAGCCCTCAAATTATTCACATATTAGCCTCTTACCTCTTTTTGGCAAAGTATTCGAGGATGCGCATTGTGCAGTGGCTATCAGCTCGGAACGACAAATCGGGGGGCCAAGTTTGAATTTCAGTTGAATTCTTTGCTTTTACTTACGCACAAAGGGAAAGGTAATAATCCGTCTCTTCCACCCAGTTATGGGTTAAATAGGACAGATTGGGTTTTATAGCCTTGGCTGGCAACCATTCTAATGCAGAAAGCAATGGCAACCTTCTGAGGGATAATCTGCCCAGTCAGTCATGTCTCTTTCAAGACATGATCACCAAAAGTGTGTATCACCTATGGCACTTAAGTAACTTATTCGAGTCTATTATCATTACTGAAATAGTTAAACATCTTACAACCTTCTCTCTGACAAACAATATGGCTTTAGCTTCATCAGGTCTACCGCTGATATGCTAACGACCATCACTGAAGCCATACCGAGCTGTTGATAAGAACAGCAAGTATCTAGTTGTTCTTAGTATCTTGAAAAAATTTGACAAGGTTTGGCCTTCTGTATAAGCTCCAGAGCTATGGTATTTCTTGACGATTGATTTATCAAATCATGACATGAAGGTTGTTTTAAATGTTTCTAGATTCTTTTATATGAATGCAGACATTCTGCTTTTTTTTTATCTTCATCAATGATCTTCCTGATGTAATCAGTTCCCAAGTGGGCATCTATGCAGATGATACCACCATTTACACCCGTCTCAATAAGAAATCTGCCAACACTGACAAAGTAAACCTGGCAGTTGTCTTTCAAAAAGACCTCCGATCCATAATTGGGTAGGAAATTTTAATGCCTCCAAAATGAAGCTGCGCTCCTTTAACCACCAGAGAGAAACTTTCCTGCCTACCATCTGAATAGATGATGCTAGTCTCCTAGAGAGCAACATCTTGTGACTCCTTGGCCACACTCTCTCAAATGGAATGACTACACTGAATCCATTGCTGCAACTACTGTTAGGAAAGTTGAGTCACTGTTTTTCTCATCAGAATCCATTTGCACATTTATAAATCTACCATTTGCTGTTCATTGAATACTCTTGCCATATTTGGTTGGATGCTTTTTGCTATTCATGTTAAGGTTCACAAAGGAGGATCTGCAATATAATTAATCCTGACTTGGCAGCCCGCATCAGTCACTTTCTCACAGACATGAAGGTTTCCTTCATCTTTTCTACAAATATTTTCATGGAAACTGCTCTGTCAAGATTTTTTACCTGGTTCCTAACCACACATATTTTTTACCTGGTTCCTAACCACACATATTTATGCATGCTACAAGATTGGCATTTAGCCCCCACCCTTTTACCATCAACAGCTAAATGTAACCCCCTCTTCTACTTTAATATTTTTTTTTCACACTTCTCATTTGTGGAACACCATCTGTTTCCTTGCTTGTTACAATCTCTAAAAGTTTAAATGCAACATCAATTGCCAATTATCTACTTGAATCCCACCCATCTCTTTATTTTCTTTGACATCTCCTGTACCTTGTTTTTTCTCACACTAATTCATTTCTCACCAGTGGCAGTCCTGCCTTGTTTGGAGTAACTTATTAAAAAAATAATAATAAAGATGAGGCAAACTGTAAATAAAAAAATTAAATAAACCTGATTTTCTTAAATTATTTTATATCTCAGATTAGTTCTTGTTTAATTTTCCAATTTTTTTATAATTGTGATTTAGAGTCAGAAACATTTATTGCAGTAGAATATGTCAGTGATAAATATCCCCTATAATTCCATTATTATGAAGTTTCAAGTGAGGTTTCTTCCCTTCTAGGCATGTAAATCTGTAGACTGCATAATAAAGGCAATCTCTGCTATTGAATGATGGGTTTCACATATAAGCATGTTGAGCAGCAATACATTTTCTGTTGTCAAGTAATTCCAGTCAGTAGTATCCTCATCTTCTGGCATTAAACAAATGTTCTTCTTCTATGGACTGGTGCATTCTAGACTAACTGTCTTTGTAAAGATAAAGCAATAAAACTGTACATAAAAACAAGGTAATTGTTTTATTTCTAAATCTTATGCTTTAAATGATGGTTTTTTTGTAAAATTGATTTAAATTAAATAACCCTACTAACAATTGGGTGTATTCCATAGCTAACAGTTATGGCAAAAAATAAAAAATTGGGTAACTTGTGGTAACTTTATAGTAAGACAAGAGGAACATTGAAAACCCATAATAAAAGATGAGACAATGAAATCAGGCATGACTGAGCATGTATGATGGGAAAAGGTCAGTCATGAACCACTATTGAATCAAGTAAAAATTGACAGTGAAGAATATATGACCTCCTTAGTAGACCTAGTATAGAAATATGATATGGAAGCTGTTCATAAAAAATGAAAGAGAAACCACAGCAATGCCAAAAAGAGAAGCAAAAAATAGAGAAATATCATTGAATACAGCCAAATGTGACAAGTAGAAGCAGTAGGCAGATTAGAGTTAAGGCTACAATTTCCATTGCCAATGTCCACTGATAGGTGGAAATGAGATAAAAATATGCTCCAAGGATAAATGTTTTTACTTAGCCTTGTGTAAAGGGCCAAAGGAAAGTATGCTGCAAAACCAAATTTAATGTTAAGCATATTTCCTACACGTTTTAATTTTAGATCCATTTGCTGCCTGGAGGGAGCATCTATTTTGGGTTGGGTGGAATAACGTTGGTTTGTGCACTGGTGTTAATTAAGAATAGATATCCTGTATTGCTATCCCAGATGTAGAATAGATGACTTTTTTGTTGTTAATATTGTCTTTAATTGGCAACAATTAAAGATGACATTAGCAACACAAAGGTTGTCTTAGTCCTTAACATTGCCAAGGAAAATGTGTATAGACATCAGGTAGATGGTTTTTGTCAGGGGTCACCATTTGTAGGAAGTTCAGTCATTCAAGTTTGTTTTATATTAAATATCTGAATACCAAACAATAAAATAAAAATAAAGAAAACATGGTTATGTCTGTCAAATAAATTTATATTTACAAGCATATTGTCCATTGTTATACATGATACACATTTGGGCGATCATGTTTCTTTCGATTCACGACTGGCTAGGCAAGATTTTCCTGCAGTAGGTTGCCATTACTTTCTGCATTAAACTGGTTACCAACTAAGGCTACAACGGAGAATCTGTAACGTGATTGATACCAACTTGGCTGACCGCCTGCGGTCACTCTCTCACTGGTATGACGTGGCTTTCCTGTGCCTCTTCTATAAATACTTTCACGACTTCTGCTCTGATGAATTTAGATCACTGGTGCCCCCTAGGTGTGAATTTGCATTAGATACTAGATTAGCAACTAGGTTCCACCCTTTTACAGTGAAACCGATGAAATGTAACCGCAATTTCTACTCCAACAGCTTTTTTTCTTGCACTTCCCGCCTGTGGAATTCCTTTCCGCATACTTGCTTCCCCAACGGCTAGAACCTCCAGGAGTTTAAATGTAAGGTCAATAGACAACTCCTAACACACTAACTCGCACCCATTACTCTCAAACGCTCTTCCTATGTACCTCCTTACTCATCTATCACCCTCCTTCTGACATTTCCTATATCCAATTGCTCTATGTAACCCTCTGTGCTATAGTGGCAGTGGAATACTTTCTTGGGGTGATACGATTAAAAAAAACAAACTTTATCCTGCTATTTCAACCCATAGCAGGAGGAAGAAGTGATAGATTAATACCTTTCCACAAAGGTATTTGTGCATAAGTGAATGTAACAAAATTCAACCAGGATTATGAACTCGGCTCTCCAATTTCTCATTCTGAGTCGATATCCATTAAACCACAGTACACAACAAACATCTGTTCATGAATTGAAAAAGAGTTAAAACAGAATGAAAAATAGTCTCTAGGTCTTTGGGGGTTGATCACCAAAAGTCTTGAGAAAAGATTCAAATTCAGGTTAGATGAGGAAAAAGGCAGAAAGAAATTTGTGAGCCTATGTGAAAACCTTGCTTTCACAGAAATTAGCCATTTTGCCAAGAAAAAAAGAAAATAGTGAAATCCTTTTTTATATAAGAAAAAAATTAACAAGTCTTTGAAGTCATGTGAAAGGTTGTTTCTGTTCACACATCAAACTTGAAATTTTGGTCAGTGTCAAATTATTCAGCTATTATTTCCACTTTAACTTGGTACTGCAAAAAAACTTTATTGCAATAATCCAAGAAAGCTAATTATTTCAAACTATCTCTTTGTCTACTTTTGAACATATGCAAACCATCTTTTTGTGAGTAACAAACTTTCTTACCTGTTTTAAATCTTTTTGAATATAATTGCCACATCATTTAATTTATATGAACATTTTTTCATGACAATTTGTTGAAACTACAGACTTAAACATTTGATTTATTTTCCTGAAACAACTTCAAGTGTGTACATTCATAAATAAATTCCTTAACTTGTTTGTTTTTTTTTTAAATTACCAGTTTCTTCATTATTATCATCCTGTATTAATCTTGGCTTGGGTATATTAACTGTTCATTTTAACCTCAAAGTCCCACGCCCCTATAAGGGAAAGAGAAAACACCACCTCTCTTATTCTCAGTATTAAAAAATATGTATAAAATAAAATTCTGATGAAAGAAACTACTTTTGAAAGGAACATACATTTATTACATTGACATAAAACAATAGAAAATACAACTTTTAAAAAAGCTTGCACAAAAATTGTAAAGGAAAAGACATTTAATAAGATGGAATTGTCTGGATTCGGAGTCATGTCTTATAGTTAGATCAGGTGAAATCAAACACAAACTATTTAAATAATTCTTGTATTACCCCCAAAAATGGCTGACTCAAAGATACTGTCAATCATTTTTGCATAATTTTTAAACTTTGTACCCACAAAAAAATGGTGTATCTATGGGATGGTTCTTCAGTTGAAGCTGCTATTACTTTAAACTACCAAGTACTTGAATTTGAAAATACTCAGTGGATTAGAATACATTTTATAGTCAACATTGTCATTTGATTGTATTGTGGCTGATTTTCCTTCATAAATTAAAGTGTGATAATACAAAATGTATTAACTCCCAAAGGAAAATAACAAGAAGTTTTCCATTAATAAAGATGTGCATCAGATAGCACACACTCTAGGTACATTAGTGATTAAAACATATTTATAAACCTTTTGATAAAATTAGTTTTCAGAATTGATAGATTCTGAATGGATTAGATTAGGGTGAGATTTTTATGTATCATATTGTTGTTTGAATGCACTGTCACTAATCTTCCTTCATGCATTAAATTGTGATTATACAAAATATAGTATTAAACCCTGAAGGGATATTGACAAATAGGAAATTCAACTAGCAAAAGTATAGCAAAAAGTATTTAATAAATTAGTAGATGCAGTTGTCTGGATTTGAACCAATGACTTACCAGTGTTTTTAATGAGTAGGATCAGATGAAGCAAAGAACGATTAACTATTTAACAACTTCTTGTCCAAAAAAAAAAAAAAAATGACTAAAACATAATGTCAATCATTTTTGGAGAATATTTAAATTCATGTGCCCCCTCAAAAAGGGGGTTTCAAAACAGTTTTTCTGTTGATACCAAAATATTACTTTAATCTACCAAGACTGTCAGCAACATTATTTACAAAATGATAATAATGTTAACCAAGTACAATGTGATTGGAGTAGATAGACTAAACTATCACCTGGTTCACACTCCATCCACGTCTATTGAACAGGTGAAGAGGCTCATCCCTTGTTTTCTGTTTAGGATGCGGTTTCCAGTTTTTTCTCTTTTCCAGTCTCCTCACTTTTTTTTTTTTTCTTTTTTCAATTGGAGTAGATAGACTAAACTATCGCCCGGTTCACACTCCATCCACGTCTATTGAACAGGTGTAGAAGCTCATCCCTTGTTCTCTGTTTAGGATATGGTTTCTGGCTTTCTCTTTTCCAATCTTTTCACTCCTATGTAGTGCCCTCGGGGTGATATGATTAAAAAAAATAAATAAATAAAAAATAACTATGAAAACAAGTTTTTTTATTCATAATTTTCTCAAAATATCTATCAGCGATGTATAAAAAAAAAAAAAAAAATTTAAATAGATACAATTTTCCAGGCACAGGCATTATATTCTTCTTAAATTATTTTATATATCTTATTGCTTATGGTTTCAATTTTCTTATAATCTTTTAAATATATAATTTTTAATACTTTCATGGTAATAGTTCAGGCGACCTCTTTACTATGACACCTAAACTTTTTTTAATTTAAGTGCAGTACGAGACTGGTATTGAGATCTCATCAATTTACAGTTGTGCTGGCTAGATGTCGCCACAAGTTCTACGTTAACTTTCTAGCTCTATGCTTTCCAGCCAACTTCAATCTGCAAGAATTTAAATGTAAAGTCAATCACTATCTAGTGTCCTCCTCATTACTCTTTTCACTCATTGTTAAGGTTTCTGTCCCTAATATTTGTTTTAGTGGCTTTCCTTCCTTGGATAAGTTGATACCAATTAAAAAAAAAAAATGAATTAGGATCAAGGATGCTTAATTAATAAAAATCCAAGGCCTGAAACTCCAGCAATAATAGGTTACTCCCAATTTCAACTCTTCTTCAAAAATTATTTAAAAAGCATTATGAAATTTAATAAAAAATGCTTATAAAATCTGTCAATATATTACTTATTGTCAGTCAAATGCCCACTGATGAAAGACTCTTAAATGGTGGACCCTAAGCACCTTAACTAAATAATTGGTGAATCTCTGAAAATGCTGAACTACATAGTTTACATGCATAGGGTTTCTCACCAGTATGCGTTCACATGTAATTTATTAATGTGGAATTTTGTGAACTTTGCTGTACACATTTCACTTTAATATAGTTTTTCACCAGTGTTTATTCACATTACATTTTAAAGATGCTCTGAGAACATGCTGAATGACACACTTCACATGAATATGGTTTCTTACCAATATACATGCACATCTGATGTTTTAGACTCTGAAAACTTTGCACAATACACTTTACATGAATATCAGTTTTCAGTAGTGGCTGATCTTACATAACTGTTTAACTGAATTCAGTGAAAATTTCTCATACAAATTTCACATGGACATGGTTCTTCACAAGTGTGCATTTGCATTCCAGTATGTATGAACATGTGAGATTTGAACAATGAACATTCAGGTGACAACAATATTTATCCCTTCTTAACACTCATAAACTAAAATTCAAGGTGAAAAAATTCCAGATTTTTTTTTCAACTAAATTATCTAGATACTCACATTATATAAAAGACAAACTATAAAAGACTACATACAATTTATCCAGTATTAGTATCTCTTATGTCACTAACAAGATAATAAATAATACTTATATATTTTTACATCTTTCCATTTCTTGTTTTTTGTAGGTAGGAATGTTGGGGGAAGTTATGAATGTAGTTTTTGACAAGTGTGTATATGCATGCTTTATTACAATTGTGCTGTGAGAAAAAAGCTTAATCACAATTTACATGAATATGGTTTCTTACAAATGAATATTCGCATGTGACTTTTTAACTTTAAACTTTCTAAAAACTTTGTGCTAAACATTCTACAAGATTATGATTTTTCACCATTGTGTATTTGCAAATGACTATTTAACTTTGCATTTTGTGAAAACTTTGCATTACAGACTTCACATGAATATGGTTTCTCACCAGTGTGTATTCGCATATGACTTTTTAAACCTGAGCTTTGAGAAAATGCTGAACCACACATTATACATGAATATGGTTTTTCACCAGTATGTGTGCGCATGTGACATTTTAACTTTGAACTCTCTGCAAACTTTGCATTACACACTTCACATGCATATGGTTTTTCCCCAGTATGTGTTCGCATATGTCTTCTCAAATTTGAACTTCGAGAAAATGCTGAACCACACACTTCACATGAATATGGTTCCTCGCCTGTATGCGTTTGCATGTGTCGTTTTAATGTTGTACTCTGAGAAAATGTTGCACTACACATTTCACATGCGTATGGTTTTTCACCAGTATGTGTTCGCATGTGAATTTTTAAATTTGAACTACCAGAAAATGCTGAACCACATACTTCACAGGAGTATGGTTTCTCACCAGTATGTGTGCGCATGTGACATTTTAACATTGAACTTTCTGAAAAATGTGCACTACACAATGCACATGAATATGGTTTCTCACCAGTATGTGTTCGCATATGACGTTTTAACTTTGAACCCTCTGAAAATTTTGCATCACACATACCACAAGAATATGGTTTTGCACCAGTGTGTATTCGTATATGACATTTTAAACTTGAGCTCTGAGAAAATGCTGAACCACACACTTCACATGAGTATGGTTTCTCACCAGTATGTATTCGCATGTGACGTTTTAACATTGAACTAAGCGAAAATTTTGAGCTACAAACTTCACATGAATATGGTTTCTCACCAGTGTGTGTTCGCATATGAGTTCTTAAACTTGAACTTCCTGAAAATGCTGCACCACATACTTCACATGCATATGGTTTTTCACCAGTATGTGTTCGCATGTGACATTTTAATATTGAATTCAGTGAAAATGTTGAGTTACACACTTCACATGAATATGGTCTCTCACCAGTGTGTGTTCGCATATGAATTCTTAAACTTGAACTTCCAGAAAATGCTGAACCACATACTTCACATGTGTATGGTTTCTCACTAGTATGTGCTCGCATTTGGGATTTTAAACATGAATTTTCTGAAAACATTGAGCTACTCATTTCACAAATGGTCCTTTATCAGTATATACATATTATTTTATCCTGAACTAAATGCAAATATGGTGTCTTTCTCATATTGTTAATGCCAAATTCCAAATAATTTGAACCACACTCTTCAGATGAACATGTTTTTTTTTTCAATGTGTGTACACAAAATTTTAAATATAAACTGTTAAAAAAAATCCAGTCTTTTTTCCCAGGTTGGATGAATTGTCTCCAGGATGTACTTCACATTAATCTTTGTTGGGGAGGTCCCTTTTTCTGGAAAATACAATCTGCACAAGAAAATAGAATAGTATTAGCATCTTTTTTAGAAATGTATTTTTAATTAGCACTCTAAAATACAAATAAAAAAAGGTTTTTACTATAGATTTTTTCACCTCTTCAATCATTAGCCAAAACAAAAATATTAATAGCAGGCATTTTCCTATCCAGTCAAGGTTTTCAATGGATGTCACACTTACAGGAAAATCCCTTTGACTTTAAATGGAATAAGTGTTTTAAACATTAATAATTTCATAATTATGAAAAACAATTAATATGCAATACAGATTTCATGAATTATTTTTAAATATGTAACAACTTGGATAATATAAGAATTAATAATAAAAAGAATAACAAATATTAATAAAATACTATAATAGACTATACATAATAAAACTTTAATGACCATTTTGAAAGTAAAGTCATATAAAGTAGTGGTGTACAAACTACATGGTAGGACAAGTGCAGACTGAGAAATCATTTTTTTAAAAATATTTAATGTATTATTTGATTAATCAGTTTTTCTTCATGGTTATTGAATTTCAGTTTATGTATAATGGAAATAAATGACAAGTCTACAACAATGTATTCATTTCAATGAATACCCATGAAAAATAACCAAATTTGTAGAGATGTCTAAGTTACGAGGATCATTTCCAATTGAGTCAGTGTAGTCACTTTACTATATGAAACTAAGTTACGAGGATCATTAAGAACAGTGGATTACTTTTTTCCAAGAAATCAGAAAATATTTCATTAATAATCTTATACTTTCATATTGATAGATAAACTTAATTTCTTGCTAGCATTTCTATTTTCTTGCATGGTTTTAACATGAAATCTCAGTGGACAAATGTAACTGTTAGTTTCTGCTTTAAAAACGTTTTTGTCAATACTTCTCAGATGAGGTAGTATTTACCTTATTTACATTGTTTGGACAGTTGTGCTCATCTTTGTGGCCATGTTTACAACATTGTATGCTTGCTTTCTTCAGGTGTTAAGAATTTTGAACTGAACCCTTTATTTCGATTACTGGGTTATATCATTCTCATTCCATATGCAAAGCCACTTCCCCAACTTTCTATGTTATTGAACTCACAACACTTTGGGTCAAGTCATTGCAACTAACCAATGCCCATATCTACTTGAGGACATCAGTGTATAGAGAGTTTTGAGTTCAATACCTGGCTACAGCAGTGGTGATCAAATAACTTAGAAAGTTAAGTTAAAGGGAGATAACTACATGACACCTGGAAGTGGCTTCGAAAATGGAATGAGAATGATACACCCCAGTGATTGAAATAAATTTGTTTGTTTGTTTTGAGATTAAACAACCTATCAATCCTTATGGGATCATTTAAGGTCACAACAAATGATTTTAGGTAACGTTATATTATTTTTACAGAATTTTGGAAGAGATTGAAATAAAGAGTTCGGTTTGAAATTTCTAGCACCTGAAGAAGGCTGGAGCATACAATATCCGAAATGTCATAAACATGGCAATAACTTTTGAATAAAGTGTTGCAGTAAAATTTCATCTGACATGTTTAACGCTATGAAAAACAAAGTTGTTTACGCTTTGGTGAAATGGCATACACTGAATTTCAAGCTTGCTTATAGTAATTCCTAAAAGATGTGTTACCATCTGAAACTACATGCATGCAGTTCTGGGAATGCCATCTATTGGAAAGCAGCGAGAACTTATTCAATGTCCTAATAGCAAAAGCATTTTTGGGTCATAACACTGTTCTGTTTGATTTACTTTTTACTATTGGGTTAAGTATAGTTGATTTTTTCTATTATCTTTCAAACTTTCATAGAGCTTAAAGAAGCTGCTCTGATCAACAGGTGCATAATATTGGGGTATTTGTAATGCCATGCAGTGCACAAATACGTGTTTTTGTATGTATTTATAGTGGGCAACCTAGAAGCCAAATTATGCTTTAGTCTTAAACAACTTCTGGCTTGTTTGTATTGCCATAGACGATGGTAATAATTATTTTGGCCTTTTTCTTAAAACCTAATCTTATGACAAATATAATGAAAAAATATCAGTAAACAAAAAGAAAACTCCCCATTCTTCAATATTTGTGGTATTCATATCAATTTCTTCAAACATTTTCTAGATAATTTTACACTTTGCAAAACTAATTTAAATTCTTTTATTGTTACTAATGAATTCTCTGTTCCAAACGATATTCCTCTTTGTTAAAAAGATTCTAAGATATATATGCTTGGTCTTGGTGTTTAGTTTCAAGAGAATTGTCTATTGAGTCCTCAGCTGATTCTTTCATGTATTTTAATCTTTTTGTTATGGTACTGTTAGGATGTGCGTTGTGGTGCATTGGATATCGGCTCGGAACGAGAAATCGAGGAGCCGAGTTCGAATTCCAGCCGAATTCATTTCATTCACTTACGCGCAAATACCCTTGGGAAAGGTATTAATCCGTCTATTCCTTCCAGTTATGGGTTAAATAACAGGACAGATTGGGTTCTATAGCCTTGGTCGGCAACCAGTCTACCGCAGAAAGCAATGGCAACCTACTGCGGGATAATCTTCTGCCCAGTCAGTCATGTCTCTTTTGAGATATGATCGCCCAAGCGTGTATCACGTATGGCATTTAACTGACTGACTGTTAGCTCTTTTCCCTTTATTGCTCTTTCTTCTCAGGACTGTAGCATACAACGTATTTGACTATATAGAAACTGCTCTATCCCTACATTCATCAGTGAACATTTTAGTTTGTTGACTTTGAAGCATATCACACCAAGAGGTTTAATCATTATAATGTTACTGATGTTGCCAATATTCAGACTTTCAATTTTTTAGTCAATTAGTCTCTCACTTAAGTAGTGGATTTCCCTACTAATTCTGATCAACATGCTTCTTTACTTGGTTTGTTCTTTACCTCCTCTACTAGCTCTTGTTGAGCATCACAACATGGTTATCTTGACAATTTGGATGTAATTCTTGGCTGTAGTATCTATTAATATTTCTTTTGTTACGTGTTAAGAGTAACAAAAGAAAAAAATATGATTGACCAAAACTCAAAAATAAAAATCACAGACAAATATTTATTTCACAAAACACACCAAATAAAACATTTACAAATATACAATTTTTGTTGTATTCAAAACAAGAAACAGAGTTTACTACTGGCAAGTGTTACGAGGAGAGAAGGGGAAGGTAAGGTCAGTATCTTTACCCAGTTAAGTTGGCAAGGAAGTTAAGTACTACATTTTCTGGAAATCCTCAAATGAGTATATAAAGAATAAAGAATCATTTTAAGTATGGTCAATGAAAGAGTCAAAAATATGTATTTACCCATATAGTTTCATGAGGTTCTCTTTCAGGTTTTAGTTGGTCGGCAATTTCTTATAGATTCTTTTGGCTGGATATAAATCCTTGAATCAAACTGGAGTTGATAACATCAGCAAACCCTGGTAACAACTGACTGTTCTCTGCGCAAAACCTATTTTTATAGAGGCTAACACCTAATTTTCATATTTCTAGAGCCCTTCAAATTTTCTTGATTTTACTGGAATTTTCTCGATCATTCTAGTACCTTCCAAATGTTCTATTTCTAATTTCCTTATTTTTACAACTACTTCATGAATTAAAACTTTTTTGGAATATGGATAGACTTACTCTTATTCAACATAGTATTACAGAGCCACCAAGCTTGTTAGAGGCTATACAGTGAAATTAAAGCTAAAATAGTAAATTTAAGAAAGATTATTCATTACATTTTTTAATACATTTTAAAATTAAGCATAACCTTTTTTTAGGGTGGTAACTAAATTATATCAAGATATCAGAAGTTACATTAACTACATGATTGGAACTGTTGTCCTCATCTTTATTGCCATGTTTACCATGTTTTAACTGCTGTATGCTCCTGCCTTCTTCAGGTGCTAGGAATTTCAATCCCTGGGGTATATCATTCTTATTCCATGTGTGAGAGTTCGGTTTGAAATTTCTAGCACCTGAAAAAGCTGGAGCATACAACACAGTTTTCTGTTTTTTTTTATTTTGTGGTAGAAAGTATCTTCTAATTCCAAACATCTCAATTGTCTGAATAAAAAGGAAGCTTCTTTCTACAAAATTATAAATAAAAAAAAGAAAATGTTACACTTACACTTTCTGTGTATATTCGTCTGATTTTCCAAATTGGGAGAAATTCTACGTTAGAAATAAAAGAAGGTAGTTTTGAATAAAAAATAATATAAAATAAAAATGTATTGGTTAAATTTTAAATTTTAAAAGTTACTATATTCAGAAAATGATTTTGAAGAGTGAAAGACAAGGAAGTACATAATATTAAATAAACAAAAGAATTATCAGCAAATTAAAACTTAATATTAGATAACCCTAAGATACTAAGGTTTAAAATGAATTTTATACATGAAAAACTTTCTTGAAGGTTTCATTTTAGCTTTAATTGAAAGATAAAGGATTAAATTAATTTCCAGTAAAAAAAAATATTAATTTTCATTTAATAACAGTATCACCTGAGATAAAACGAATGTAGTTTTAAAAGATTTTTCAAATTATTATAATTAAAATATATATAAAAAAAGCATTCATGTAAAAACCTGTTTTTGTTTGAAATTTTTTTTTTCTTAAGACAATAGTGTACTTAATAAATCTTATTTATAAAAGCAATTAAAAATTTTTCTAATTAAATAATGTCAGTTAGAAGAGAAAGAAATTTGATGATTTACATTCTCCATAATCTTGCTTTTAATCAATAAAAAAATAATTTTGGATGAAAATGTAATTGCTCAAAATTTCATGAAATTAAGTGAATGAATGGTAAATAAGAAAAAAAAATTATTCATTTACAAATAAGTCCTGAAAGTCATTGAAATTTATTATTTGGTTTTGCAAGAATTTCCAAATCAATGTGTTTTTCATAGCAAAAAAAAACAAACAAACAAGCACTAAAACACTAATCAACCAGTAATGCAAAAAAGGAATAAAAGAAAGATTTTTAACCAAAATTTTGCATGTATTAGAAAAGATTAACAAATTTAAGAAAATAATAAAATATACTTTGGATTTTCCTCTTAACAATAACAAACATTTTGACAATAAAACTGTTTTTATCCAGTTTGGGACCTTTTTCCATCATGCTAGGCTGTATTTATTTTTTTTTCCTCAGCAAAAATGTGTAGATTCCTACCATAATATCTTATTTAGAAAAGCAATTAAAAGCTTTTCTAATTAAATGCTCTTAGTTTCATTGCATTTTTCATTTTACGGGACCTCTCCAGAAGTCAGTTGGTAGACCAGCCATGATTCACAGTGCTCACCTCGGTTTTAAAAAAAATTTCAATTTTTCTGCCATTTTTCATCAATTGACATATTTTGTAAACAGAAGCCAATTCTTGGTTTTAAAAAATCTTGCAAAAATAGAATACACCTCGCTGACACATTATTTTATTCAAATTACCAAACTTAAACTTACCTTAATCTGACTTGAAACAAGAATTACTTGCTTACTGCCTGAAATGTACTATAAAAGCGTTTCTTAATTATGGTATCCTTGTTATCAGGGCTGTCATTGCCTTATCAGAGGCGATAAATGACATGACATACAGTAGCTGCCAAAAAAAAAATTGACATAAATCTTATGTGTATGCTTTGTTTTTAACTATGTTAAAATTAAAAATGTAACAATATTTTCAGCAATTTTATAGAATTTTTAGTTAGTTTAGCTTTATAGCCTTATGTTTGAAGATGTTTTATGAAAAATAAAAATTTAAATAATATAAAACTTTCTTTTAAAAAAACTTTTACAATTTAATAACAGCAGAGGTAACTCAATTTATGAAATATTATGGAATTTATTAATTTTATTTTTAATATCTATTTTTCATATTCTTTTTAGGTACCTCCACAAAATTGTGAATTTTACAATTCCTTTTTTTTTTTAACAAAATTAGAAAATAAAACTTGCTTTAAATTTTGAAGGGATGATTTGCAAAGCAGGTTGAATGTTGAAACGTTGGACATAGGAAACAGTGAAGAAAGATGAAAGAATTGTACCCTGCCGAAAATGTTTATATAAGCTTTTTTTCTTTATGTATGGAGCGCAACCTTTGAAACATATGACCTTTTAATGATATATATCATGTATGGCCACCCCTAACAAGAAAATATAGGTAATCACAGCATGCAGACAATTAAAATGTTTTAATTATTTTAAAAATTCAATGACTGAATTATTTCTATTAAGCTTTTCAATTTTCAATTAGTAAATGTAGTTTTCATGCATTAATTTCACACCCCAGCATTAACGATGAAGGAGAAAATTTAAAAAATTTTTTGAAGCTTTATAAATTATTATAATAAAAATAAAAACAATTATTGTAAAAATTCATTATTCATTGAAATTTGTTTTTTCGTTTCAGACTATGATATATTTTATATATTTATAAAAGCAATTAAAAGTTTATCTAAGTAAAAGAATTGGCATAGCTTTATTGCATTTTTGTTTTCGCAACTTGGAGAAGATTTTCTAAAAATTGGCTATGAAGAAAAAAAAAGGCAGTTGATTAGCATTCCATTCTCCAATGACCCCTGAATTTAATTAATATTAGGTTTATGGAGAAATGATGGCGAATTTCTAGACATTTCCGGAAATTTGTGGGGGGTGGGTAACAAGTAAAAAACAAAAAAAAAACACCTGTACATATTTTTTTGACCAATATTTTCTAAAAATAATTATTTCAACAATGATTTCAGTCAATTATACATAGGTCCTGAAATTTTCACCAATATTCGATCGTTATTTAACTTTTGCAAGAATTTCCAAATTAATGTGTCTTTCACCGGCAAAAAGTTCCTTGCGTAAAAATTACATCACTCACGGACGAAATAAAAACAAAATTTTCTACGTGTTAGAAAGAATTAA
This sequence comes from Ascarosepion bandense, assembly GCA_037127315.1. Classification (NCBI taxonomy): domain Eukaryota; kingdom Metazoa; phylum Mollusca; class Cephalopoda; order Sepiida; family Sepiidae; genus Ascarosepion; species Ascarosepion bandense. Next base: position 4,878,495 of record JBBBDQ010001152.1, on the reverse strand, counting down.
AATTTTTGTTAAAAATAATTAAAAAATACTTTGATCCTCTTTAGTCTTAACAAACATTTTGCCGGTAAAACTTTGATTTTTTTTATTAGTTTTTCGGGTCTTTTTCCATTCTCTGCACACCAAAGAATCTTTTTAAAGAGTAAACAATAAACATTCATTATTATTATTATTTTAATTTTATTTTTTTTACACACTAATTTTATCAAAATGACTTTTAAAATACTGAGTCTGAGTATTACCAATTGAACTCGAAGAAAATTCCACTATTTTGAACCATTTTCGCAATGTGAAAAAACGATCCGGTTTGAAATACCTATTTTTAAAATAGAATTTTTTTTCTTTTACAATAATAATGAATTCATGTCAATCAGGTGATTGTGATTTCTGCTGATTTAATGGAAAATTTTGAATTCATTGCCGTTTAATAAGTGAACCTTTCTGTTGTTATTAATTTAAAAAATGTTTCATTTTTACAACACGCAAATAATCTGTGTTGTACAAAGTAAAAAAAAAAACATTGAAAGAACTCAAATGTTAAATTAACTTTCATTAAATAAGAAATGAGTTTTGAAAATTAAAAAAAAAAAGAAAATTCAACTTGCATTTTAAAAATTCGATGTGCTACCGAGAAAAAAAAATAAATACGGAATTATCACTTTCTACAAATTTGTAAAAGAAAAGTTACTTACTTCTTTCTGTTCATTTTCACCTAATATTCCTTTCTGAGGTAAATTTATGTTTTTGAGAAAATAAGGAAATATAGAATTTGAGATAGATTCAAAATTTGAGGATTAAAAATTAAATAGGCATGAAAATAAAAGGTAACTGGTAATTAAAAAAAAGACTTCAGAAGAGCTACTGTCAAGGGAAGTAATTCATGCAACTTTTTTAAAAACTTTTTTAATTTACGAATTGAACAAAAACAAAATTAATAACCATTTTTAACAACGGAATCCTTAAAAAATTGTTTTCTTCGCTAGTAAATACAATAAATGATAGATTTCGTAAATTTTCGTAAGTCCCGACGCTTTTCCCCATCAAATTTATCCAAAATAGCACTCTCTCTGTGCAAATATGTATGCCGAACTGTTAGTTATTGAAGAAACTTATCTTTTTTTTTTATCTAAATGCCCATAAAAAACGAACTATATCTCGCACTTTTTCTCTCCCGTAACTCTCACGAAGTCATGTAATTAACTGCAGAATGACGTACTGCGTAATGCAACGAATTTTGGCAGATTTTTGGTCGATTTTTCTTCATTTACTGATACTTCCGGTAATGAAAGTAATACGCTAATGTATTTCTACGCTTATTACTTTCATTACAGGAAGTACATAGCCGGAAGTTTTAGTAAAGGAAAAAAAATCGACCAAAATTCAACAGAAAATTCTGCCTACGTAGAACCCTTACCTCTTTACCTTCTCCCTTACCTCTTTACCTTCTCCACTGTCTCAAAAGTACTTACTGACCTAAGGAGCGACTACATCAAAGACATTCCTTACTCACGATGCTCCCACATTCCTAAGCCTAAATCTCTTTCAGCATTTTATTTGCCATGAACCTTTTAACCTCCATTGGACCTATATTCAAGTATTACTTTATCTGTAAAAACATTAATTGACATGTGTATATATAAAAATGCTACTTTTCTACTCCAATTGCCTTTCTTGATTTTATAATCCTTTTATGACTCATAGTGGGCTATCTACCACAAGGCCAAGTTCCGTTAACCTGCAACAGTATACAATTACCCTTCATTAGAACGGACTCCCACTACAACTAGAAAAGGAATAGATAAGCAACCCACTATAGGCCTTCTTCAAGTGATAGATGTCTCTAACTCAACTCTCGAAATTTCAGTTTTTCCTCTGTTGTAGACAGGTATAATTGAACGAATCAATGGATTCAACCAACACTTTTATCCACTGGTGCTAGACACAGAACTTGCGAAACTAGAACATTAGAACAATCTCTACAGCAGTAAATGAAATAAAAAGGGTTCAGTTCGAAATTTTAGACCACCAAAGAAGGCTGGAGAGTAGAATGGACAAAAACTTTGTGAATGTTGCAACAAAGATGAGGACAATAGTCTGAATAATGTATTGTAAAATAGTGCAAATAATTTTTTACCCATTGTTATTATTATTATTATTATTATAGGTAAAAGTTTTAACTTCTTAGTAACTAAATATAATAATAATAAATAATATAATAAATGTATATGCTGAACTCAAATCAACTGTTAGTTATTGAAGAAACTTACCTTTTTTTCATCTAAATGTCCATAAAAAAACGAACAATATCTTGCTTCTTTTTCTCTCCTGTAACTCTCACAAAGTCATTTAATTAACTGCAGAATGACATACTGCGTAGGCAACAAATTTTGGCTGATTTCAGCCAATTTACTTCCGGTTAGGAAAGTAATGCGCTTTTTTTTTTTGTATTCCTCAACCTGTGCATTACTTTCCTAACCAGAAGTAAATCAGCCAAAATTTGTTGCCTATGCAGTACGTCATTCTGCAGTTAATTAAATGACTTTGTGAGAGTTACAGGAGAAAAAAAGAGCAAGATATAGTTCATTTTTTTATGGACAATTACATTAAAAAAGGTAAGTTTCTTCTATAACTAATTGTTGATTTGAGTTCAGCATGTACATTTGCACAGAGATAATGCTATTTTGGATAAATTTGAAGGGGAAAAGCCGTCGGGAGTTAAAACGAACATTTACCATCTAATTTTTTTTCCAATCAGAAAAATCTAGTTAGTTGGAATAGAAAGTTGTATTATAAAGTGCAATCAAGACTTTAATTGGAGTAGATAGACTAAACTATTGCCCGGTTCACACTCCACCCACATCTATTGAACAGGTGAAGAGGCTCATCCCTTGTTTCCTGTTTAGGATGCGGTTTCCAGTTTTCTCTTTTCCAATCTTCTCACTTTTTCTTTTCAATTGGAGTAGATAGACTAAACTATCGCCTGGTTCACACTCCACCCTCGTCTATTAAACAGGTGTAGAGGCTCATCTCTTGTTTCCTGTTTAGGATGTGGTTTCCGGCTTTTTCTTTTCCAATCTTTTCACTCCTGTGTAGCCCCCTGCACATCCGTTACCACCTTGCTCGGGGTGATATGATTAAAAAAAAAACAGAAAAAAACAAACAAACAAAACACTGCGTATAATTTTAAAAGAGAAACATTTATATTTATTAGTATGCACTACAGAAAAAGGAAAAATACAAAATATACTTTGAAATCTTTTTAACTGGTTGTTGTCAAATCAGATGAGAATTTTCATTCGTGAAATTCAAAATTCTTTTCAGTTCTCTGCATTTGGTTTGTAACTTTCTGCTTTCTCATCTGAATGTTTTGATATTTTCTTCTTGATGTCAAAATACTTTCTAAAGTTATCTACTGATGTGAGTTGTTGTATGAGAATAAAATAGCCTCACACCTTTTATCTGGTCATTTCTGTGGGCTTGAAACCATGACTCTCATATTTTCTTCTTGATGCCAAAATGCACAAATTCCAAGAATTAAAGAAATTATGGTAGACTATTGCATGCCAGGAAAATAAATGAAGGACCATATATAGGAAAAGTGGATACTTTTAAAACATTTTGTTTACAAAGACGAGTGCCCAAAATTTCAGTCAGTCAGTCATTTAAGTGCCATACGTGATACACGCTTTGGGTGATCATGTCTCGAAAGGGACATGACTGACTGGGCAGAAGATTATCCCGCAGTAGATATTCAAGATTATTCTGCAGTAGACTGGTTGCCAACCAAGGCTAAAACCCAATCTGTCCTATTATTTAACCCATAACTGGAGGGAAGAGATGGCTTAATACTTTTCCCAGGGGTATTTGTGCATAAATGAATGCAATGAATTTGAACTCAGTACCCCGATTTGTCATTCTCAGTCGATATCCACTGCACCACAATGCACATCCAAAATTTAAAAAACTAAAAATATACTCAGTTCATTTTACTTTTTAAAATTTGAATTTAGTTTTTTTTTTAATGAAAAAGCTTAAAAACAACAGCCAAGATGAAAGCCATTTGTGCTGACAGTTGGGACAAAATACAAAGCACAAGAGATTTTTTTATTTAGTTCTAAAAAATAAAATGCACCATTTCTGGAGTGAAGAGGAAAACAAAAATGTCAAACATCAAATGACAAAAAATGGTTTCTGAATTGGAAGATTTGCACATACTTCCTGTTAATAAATTAATCACTTTTCTTGTACAGATGCATTTGTACATCAACTTCACTCAATACAGGTAAATCACATGAGTGTCAGTCGTAGTACAGCCTGTCTGTATTCCTGCAGGGTTTTATCACTTGATTCAAAAATCACTGTCCTAAGTTTTAGCAAATTACTCCCTATGGGGAGAAGTGTATGGTTACGGCAATTTAGTAGATGCTGAGAAGGGCTGCCCTCATTCCTTGGGTTGGGTGTTTCTTACATCAAACAGTACCAGGTGTGGTTTGTTATGATACGAAAACAATGCTAAGTCTATGCATGCAGACTTAGTACGAAACGAGATATAGCTCGTACTCTTGTAACTACCCCGCAATAAAAAATACACACGTGCTCTGTTCCCGGTCCTTGTCTCTATTCATTATACCACATATCACTTCATGGTGGCAGCGGTAAAACCGATTCAAAAACAAAGATTGACCCCATACACATCTATAAACCTAATCAAAACTCTGTACGGAAAGGAAAAGAGAATTAAATCAGCCCGAAAAAATTAATACGACAACTACGGACACCGGCCAGCCATATTGTCTCTCGCAACCAAACACTTGTAAGTACGACACAAACTTACTACACCGATATTCGAAAGAAATCTTGTTTAAAAAACAAAAAAAAAAAACCTCTAATCTTATTACATCTCGAATACCTACTGTCTACTGGATAGTTTAATTGTAATTTGTGTAATTTTTCCCATCCGTCTAATACACATTGATACTACAGGGAAATACGTTCTTCAAAAAAGACAAACCTTAACCCGAGACAAAACGCTTCATAACGAAATGGCAACCCGTCTCCCCGAAATGCATTGGTCTGACCCCGACCTTAGCGAGGCGCTATTATTATTCAAACAAAAGATGACATTGTACCTAGAGGACGAGGAGATAACGGACACGGTAAAACAGGCTAGGAAAATCTGCCATGGCATCGGAGACGAAGGGTTAAAGAGACTTAACGCCAGTGGGCTGACAGAAGAAGAGAAACGGTCACCACAAAAACTATGGAAGTTTTACGAAGCACAAATAAACATTAACACAAGGACTAAAATAAACACTAACACATGGACTAAAATAAACACTAACACATAACTAAACAGGGGGGATGTTATGATACGAAAACAATGCTAAGTCTATGCATGCAGACTTAGTACGAAACGAGATATAGCTCGTACTCTTGTAACTACCCTGCAATAAAAAATACACACGTGCTCCGTTCCCGGTCCTCGTCTCTATTCATTATACCGCATATCACTTCATGGTTGTCCTTGTTTTTCTGCACGAGCCAAGCCGTTTTGCACTCTTAACTGCAGACTTGGCTTTCCGATTTCCTGATTTTCAGGGTTCGCCATGAGATGCTTGAAATCCCATTCTTTTGTAAAGTTCTTGAAGGCCAAAGATGTAAACTGAGGTCCTGCATTGAAAATCACCTGACATAGAATTCTATACGTTGCAAAGTGTGCCTTCATTTAGGTGGATATCAGTTGAGGTAGTAGGATTTTCAAATCAATCTATTTTTCAAAAACTTGAAAAATAACTGGCAATTACAAGGTACTCAACGCTATTAAACTCAAATGGATCAACGTCCTGCAACAGAAGATCAGGTATGGTGTGCGATATTAGTGTCTCCTTAGGCTTTTCTCTTGTGAATTTGCAGCAAGTTTTACATGTAGAGTTTTAGGTCTGTCTAATAACATGTCTTGCCAGAAAACACATTCTCCGATTGACAGTAGACTTTCTGTAGGAATTTTTCCCAGTTATGTGTAGGATTCAGTACAGATCAGAACAAGTTTTTTTGACAGCACAACCAGAATGAATGGCAGATCAGATGACTCGGCAAGTGTTTTACCACTAAGTCTCAACAGGCACAAAAATAAAAAGACACCTGCTCAAAAAGATATACTGATTACTTTCCATGTTTTAAGAAAAAATACTTTACAAAAAGAATTGTGAAATATAAAATATATACACGTTAAATGTTTAAGAAAATGTAACATTTTCATTTTAGTCTCCAAAACAGGACCCAAAACCTAGAATTAGTAAATAAATACAGAACAAAAAGAAACTGATTACATTTTGAAAATTACATTTATGCCAAAGTTAAAACATATCAAGAGTTTATTTTCATTTGGCATTAAATGTATCCAGTTTCACTTTCATTTTTTTTTAAAACGAAAATGGAAATAAATTATTAATTTAATTCACAAATCCCAGGAATTAAACAAATTAAGGTAGATTATAGCCAAACATGAAAATAAATGAAGGACCATTTTAAAGAAAACTGGATACTTTAAACAAATTTTATTTTAATCTTTTACAAAGATGAGAGTTAAAATTTAAAGAAGTAAAATACATTCATTTGAATTCACTTTTATTTTATATTCAAAAGAAAATTGGATTTTTAAAATGTTCTTTTAAATTTTTGCAAAGACTAATGTCAAAATTAAAATAAAAATATATCCAGTTTATTTTAATTTTCATAGTGCGAAATCAGGTTGTTTTTTTTTTTTAAGAAAATTCTTAAAAACAATAGCGGAGATAAAAGGTGAACTGTCTGGATTTGAACCCATGATTTATCAGTGTTTTAATTAGTAGGATCAGGTGAAACTAAGAATACCAGCCAACCATTTAGCAAATTTGAGCTACACATTTCACATGATGGATTTTTATGTGACACGATAACTAGGCGTATATTAAGGTGCTTCGTAAAATATGTATTTTATTATAATAGATTAGAATAGAAAATAGTTTAAAAACATATTTAACAAAAGTAAAAAAAAGAAGAGGAAAAATAAATAAATAAACGCTTTTTCTTTTATGAGGAAAATTGTGGAAGAGACAAGGGTATCCGATTACTGTTTTAAATCCTACCACTCCTCCGGTAAATATTTGACTCAGTGATTTAATGTGATAAAGAAATAAGTTCAGGAGATAAAAGTTCAAGAGGTGGGTTTTTGAATGACCAGGTCAAAGGCTGTCTTTTACTGTATCTTGACCACACATTAAGAATTTTCCAGCGGAAGCTTTATTAAGATAAAAAAAAAAGATAACTGAAATTTCAGACTTACAGTTGCCAATGTTCATCACCGGTGGTCTAAAGCATTTCCGGATTCATTTTAAATAAATAGAATTTAGTTAGTGAGTTTAAAGTCAGTTCTGCCGGGCGTGTGCTTGAAGTAGGAACCTCCGTTCATCTTGTTTCGGTCAGTTGGGATTAGTTGATCTCCATTAGAGTTAGAGCTGTGTGTCACATCAGCCTGACCCAACTGAAAAGGCTAACTCTAAACGAATAAAGCATCCTTTCAACTCATCCAAGTTGTGGAAGTTCGTTCCTTATAGTTCAATCTTGTACCCCCAGCTTGAGGCTCCGACATTTTCAACAAACTCCCGGCAAACATTGCAGCGTGGAGAACGGCCGCCGGAGAAATTGTTCGGACGGTCCGTTGGGGTGTTACATTTCCCACAGTATGTATTCACTTATGAATTAGTAATTCTGAGCTATCAGAAAATGCTGGACCACATGCTTCACATGAATATGGTTTCTCACCAGTATGTGTTTGCATGTGTCTTCTTAATGCTGAATTCTGTGAAAATGTTGTTACACACTCCACATGGATATGGTTTTTCATCAGTATGCATTTGCATGGTTTGTTAAATTTGACTTCTGAGAAAATACTGAAACACATGCTTCTCATCAATACGGTTTCTTACCAGTATGTCTTCACAAACGACATTTTAACTTTGAATTCTGAATTGTGCTGCAAATCTTATTCCATGGATTGGAGTATGATAATATGTAATGTAGTGAATAATACATTCCAATGATCAAAATAAAGGGTTCAGTTCAAAATTCCAATCACCTGAAGAAAGCCAGAATGTACAACGGCTGAAATGTCATGAATATGACAATGAAAATGAGTGTGACACTATCTCCTACGGGGATACTTTCCCCTCTCCTGTGGGGATAATTTCCCTTGTTTGGTTTAATACAGCGGAGAGCGAGAGAGAAATTGATATTAACAATATTATTAGTTATGCTTTATTGTAATACGTGATGTGAGTTTATGTAAAAAAAGAATAATTTTAATACTATCAAATGCTTGTAAAATATAGAGAATAGAAAAATCAACTATTTTTTTTACTATCATGTACTTCTAAAATCAGGGGAATATAAAATGTAACTATTTTTGGGAAGGAAAAGAAGGAAAAATATAATTTTTCCTTCTTTCGTGTTGGAAGCGGATATTTTGGTAAGCTAAAAAATTTTTAGCCAAAACATGTGTCAGAATTATTTGATGGGGTCAGGCAGGGTTAAAGTCCCTCAACAGATTTTTCTGGGAAAACAGAAATCTGTTGGAACTTGAAAAAATTGGAATACAATGTGAGCTGGCGGGATTTCATTCGTCGAGATAACCCCCTTCCACAAATCGAGTGGGTGGAAAATGATTTCATTGGCCAGAGGCTTTGAGCTGGCCAGATCTCCAAAGAGGATTGAAAATGGTTATAAAAATCCGGACGCAGTGAGAAAAATCAGTTATTCTCAGTTTTTCAGTTGCTTTTAGATTAGCTGAGTAACTACCAGTCGAAATGTAATGACAGTGGAAAAAGGTTCCCAACCGGGGAGCCATGACCCACAGCTGGTCGCCCACCATAGAACTTATGGTTAAAGAGTTAAATTTGAATGAAGTCTGCTGCAAATTAACTTAAGGAGTTAATTTGGAATAATGCGCTTTCGATATGAATCCCGAAAGAACGTTATTGTTATTTTTTAATCACGGGAAAATCGAAAATTCTGATTCTTCGTTTGCTCGACTTTGGTAAACTCTGTTAAACTCCGATAAGGACCTGAAAGGACTTTGCTATTTTAGAAGCTATATAGAAAATTGACAGCCTTGATTATAGAGAATATGTGAAAAGACTTTAATGAAAATTTAATGAATATGTGAAAAGACTTTTGTGAAAATTTGAAGAGCTCTGTTTACTTTAACAAAACATTTTTATTTAAGGATTGGATGTTTTTAGCGAACTTTCCCTCTCCATTGTAACTGGCATTTTTGACAACTGTATTGTCTGCACCTGTAAAAAAACCCAAAAAAACATCGTTTTTATATATATATATATACATATATATATAAAAAGACATTCTTCATAACTCTCCAGGCGTGTTCGACCTTGTTCATTTATTTTAGTAATTTTTTTGGTGCCGTGTTTATTTTTTTTCAAACCATAAGTGTACACCAGTGTCCGGACTGGCTCAAAAAGGTGACTACTAAAATTGTACGACACAACCTCTGGGATCAAATCAAAACGTGGGAGAGTGGCATGTTGTTGCAAAAGACGTCTTGTAAACCAGCTTTTGTGGTGACATCATCGGACGAGATCGTCACGACCAGCATCAACAACCAAACCAACCGGCCAGCTGGGTGGCAGTGTCACAACTGGGATCATCATGACCGTCCACAAGAACGAGCATCACATTAGACTTCACCCCCAGGCATAAAGCGTCACAATGAGAACAACAGTCCAAACAAAGTAAATCATGTAAAAAGATTTCCCATTAGAAAAACTTCAGATAGGCAGTAAACAGAAAAATGAACAGACACAAATTAAGTATATTGTATAGCAAAAGATTAAAAGAATTTATTATAAAAGGCCTTTAATGAAATAAATCATTAGCTGGAATTGTCTGGACTTTAATGAATGATTTATCAGTGTTTTAACTAGTAAGATCAGGTAAAAACAAAACACCAATGTTTTACCTAGTAAGATCAGGTAAAAACAAAACACCAATGTTTTACCTAGTAAGATCAGGTAAAAACAAAACACCAATGTTTTACCTAGTAAGATCAGGTAAAAACAAAACACCAATGTTTTAACTAGTAAGATCAGGTAAAAACAAAACACCAACCAACTATTTACCAACTTTTTGTATGACTGTTTTATGTCAATTTAATGAATAAAAAAACTAAAATCTAAATTGACAATCTCAGCTTTGCGAATAAAAACGCTGACATGGATATGTAAAAATATACAGTATATTTTTATTCTGTTTCTTCTGTGATTTGTGGAGCAGGGTTGGTTGGAGGTAAGCACGTGCGCACACAAGGGACAGCTGACTGCTGCTTCATCTTCCCTTTTCCCCTGTCTCTAATCTCAACTGTCTCCTCTAATCTATTAAATAGGCAAGCCTCACTCTACACATAGTACTTCTGGTGCATTTTGTTATATCTTGAGGGCTTATTACCTTAACCTCTGTTCATCAAAACAAAACCTAGTCTTCACTAAGTTTTGTTTTGATGAACAGAGGTCAAGGTAATAAGCCCTCAAGATATAACAAAATGCACCCAGGTCCTCGCACTCTCTGACACCCTAAAGCAGCATCCACCTTTCATCAAATTTTGCTGTCCTTGCATTGTTCAGTGCAAAATACACTTCTTGGCAAACTTATACCCTGCAGCTAAAGAACATATAACATTACCCAAAAAATGGCAGAAGCAAAGATATTTTCAATAATTTTCGGGCAATTTTTAATCTTTATGCTCGCAAAAATATGGTGTACCAAAAGAGATGTATTTCATTTAGCAGTGTTATTACTTTAAACTACAGACTCCTTCAGCAATGTTTATTTAAAAGATAATACGATATGTGAATCAATAACAATGTGGTATATATCATTTTCCATTTTATAAACATTTGTTATCGTTTTATAAAGAAATAAATCTGAAATAAAATCTCATCATTCAAAAATTCAACAAATTTGCAGTGTTCAATTCTAGGATGATAAAAGCTGATTTTTAAGGAAAGAATTTTAACATCATTGTGTGGCACTGAGGTCTCATGGATTAATTAGGAAAAAGAAAAGGGAAGAAGAAAGAGAATAGGAGAAAAAAAACAAAGGAAAAAGAAGGAGAAGAAAAAGGTTGCAGGAAGTATGAAAGGATTGTGTCACATTCTTTTGAGGGGTCAGTGTACTAAAAAGGAAAATTATTAAACTGAAAGTACATTGACTGTTGAATAAACAAACAATTTTTGAGATTTTGGTAATTGGTTGGTGAGGACCATCTCAATGTTCTCTAGATAACCTTTCTGACTAAAAAACATAAACAGAAAGATATTTTTTTATCACTAAAAATATTAGGTATCTTTTTCTTTCCTTTTTCTTTCACATGACAACTGCTGGATGAGAACATTTCTTTAGATTTGACTGGCTAGATTGGCTCTGATTAATTTAGAATATGGTCAAGCCTCTGGCTTTGGGAAATCCCCTAAAACAGAATGAGACAAGTTGATGAAAAAAGAGTAAGTACTGGAAATACTTTTTGCTTAATTATTCTAACTTTTAGATTTGTCACGAAGACAAGTACCAAACTTTGGAAATGGGATGAAGTTGGATGCTGAGAAAAGTGGGAGAAAGGAGGAGAAACTGGCACCACCTAGATGGGGTGATAGTGCAAGATGATAAGAGAAGGGAGTTGAAGTTAAGGGGCAGCTTAATTCCTATAACCATTCTCAAAAAATGAATGGACAACCCCTAAATTTGGAAAATTACTTAACAAGCATATCTTGAAAATATGAGATTTTAGAAAAACGATGTTATAGGTGGGGGATAGTCAAACATCAGACCCTGGACTCCATATAAGCTGGAGGTTTGGACAACTTAGAGTGTCCCTCACACTACTACTAGAAGAATCTACATCATTTACTAAGGCTTCCAAACCAAGACCTTGTGCAGGCTCTGAAGTCTAAAACTTAGAAATTTAAATTACTACTAACACACACTGTAAACTCCAAAAAGAGATCCCAGTGCCACTGGATTATAACAGGAATGTGAACCTGTGTGCTCATACATAAACTAATGTCAAATTGTTTGTACAATATTTTTGGGCAGCATGGATTTTTTGACATGATGTGTATTAGAGCATAGTAACACAGACGTATAAAATTTGAAGGCATAGATTTTGTTGAAATATCAGACAGGTGCAAAGAAAAAACAGATTCAGAATTTTTATTATAACTTCTCGGGTCCAAAAGGTTATGACCCAAATCAAATATATCTGTACAAGAAGACAGCTGTCAGTGGAGTGGAAGTGATATCTAGCTGACAGTTGTCCAGTAAAATTTTAGTTTGATTTTAGATAATCTGATTGCATCCGTCAGGAGACATTTGGCTAAATCCCTGATGTAGGGATATTTCTATATGCAGGGGTCCTGACAACTTTTGACCACTCCACTCATGGCATGCCACAGAAGATGTCTTTAAAAAAGTAAAATAACATATAATGCATATTTTATTTACATTTCAGCCCAGTTCTATAGTTCTTGACAGAAGTATTTCTTGCAGATTGTATTTGTTGTTGCTAACAAAGATGAATAAGAAGATGAAAAGTCAAAAACAAAGATTATGAAATGTGATTGCGAAATTGATTTACAGTGGAAGTTGGGTTGAGTGTTCCCAAAGAAGTGTTTATGTGAAGAAAAAGGAGTTTATTGTGTTTACCGAGGTTATGAAATTGAGTCACAGAAGATTGTGAAAAATATCAAATGGAAGTAATGTTGAGTGGTCCCTGATGAAGTGATTTATGAAGTTTAATTGTCGCCCCAGAGGTTTTAATCACCACCAAAAGTGTTTGAGTATAATAGTCATAACAGTCATTGCAAAAAACCCGAAATGGGTAGCAGTCTTCATCACTGTTGTTCCAAATCTAATTTTATCATCATCCGCGTGGATAGCGGTTTGACATTTTGGTTTCAGAATTCATTGTTTCAGCAGCATTCATAGAGTCATCATGAATTCATCGAAACAGTGTTGAGTCTCAGCGGTGTTTTTCTAGAGAAATATATACCTGAGAGAGTGGTATATAACACTAGGTGTTATATTTTTTAACCTGAGTTAGTTCTTTGTTCCAAAGACTCTTTTTTGTGTAGCTCCTAGCTGTTGACCTGTTCTTTACTTCAGTTAACTTCATAAGGGATCTTCTCACTTTCTGATATCAAAAACACATGGCAGAAGAGTAAAAGATTGTGAAGGAGATTGATTGGAACCATGCTCATCCTCATGGTATGAGTGACAAACCAGCAATGCATTAACAAATGTGGAGTCAGCTATATCACTGTGGTCTGAATGAATCTGAAGGCCAACACAGTAGCGAGAGGGTTAAAATTAATATCTCATCAATATGTATTTGCCTGTGTGTTTTTAAAAGTACATTCTCTGAAAATGCTAAACCACATCCTTCACATATGGATAGATTCTCCCAAGTAAATGTCCTCATATGAGTTTTAAAACTTGAAAGCTTTGGAAATACTGAGCCTCATGCTCTACATGGTTAAGATTTTTTGCCAGCATGTCACTGCATCTAAATTTTTTACTTTAAAAATATTTTGTTACACAATTCATGTGAATATGATTTTTCACTTGTAGTTATTCACATTTTATCAAAGGTGAGCTTTGAGAAAATACTGAACAACATACTTCACATATAGTTTTTTCACCAATATACATCCATGAGTTGTTTTAATGTTGAACTCATTGCAAATGTTAAGCTACGCATTCACATGAAGGGTTTTTCTTCACTGTGTGTTTGCATGTGTCTCATTAAACTTGAGCTATGAGAAAATACTGAACGACATATTTCACATGAATATGGTTTCTCACCAGTATGGATTCGCATGTGACGTTTTAAATTTGGACTCTCTGAAAACTTTGCAGGACATACTTCACATGAATATGGTTTCTCACCAGTGTGTGTTCGCATATGTTTTATTAAACTTGACTTATCAGAAAATGCAGAACCACATATTTCACATGAATGTGGCTTCTCACCAGTATGTTTCTGCATGTGACTTTTTAACTTTGAACTTTGTGAAAATGTTGAGCTACACAATTCACATGAATATGGTTTTTCACCAGTGTGTATTCGCATATGTCTTCCTAAATTTGAGTTCTGAGAAAATACTGAACCACATATTTCACATGAATATGATTTCTGACAAGTATGCATTTGCATGTGATGTTTTAATGTTGAACTATGTGAAAATGTTGAGCTACATATATCACATGAATATGGCTTTTCACCAGTGTGTATTCGCATATGTCTTTTTAAATTTGAGCTATCAGAAAATGCTGAACCACATATTACACATGAATGTGGCTTCTCACCAGTATGTTTTTGCATGTGACATTTTAACTTTGAACTTTGTGAAAATGTTGAGCTACAAAATTCACATGAATATGGTTTTTCACCAGTGTGTATTCGCATATGTCTTATCAAATTTGAGTTCTGAGAAAATACTGAACCACATATTTCACATGAATATGATTTCTGACAAGTATGCATTTGCATGTGCTGTTTTAATGCAGAACTTTGTGAAAATGTCGAGCTACATACTTCACATGAATATGGTTTCTCACCAGTGTGTATTCGCATATGTCTTTTTAAATTTGAGCTATCAGAAAATGGTGAGCCACATACTTCACATGAATATGGTTTATCACCTGTGTGTATTCGCATATGACATTTTAACTTTGAATTCTGTGAAAATTTTGCACTACATATTTCACATGAATAAGGTTTATCATCAGTGTGAACTCGCATATGTCTTCTTAAATTTGAGCCATCAGAAAATGGTGAGCCACATACTTCACATGAATATGGTTTCTCACCTGTGTGTATTCGCATATGACATTTTAACTTTGAATTCTGTGAAAATCTTGCACTACATATTTCACATGAATAACGTTTATCATCAGTGTGAACTCGCATATGGCTTCTTAAATTTGAAATTCCAGAAAATGCTGAACCACAGACTTCACAGAAATATGATTTCTCACAAGTATGCATGTTCATGCGATCTCTTAATGTTGAACTCACAGAAAATGTTGAACTACATACTTCACATGAATATGGTTTTTCACCAGTGTTTATTTGCTTATGTCTTCTTAAATTAGGGCTACTGAAAATACTGAGCCAATACTTCACATACAGTGTGTATTCACATATGGTATTTTAAAGTTGAGTTCACAGAAAACATCAAGCCACATATTTCACATGAATATGGTTTCTCACCAGTATGAGTTCACATGTGACATTTTAATATAGAACTTGAAAATGCTGAATGACACATTTCACGTGAGTATGGTTTCTCACTAGCATGTGTTTGCAGTTGGCATTTTTTGAATGTGAACATTGAGCTACACATTTTAGAAATGTTTTTTCATCTGCATGGTACACATATGATTTTTTTCCTGAACTGTTTGAAAATGTGTCTCTTTTTTATGTTTCTTTATATGAATTGCTAATATCAGAATGCAAATATTTTTAACCTCACTCTTCAAATTAATGTGTTTTTCTCCAATGTCTATACATAAATTTTTGAAATATAAGCTGTGAAAAATTTGATCCTTCTTTACAGGAGAGATGAATTGCTTCCAAGGTGTGCCTTCAAGTAAATCTTTATTGAGGATCTTTTTCTCTGGAAATACAATCTGCATGAGAAAATTGAATAGTATTAGTTTCTTTTTAGAAATTTATTAAAAAATAGCATTCTAAAATACAGATACACACATTTAAAAAAAATGCATCCTGTAGTAATATCATGGAACTATTTTCCTACATGGAATTTACATCTAACCCCTTGGCGCAGGAATCGACACGTAACACTTCCACTTCACGCCTAGCATTTCTTAGAACAATACATATATCCTCTTTATGTAAATATACGTCAAATAAATCTCAATTCATATAAGGATGTCTCTGTTGCAATTTACCACGCCTTAACACATCAACATATTTACATGGTGGTAGCTTGGGATGTAAAAACAATGAAACGACATTAAATAACTTTTTCAGCAACGAAAAAAATCAACTTCCATTATTTGCAATAACAGGCAAAAAACACTTCGAACAGAAACCGAACAAACCAGCAACAACAACAAAAAAACGCACTGGAAATAACAACGAAGCAAAGGAAAAAAAAAAGTTGTCTTTCACAGAATACCCAAACATTGCCAAGGTATTTAATTCAACCCTTTTTTAAACTCTCCACATGTGATCTTTTTGTGCTCGATTGACCGCCACCTTGAATCTACTACTACCACTCTCTTTTCATAACAACCTAACTCGCAACGTGTTTACTTTCTATCTTTAATATGTCTCGTAACGATATTCCTTTAATGGATTGGGAAACTCCAAATCCGGCCAAAACTTTTAAACTATTCAAACAACATTTGGAACTGTATTTTATTCTTAAAATAAAAACAGAACAAGTAAACTACATTTTACTGCAAATCGGTAATGAAGGACTGAAAAGGTTCAACATGTGGTCATTGATGGAGGAGGAAAAACATTCTCCTGAAATTATTTTTAATAGATTCATAGAGCAGCTAGAAACAAAAGGATATTTTCAGAGTCAATCGTTTAAAACTAATGTCGTACAAACAGAAACAAGAAAAGTTGTTAGATGATTTTGTAAATAGATGTCGACGACTCACACAGAGATGTTCGTTATCTGAATCCGAACAACAACAGCGGATAATCAAACTTATTATCGCCAGCACGCCAATTCCAGATCTTCAAAAAGAGTTACTAAGAAAAGACGATACTCTAACACTGGAAGAAACTGTTCATATTGGCAAAACATACGAAGCTTCTAACTTACACCAAAAACAACTTAGGGTCATGCTGAACAATAACGAGGATAGAAGCACCACTATTGAAGCTATAAGAATGCCAACACGTCCTAAGAAATCAAGCAACTGCCTCAATTGTGGTAGAAGCCATGAATTTTGCTGTGAAGCCTGCCCAGCATTTGGATCAAAATGCAATGCATGTGGTAGAGCTAACCACTGGGCAACAGTTTGTTTATCAAACAAGCCAAAACAAAGATCAAGGTCACAAAACAGAGACCATAGAAAATCGAAATCAGAGCATCAACCACAACATCAAAGAAACCAGTCCAAGAAAAGACAATCCATCCAAACTGATGCAGTATTCAACACCGAAGGATTAGAGGAACAACTCGAAGGCATAACATTCAATAGCATCAAAGCATTCTCTATCACTCAGAGAGATGAAGCTTTTGTTTACGTAAACATCAAATTGCCAAACAGAAGTGGAGTCCACAGGTTGCGATTGAAAATCGACACAGGAACCCAAGGAAACACACTACCAGTTTCTACATTTCGTAGAATGTTCCCAGAAAAACTAGATGCGGATGGTTTCCCAAACAACAAAGAAATGCAAACAAGGGACAAGAAACTGGTAGCATACAACGGCACCCCAATAAAATGTTATGGTAGCATTAATATACTATGTAAATACAACAAATCAGGCTGGCATAACAGCACTTTCTACATTGTAGATGTACAAGGGCCAGCAATTCTAGGACTACCCTCATTAGAACAGCTGAAAATAATTACACTTCAGTGCACAGTCAAAAAAGATGCACTCCAAACTCCTGCAGTAACACCAATCAATGCAGCCAAAGAACTGATGTAGATGCATCCAGACCAGTTCGATAAAATTGGCTCCATGCCAGGGTCTGTGAGACTATCGGTCAACAAAAGCATACAGCCCCATATTGATGCACCTAGAAAAACCCCAATTGCTCTAAAAGACAGCATAAAAAAGGAACTTAACAACATGGTCAAAAACAATATTATCAGGAAGGTGACAGAACCAACAGACTGGGTTTCAAGCTTAGTGTCAGTCAGTTAAGTGCCATATGTGATAAACGCTTGGGCGATCATGTCTCGAAAGAGACACGACTGACTGGGCAGATGATTATCCCACAGTAGATTGCCATTGCTTTCTGCGGTAGACTGGTTGCTAACCATGGCTATAGAACCCAGTCTGTCCTATTATTTAACCCATAACTGGAGGGAAGAGACGGATTAATACCTTTCCCAAGGGTATTTGCACTAAGTGAATGCAAGGAATTCAACTGGAATTTGAACTCGGCTCTCCGATTTCTCGTTCCAAGCTGATATCCATTGCACCACAACTCCCATCCTTTTTTATGTGAGTAAGCTTAGCATACTCACATAAAAAAGATGGGAGTCTAAGAATCTGTTTAGACCCAAGATACCTGAACACAGCACTCAAAAGATTACACCATACAACCCCTACAGCAGAAGAGCTAACACACCATTTTGCAGGTGCCAAGCTATTTTCTAAACTTGATGCTAAAGCTGGTTATTGGTCTATACACCTGGCCAGCAAATCTCAACTACTAACAACATTCCAATCTCGTTATGGCAGATACTGTTTTCAGAGGTTACCATTTGGATTGAGTGTATCACAAGATATTTTTCAAATGAAGATGGACCAGATACTTGAACAAGTTGATGGCTCAATAGGAATCACTGATGATGTTGTCTATAGCAAAACAGAAGAAGAACACTACAAGATTCTACACAAGCTCATGCAAGTAGCTGCTGATAATGGTCTTGTGTTTAATTCAACAGAATGCAAAATCAAGTCAAAAAGCATATCTTTCTTTGGGATGATCTATAGTGAAAATGGTGTCAGCCCAAACCCAGAAAAGCTCTAGGACCTACAAAAGATGCTTTACCCAACTTGTAAGAAAGAGCTACAACAATTCTTAGGTCTTATCACATACTTATCACCGTTCATTTCTAACCTGGCCGACAAGACACATACACTAAGAGGACTGTTAAAGAAGGATGCACCCTTTCTTTGGGAAGAACACCACAAGGAATGTTGTGAGAAACTCAAAACAGTAATAAGCCAAGATTCTACATTTACATATTTTAACACAGCTGAAATACCAGTACTACAAACCAATGCAAGTTTGAAAGGACTTGGAGCTGCATTAATGCAAAACAAAAAACCCATCGCATATGCATCAAAGTCTCTAACAGACACTGAGAAGCGGTACGCATGCATAGAAAGAGAACTTCTTGCAATTGTATTTGGTGTCCAAAGATTTCATACATATCTATATGGGCGTAAATTTAAAGTACTCACTGACCATAAGCCACTGATTAGTGCACCTACTAGACTACAACGAATGATAATCAAGTTACAGGGATACCAGATGCAAATAGAGTACCTATCAGGACAGGAAATAACTCTAGCTGATACTCTAAGCCGTCTCCCTAGCACTGAGGACATCGATGTGATTGACCTAGATGTTCGAGTTGACTTGATGCGATTCAGGAGTGAGTGCCTGAATGAGATAAGAAAGGAAACCAAGGCTGATCCAATACTTGATCAACTACAAGAACTCATAACAGGATGACCAGACTCAATTAAGAAGCTACCGCCAGCAATACGGTCATACTGGCCATATAGAGATGAACTGTCAACGATGATATCATCATGGAAGGGTCAAGGATTATCATCCCTGAAACCCAACAGAAAATCATCTT
Organism: Ascarosepion bandense; assembly: GCA_037127315.1. Lineage (NCBI taxonomy): Eukaryota > Metazoa > Mollusca > Cephalopoda > Sepiida > Sepiidae > Ascarosepion > Ascarosepion bandense. The sequence goes on along the minus strand of JBBBDQ010001152.1, from coordinate 4,858,851 downwards.
TGTTGTATTACAGCCATCAAGGTATTAAAAAAACATGTCTTCAAGCCAGAGATGCTGCATACTGGGAGTGGATTAATGCTGATATTGAGAACATGATCAAGAAATGCTCAATATGCCAGGAAAATCTCCCAGCACAACCAAAGGAAACTTTACAGCCACATGACATCCCCAGCAGAGCATGGGAAGTTGTTGGCACTGATTTGTTCCACTGCAATGATCAGGAATACCTAATAACTGCTGATTACTACATCAAATTTCCAATTATACAGAAAATGACTGGCCTGACTACAAGCAATATGGTCATCTCAGCAATGAAGCAGATATTCTCCGAATATGGTATTCCCACTAAAGTTGTTAGTGACAATGGGCCACAATATTCCAGTGAAGCATTCGAAGAATTTGCCAAACAGTAGCAATTCGATCACATAACATCATCACCAAAGTTCCCAAAATTGAATGGTTTTATTGAACGACAAATTCAAACAGTCAAAAGAACATTAACTAAGGCAAATCAAGCAGGAAGAGATCCTAAATTAGCAATGCTATCATAGTCTGAAAAGAAAAAAAAAATGAATATTGAATTTTGAAAAGAATTATTTTCATTTTTTAAATTTTTTTATAACAATACAAAGTTTCAAAAATATTTTAAAATTTTTTCCTCAATTGGGCGGGCTACAGTATGAAATTGGATGTGCGTGGTGGTCCAGTGGATATCGGCTTGGAACAAGAAATCGGAGAGCCGAGTTCGAATTCCAGTTGAATTCATTGCATTCACTTACGCACAAATACCCTTGGGAAAGGTATTAATCCGTCTCTTCCTTCCAGTTATGGGTTAAATAACAGGACAGATTTGGTTCTATAGCCTTGGCTGGCAACCTACTGCGGGATAATCTTCTGCCCAGTCAGTCATGTCTCTTTTGAGACATGATCGCCCAAGCGTGTTTCACGTATGGCACTTAACTGACTGACAGTATGAAATGAATGCATGAAGACCTCATTTACTAATCTCAAATTGAAAAGCTAAACACAAATGATTTACCCCGTCAATTTTTAAAATAATTAAAACATTTTAATTGTGTGCATTTTGAGTTGATCTTATTTGTATGAATGTATGAAGACTACATTTACTAATCTCAAATTGAAAAGCTAAATACAAATGATTTACCCCATCAATGTTTAAAATAATTAAAACATTTTAATTGTGTGCATTTTGATTTGATCTTATTTGTATGGGTGGCCATACATGATATTTTTCATTAAAGCAACTTTTACATTTTAATTCCTAATTTTCTAATTTTGTTAAAAAAAAAATAAAATAAAATATTGTAATACACAATTTGTGGAGGTACCTAGTAGGTACCTCCAATTTTCGATGCCTCAATATAAATTGAATTTTTAAAAATAAAAAGAGTTTTCTTGAAGCTTTAATTTTAGCTTTAGTTGAAAGCCAAGAGATTAAATTTACTAATTACAGTAAGCAAAATGCCTTGGTGTATTTCAGACTGAAATTATATTGATTGGAATAAAAAAATTTTTAAGTTTAAAAAAAGTTTTTAAAATTTCAAATTTTCCACCATCTTTCAGAATGTAAACAGAAGCCAATTCTCCATTTTAAAAAATCTTACAGGAATAAAATACACCTCTTTGACATTATTTTATTCAAATTACCAATTTTAAACTTACTTTAAGTTGATTCGAAACAAGAATTGCTTACTGCCTGAAATGCTTCAAAAAAGCACTTCTCAATTACAGTATCCTTGTTATCACATGTCATTGCCTTATCAAGAGGCAATAATGATATGATTTACAGCAGGCGACCAAAAAAAAAAAAAAATGCAAAGTATGGAAGATGAATTTGGTATAAATCTTATTCAAACAAATCGTTTTTTGTTTTGTATTTTTAACTATGTTAAAATTAAAAATTTAACATTTTTCAGCAATTATCCAATATTTTATAGAATTTCAGTTAGTTTAGCTTTGTAGGCTTACATTTAAGATGTTTTATGAAAAATAAAAATTAAAATATAAAACTTTCTTTTAAAAAAGTTTACAATAACAGAATGAAAATTAATAACGGTAGAGGTAACTCAATAATTTATGAAATGTTCTGGCATTTATTAATTTTTACTTTTAATATCTATTTTTCATATTAAGTTTCATTACAATCCGACAATTATTTGATTTTTGCAAGAATTTCCAAATTAATTAATCATTAATTAACATAAATATTTTGATGGAAAAAGGACGTTTTTATAAGTTTAGGACTTTTTTCTTCATACTCTATGCTGTTTTTTCAGTGATTTTTAGGGGAGGTAGTAAAAGTGAGTGAAATTTCATTCATTTTTCAATAAGCCATGAAAATTTTATCAATTTTTTTAAATTAATAAGTCCTGAAGATTTTATCAAATTTTTTTAATTATTTCATTTTTGCAAGAATTTCTTTTTACAGACTCTCAAATTTCCTTTAATTGTTGCCTGCTGACCCTCAAACTTTTAAATTATTTTCCTTCAACATGAATTTTCTAACTTGAGACTTAAAATTTCAACCATCACATGAGAAACAAATTTTAAAAAAGCACTCATAAGATAAAAAATAATTTTACTGTTTGTGTTAAATAAAAATTGACAGAACTTTCTAGGCGCGACAGGGACAGCGACAGATTTTAAAAACGAAAAGAAATTATATCGCCTCTTTGATTTTTTAGTTTCTTTAAAAAAAACGATTTATTATGAAACTGAAAATTAATAAAACTCTCAAGAATATTTTTATTCGTTTTCAAAAGAGATCCACTTATTAAATCCGCATTTATATAAAACTGATAAAAAATATTTTAAAATTTAAACTTTATTTTAATATTTCTTGACAACAAACTAAAAAAAGAAGGCTTCTCTTTCTATGAATTCAAAAGTCAAAACAAAATAAAAATGTTATACTTACTTATTTCTGTTTATATTTACCAGATTTTTCAACTTAGGAGAAATTGTAATAATTCTACGGCAGTCTCGAATTAAAAATAATATTGTAAGTAAAAATAATGTAAATTAAATACCTTAACGAGACAGAAATATACCTAAATTTTACCTCCTGATTACAATCTGTAAATGACTGGAAAAGAGTGAAAAAAAAGGGAGATAATTAAGTATTTCTAAAACAGACGATACAATTATCAACATGGGCAGATTAACCAAAACTTGTAATAGTAAGTAAAATATTCGATAAGCCTAAAAACTAAATGTTTTTATTTTCTAAACGTTTAACCGTCATGCCTGAAAAGAAACATGGTAAATTTTCGTTGTAAGTCCCGACGCTTTCCCCTTCAAATTTATCCAAAATAGCATTCTGTGTATTGATGCTGAACTCAAATCAAGAATTAGTTATTGAAGAAACTTACCTTTATCTAAATGTCCATCAAAAAACGAACTATATCTCGCACCTTTTCTCTTAACTCTCACGAAGTCATGTAATTAACTGCAGAATGACGTACTGCGTATGTGAACGAATTTTGGCAGATTTTTGGTTGATTTTTCTTCATTTATTGATACTTCCAGCGATGTACTTCCGGAAATTAAAGTAATGCGCTATTGTATTTCTACGCTTATTACTTTCAAACAGGAAGTACATCGCCGGGAGTTTCAGTAAAGGAATAAAATCGACCAAAATTCGACAGAAATTTGTCGCCGACATAGAATGTTATTCTGCAGTTAATTACGTGACTTCGTGAGAGTTACTTTTGAGAAAAAGTGCGAGATATAGTTCGTTTTTTATGGACTTTCAAAGTAAAAAAGGTATTGAGTTCAGCATATATATTTGCACAGAAATAATGCTATTTTGGATAAAAAAAATTTTTTTAATTTTTTTTAATCATATCACCCCGGGCAAGGCGTTAAGGCCATTGGTGTGCAGGGGGCTACGTAAGAGTGAAAAGATATTGGAAAAGAGAAAGCCAGAAACCAATTCCTAAACAGGGAACAAGGGATGAGCCTCTACACCTGTTCAATAGACGTGGATGGAGTGTGAACCGGGCGATAGTTCAGTCTATCTACTCCAATTGAAAAAAAAAATAAGGAAAAGTGAAAAGATTGGAAAAGTGAAAAGCCGGAAACCACATCCTAAACAGGGAACAAAGGATGAGCCTCTACACCTGTTCAATAGACGTGGGTGGGGTTTGAAGGGGGAAAAGCCGTCGGCACCTAAAACAAACATTTACCAGAAAAACATCAGACCGAAAAAAAAGCCTGAAGTACTAAATGAGAACGGAACTCTCTATTCAGTTGTAATATTTTTTCAGCGAGACATGAGTGTTAATGTTAACTATTATTTACATTGCCTACTGTTGTTCCTTTATCAAATTGTTTTTTACATTAAATGTTACAATATTTGTTTCATAATCTAAAAAGATGTGAACCATAATTTATTATTTATTTAGCATTTTAAAAGATGTTTTTATAAAGAAATTCGAAAATAAATGTCTTTATTAAAAATTAACAACCTTATAAATTTTTATAAATTAAATAACTCTTAGGTTGTTACACATATTTGTTCATTGGCACTTTGATATTTTTTTAATCATTTCACCCCGTGTAAGGCGGGAGCCCCAATTTGTGCAGAAAGGTTGAAGTAGGGAGCTTGGTCATGTTTATTAAAAGGCTGAGGGATATAAATGAAAATTTATTTATCAAATAGCATAACATCAGCAGACTGTACGTATGAAATTATTAACTGTGAAAATGTTCTAAGAGAAAGCGTAGTAAGAAGTTTACAGAATTAAGAGTTCGTTCATTTTAACGAAATGTAACAGAAAAAATATTGTGACATACACACACACACACACACACACACACACACACACACTTGTGGAAAAACACACACTTACTTATGCAATCGCGCAATTGTATGTATTAAATTTTGTATGTAACCATTTTATATTTGAATAAATGCAAGCTGTTTGCTGATTGTTTTGAGCTAGCCAATCAAAATCAAGGTAAGTGAACTACAATTTTACCGCCAAATTGTGACGGTTTTTGAACCCCTATATATACAATTTGCCACGCATTTTCAGTTAGTTGGCAGTAGTTTCAGAATACACCAAGCAAAGCAGTGACAGTCACAGCTGCCCATGATAGCGGCATGTTATCGCGGAGTCGCATTCTTCAATATCAAGTAATTCTCTCACTCCCGCACTAATTGCAAGATGCAATTAAATGTCTTTTATTTCTTTAAATAACACATATACAAATTATTACAGTTGGCACCAAAATTTCTTACACACACATCATATTGAACTATACGAGTTTTAAGTTCAACTCACTCCCTCATACAAATTCATTCTTTTCCACAACTACATAATGAACGTTATTCATGAACTCTCAGATTTGAACAATTCTTTTTAGCAATAATATTCCTTACACAAATTTCTTCTCACACTAATAAATCTTACAACAGCGATGAACATTACAACTTATGTCAAAAGCTCTAACACAAATTTTCATACAATCCATGGATTACACTTTCAAACAAACAATTTCACATCATATTCAACATCTATGTAATTCACATATTCCATGTTAAATATTCAGCTTCACACTATTGTCTCAAATTAAATTCTACAGCACCGGTCACTCCACAATATCATTAGTCCATGTTTTTTTGTTATTTTGTTTTTGCTGTGTATAAACAAAGTAGCAATAATGTCTTTTTCCGATAAAGAGTATAAAGAATTTAGAGTTCGTTTGTTTCAGCAAAATGAAATTTGTACAGATAAAAGTAGGTCCATGTTTTCGATATGATGTATCAAGAGGGTAGTAGTAAATGTTTCTCTTTATTTTGTGTAGAAAGCAATTAGGTGAAGAGGAAGATTGGAACGCTCTTTGATTACTGAGGAACAACCAAAAACAGATACTTTTATAGCTATTGAATTTGAAGATATGATCTTCAGAGGTACAAAGACAGGCTAAACCTACCAATAATAATAGTAAATAAATAGGAATAACCATTTTTCTCTGGTAATGGTCCAACATGTCTAAGTCTCGTTAGGTTTGCATGTTAGACAAGACAAAATGAATGGAAATTAGTTTAACTGTAACTGGATAGCCTGGGTGTGAGAGATTCTAAAAATGTTAAAAAGAAAAGCATACATATCAGCGAAGGCAGAACTTATTGTCCTGAGCAAACTGTACTTACATCACACAACGAAAGTGATTTTTGTGCTAAAAAAGGTACAGGGTCCTCTTTCAACTTTAAAGACCGAAGTCATTAAGTATAAAGATATCTCGACCCGAGCGGAAAAGGCTGACCTATAAACTGTCACTAAAACAAAACACTCTGCAGGTGTGACGACCTATCAAAAATTACTTCAATTTCAAAATATAAACATATTTTGAGCGTGGCAAACATGGGGTCGCTTCACCCAGGATTGAGTGCAAGTATGGCACAAGGTAATAAATCATTGATCAACCAAACACAGGGCCTGCTTCTTGTTAGCCCACCTCGATGACTGCGACTAATTGGCTGATTATCTAAACTAATCAGATGCAACCGAGGGTGGTTGTTACAGCGATAGCCATTGGCCGGTGATCCCTATTGGCTGACCAATCAGGAGCCAATTATTCAGGATTCGGGCCTATAAATAGAGAACACCCAGAGCAAAAAATCGAGTCGGTTCATTGTTTGCTGCCCAGAACTGAATCATGGCTAATGGCATTAAAAAAAAGCGAAGGATCCATGATCTAACGGACCCCGAATTAATTAACTTGGCCTATGGCTATTCAGATGGAGTCGTATTCGAATGGATTGGAAGCTATCTTTACGACCATCCAGACACTTCCACATCTGGACACTCATTACACACTTTATATATATATATTGTCATCCGCAGACAGATCTGTTTCGCCGTATCACAGCTCATCAGTACAGTTAGACTCCAATTGCTTTTTTACCCAGGATTGAAACCCGACCGAAATGGCGTCAGTCGGCGACTCTACCCCTGGGCTATGGGCGTTCGGTAGGCAGACATTTTAGCGCATATCATTATACGCGCCCAATAGCTACAGCGCTCTAATTCATTTCAGTGAATGAGCAATGCGTACACGCCAGAGTAGCTACTGTTTTTCAAAGTCTACTATTTCTCCAGAGTGCTCAATATATATATATATATATATATAAAACATATGAGAAAGACCGTGTAAGGATAGAAAAAGTGCTTATTTGCCTTTGATTGAGATAGTCACGTGGTCACATGACAAACACTTATGACGTCACTCCCGAGAGTGATCCGAGCACTAGTCACACTCTTTCAGCTAACAGCAACCGAGGAAGAAGGTTGTTACCTTCTGCCTAGGGCAAAAAGGCCTAGGCAGAATCTGTCTACTGCCATGATCCGCTAGAACATAAAACTCTTGCTGTCCCGTTAGGACATAAATTAAGCCAGACTTATCTCTTTAGGATAGAGATGAATTCGAACACTACAAATCTGGGGTCATATCAAGTGCCGAACAGAAGTATCTTTAAGTTATAAGTAAGACCTCTTTTTTTGTTTTTCCTGATACTTTGCTCTACGTTAGATATAATAGATATGTATTTCTCCATGTGTGGACACTTTTTTGTATATATGCATTATTAAGTCATAAAAGTCTCTTTAAGAATGAGCATTTATTCATTCATTCATTTCATTTCTCTGTTTCGCCTTACAGTCAAATTAGCAACCCGACTTAATATTATTTACTGACCTACGTGGGGTAAGAGCCTTCCCTTCACTGTTGACTTCGGTGCAAAACGAACACATATATTAATGATCTATTAACTGTTAACTGTTAAACATGACGTTAAATTAACAAACAAGTATTAATTTCTCTCTAAGCACATTAATGGTAACAGAATAAAACGCACATGATTTTTTCCACGTGAAAAGAGTCGCTGTGATACATTTCCACAATGGCACATTGTTTTTCTTCCCTAGTAAATACAATAAATGAATAAATTTTACCTGAAATTTTATAACAGAATATAAGCATTTTTTGTGGGTGGGGGAATGGTTGTCATCATCTTGTGGAAAATTTGTTTGTAATCACATCCCAAATGACATCCTTACTCATAATTTGTCTATATTTCTGAGATGAGGTATTGTAATTATTTCCACTATTTACATTGTTTGGACTGTTGTCCTCATCTTTGTTGCCATATTCATTTTTCCACTATTTACATTGTTTGGACTGTTGTCCTCATCTTTGTTGCCATATTCATTTTTCCACTATTTACATTGTTTGGACTGTTGTCCTCATCTTTGCTGCCATATTCATTTTCAATATCTATCTATATTTCTGAGACGAGGTATTGTAATTATTTCCACTATTTGCATTGTTCAAACTGTTGTTCTCATTTTTGTAGCCATATTCATGACATTTCAGCCATTGTATGCTTTAACCTTCTTCATATGATTGGTATTTCGAACTGAACTCTTTTTTTTATTTTGTTCACTCGGGACAGATTGTTCTAGTTTCACAAGCTGTATTTTTTTTTCACTCAATTCTTGAAATTTTTGTCTGCCTCTCTTGTAGAGTCAAGATGTCCATTTCCTTTACTTGCCACCTTGTGTTTTATAAGATGTGATTTTCTTTCTTTATCACATGCAACCTTGGGAACCTCAATGTGGTGTAATGATTAACAAGCTTGTCTTGCTAGAACTATTACAACTGAGTAGTGATTTCGATCCTCCTTGGTTGCCCTATACTTCTAGACTTGTGTCACATCTAAGTGGAGCTTAGAAAATCTACACCCACATGCAACCTTAAAAAATATATAACTAGAAACACCAGTTACACAGGAATAAAAATGATTTAAATTTACAATTTAACATGATTTTAGGGTTATTCCTTTGTCTGTTTGTTATTCCTGTGAACACAAATCTATCCATGCTGGCATACTGCAAGTGACCCCACAAAAGCACATCCAGGGAACAGAAAAACAAAAGTGCGACCACCATTTATAAAAACAAAAAAAAAACTACTTTTAATTATCCCATGAGTGCCTCTAAGACATAAAGTCATTTTTAAATATCTTTTTTAATGATTACACTGTTTCACTGGGGCTTTTGGGAAAATTTCTTTGAAATCCTTTTTAATGGTTGTCAAACCACAGGAGAATTTTCATTTGTGATTTTCAAAATTCTTTGGGGCTCTCTACGGCTAGTTTGTAGTTTTCTGCTTTCTCATCTGAATTCTTTCATATTTTCTTCTTGATGTGAAAATACTTTCTGAAGTTATCTATTGATTTGAGTCCTTGTATGAGAATAAAAAAGCCTCACACCTTTCATCTAGACATTTCTCTGGGCTTGAAACCATATCTCGCATATTTTATTCTTGATGTCAAAATACACATATTCCAAAAATTAAAGAAATTATGGTAGACTATTGCATGCCAGGAAATTAAATGAAGGACCATATACAGGAAAACTGGATACTTCTTTTTATAAATTTATTTTGTTTACAAAGACTAGGGCCCAAAATTTAAAGAACTAAAAATATAGCCAGTTCTTTTTATTTTAAAATTTGAATTCAGTTTATTTTTTCATGAAAAAGCTTAAAAACAACAGCCAAAATAAAAGCCATTTATACTGACAGTTATGACTAAATAAAATGCAAAAGAGTTCATTATTTAGGTTTAAAAATAAAATGCATCATTTCTGGAGTGAAGAAGAAAATAAACAACAAAATTGTCAAACATTAAATAACAAAAATGTTTTCTGAATCGGAAGATTTCAGCATACATCAAGTTAATAAATTAATCATTTTTCTTGTACAGGTGCATTTATACATCACCTTCATGCAATACAGGTAAATCACATGATTGTCAGTTGTACTATTTAACCAGAACATTCTGTTTGTGTTCGAGTAGAGTCTTATCACTTGGTTCAAGGATCACCATTTCTAAAAGTTTAGCAAATTACATCTGATGAAAAGAAGTGTACATGTTTGGTTATTTAATAGATGCTGAAAAGGATTGATCCCATTCCTTTGGTTAGGGTGTTTCTGACATCAAACAATTACAAATGTGGTTAATCTTGCTTTTCTGCACAAGCCATTTTGCACTCATAACTGCAGACACATCTTCAAAACTTGCCAAATTTTCAAGGCTCGCCATGAAATCTTTAAAATCCCATTTTTCTGTGAAATTCTTGAAGGATGCAGATATTAAATGTCCTGCATCGGAAATCAACTGACAGGGAATCCCATACCTTGCAAAGTGTGCCTTCAGTTAAGTGGATATCAGTTCAAGTCAATCTAATTCCCAAAAATTTAAAAATAACTGGCATTTACAAGGTACTCAATGCTATCAAACTGAAATAGGTCAACAGCAACCTCCTGCAACAGATGATCTGGTATGGTGTGTAATATTAGTGTCTCGTTAGGTTTTTCTCTTGTGAACTTGCAGCTAGTTTTACATGTTGAGTTTTAAGTCTGTCTAATGACATGTCTCGCCAGAAAACACGTTCTCTGATTCATAGTAGATTTTCTGTAAATTTTTCCCAGTTATGTGTGGGATTCAGTACAGATCAGAACAAGCTTTGTTGACAGCAAAACCAGAATGAATGACAGATCAGATGACTCGGCAAGTGTTTTCTCAAAAAGCTAATAAATACCATCCACAACAGGCACAAAAAGAGAAAAAAGACAACTGCTCAAAAAACTGCTTTTTACTTTCCATAGTGTTTAAAAAAAATGCTTTACAAAAAGTATTGTGAAATATAAAATGTATACAAATTAGATGTTTCGAAGAAAATGTAACATTTTCATTTTAATCTCCAAAACAGAACACAAAACCTAGAATTAGTAAATAAATAAAGAACAAAAAGAAACTGGTTACATTTTGAAAATTACATTTATGCCAAAATTAAAACATATCAACATTTTATTTTCATTTGGCATTAAATGTATCCAGTTTCATTTTAATTCTTTTTAAAAAAGAAAATGGAAATAAATTATCAATTTAATACACAAATCACAAAAATTAAACAAATTAAGGTAGATTGGCTATCAAACATGAAAATAAATGAACATTTCAAAGAAAATTGGGTACTTTAAACAAATTTTATTTTAATTATTTTACAAAATTAAAAGAACTAAAATACATCCAGTTACTTTTGTTTTGTAGATTTTGAATTAACTTTATTTTTTTCAGGAAAATGCTTAAAAACAATAGCAGAAGTAAAAGGTGAACTGTCTGGATTTTACCCCATGACTTATTAGTGTTTTAATTAATCGGATCTGGTGAAATTAAGAACATCAACTTTGCTCAACTTTGGTGAGTGTAAGGGAATTTGTGTTTCAATGTGATTTGGCCATAAGCCTCTAAGATCAAAGATGCCTAATCAATAAAAATTCCATGCCTGAAACTCCAGATTAGATTAGCAACAATTCTCAAATAATCTTAATATCATTATGTAGCACTGAGGTCTCATGGATTTATCAGGAAAAAGAAAAAGGAAGAAGAAAGAATAGGAGAAAAAAAAACAAAGGAAAAAAAAGGAGAAGAAAAAGGTTGCAGGAAGTATGAAAGGATTGCGTCACATTCTTTTGAGGGGTCAGTGTACTAAAAAGGAAAATTATTAAACTGAAAGTACATTGACTGTTGAATAAACAAACAATTTTTGAGATTTTGGTAATTGGTTGGTGAGGACCATCTGAATGTTCTCTAGATAACCTTTCTGACTAAAAAACATATAAACAGTGAAAGATATTTTTTTATCACTAAAAATATTAGGTATCTTTTTCTTTCCTTTTTCTTTCACATGACATGACAACTGTTGGATGAGAACATTTCTTTAGATTTGACTGGCAGGGCTCATCTAGATTGGCTCTGATTAATTTAGAATATGGTCAAGTCTCTGGCTTTGGGAAATCCCCTAAAACAGAATGAGACAAGTTGATGAAAAAAGAGTAAGTACTGGAAATACTTTTTGCTTAATTATTCTAACTTTTAGATTTGTCACGAAGACAAGTACCAAACTTTGGAAATGGGATGAAGTTGGATGCTGAGAAAAGTGGGAGAAAGGAGGAGAAACTGGCACCACCTAGATGGGGTGATAGTGCAAGATGATAAGAGAAGGGAGTTGAAGTTAAGGGGCAGCTTAATTCCTATAACCATTCTCAAAAAATGAATGGACAACCCCTAAATTTGGAAAATTACTTGAACAAGCATATCTTGAAAACATGAGATTTTAGAAGAACCTTGATGCTAAGGATGGAGGATAATCAAACATCAAACCAAGATCAAGCTTACATCATCTAAATGCTGGACTCTGTATAAGCTGAAAGTTTGGACAACTTAGAATATCACCCACATTACTACTAGTGGAATCTACATCATTTGCCAAGACTTCCTAACCAAAACCTTGTGCAGACCCTGAAGTCTGAAACTAAAAAATTTAAATTACTTCTAACACAGGCTGTAAACTCCAAAAGGAGATCCCAGTGTCATTGGATTATAACAGGAGTGGGAAGTATTAAAACTGCTGTGTGCTTATATATAAACTAATGTTGTGAATTCATTCATATGATACTTTTGGGCTTCATGAATATTTTGACGTGAAGTATATTTGGGCTTAGTAATGCAGATGTTTAAAATCTTAAGGCATGGATTTTATTGAACTGTCAAACAGATGCAAAGGGAAAATAGATTCAGAATTTTTATTATGACTCCCAGGGTCAAAAAGGTTTTGTCCTAGGAAAGTAAATCTGCACCAGAGGACAACTGTCAATTGAGCAGAAATTTTAGTTTGACTTCAGAAAGTCTGATTGCAACTGTCGGAAAAGGCTGTTGGCTAAATCAGGGTTTCGCTGATGTGGGAATATTTCTGTATGACAAGAGCTGACAACTTCTGACCAAGACAACCTCCAACCCAACCATGACATGTCACAGAAGATGTCTTTGAAAAAGTAAAATAACATATAATGTATATTTTATTTACATTTGAGCCCAGTCCTATTGTTCTTGACAGAAGTATTTCTTGCAGATTGTTGATAAAAAGGATGAGAAAAAAAGATGAAAAAGTCAAAGACAAAGATTATGAAATGTGATTGTGAAATTGATTTACAGTGGAAGTTGGGTTGAGTGTTCCCAAAGAAGTGTTTATGTGAAGAAAAAGGAGTTTATTGTGTTTACCGAGGTTATGAAATAGAGTCACAGAAGATTGTGAAAAATATCAAATAGAAGTAATGTTGAGTGGTCCCTGATGAAGTGATTTATGAAGTTTAATTGTCGCCCCAGAGGTTTTAATCATCACCAAAAGTGTTTGAGTATAATAGTCATAACAGTCATTGCAAAAAACCCCAAATGGGTAGCAGTCTTCATCACTGTTGTTCCAAATCTAATTTTATCATCATCCGCGTGGATAGCGGTTTGACATTTTGGTTTCAGAATTCATTGTTTCAGCAGCATTCATAGAGTCATCATGAATTCATCGAAACAGTGTTGAGTCTCAGCGGTGTTTTTCTAGAGAAATATATACCTGAGAGAGTGGTATATAACACTAGGTGTTATATTTTTTAACCTGAGTTAGTTCTTTGTTCCAAAGACTCTTTTTTGTGTAGCTCCTAGCTGTTGACCTGTTCTTTACTTCAGTTAACTTCATAAGGGATCTTCTCACTTTCTGAGATAAAAAAATATGTAGCAGAGAAGTACATTATTGTGAAGGAGATCGAGTGGAACTGTGCTCATCCTCATGATACCAGTGACAAACCAGTAATGCATTAACAGATATGGAGTCTGCTAGATGGTAACCACTGTGGTCTGAATGAATCTGAAGGCCAACACAGTAGCAAGAGGGTTAAAATTAATATCTCATCAATATGTATTTGCTTGTGTGTTTTTAAAACCACATCCTTCACATATGGATAGATTCTCCCAAGTAAATGTCCTCATATGAGTTTTAAAACTTGAATGCTTTGGAAATACTGAGTCTCATACTCTACATGGTTAAGATTTTTTGCCAGCATGTCATCTAAATTTTTTACTTTGAACTCTAAAAATATTTTGTTTCACAATTCATAGGAATATGATTTTTCACCTGTAGTTATTCACATTTTATCAAGCTTGAGCTGAGAAAACACTGAACAACATATTTCACATATAGTTTTTTTCACTGATATATGTGCATGAGTTGTTTTAATGTTGAACTCATTGAAAATGTTGAACTAAACATTCACATGAAGCGTTTTTTCCCCACTGTGTGTTCGCATGTGTCTCATTAAACTTGAATTATGAGAAAATGCTGAATGACATACTTCACATGAATATGGTTTCTCACCAGTATGGATTCGCATGTGACGTTTTAAGTTTGGACTCTCTGAAAACTTTGCAGGACATACTTCACATGAATATGGTTTCTCACCAGTGTGTGTTCGCAGATGTTTTACTAAACTCGAGCTATCAGAAAATGCAGAACCACATACTTCACATGAATGTGGCTTCTCACCAGTATGTTTCTGCATGTGACTTTTTAATTGTGAATTTTGTGAAAATGTTGAGCTACACAATTCACATGAATATGGCTTTTCACCAGTGTGTATTCGCATATGTCTTCCTAAACTTGAGTTCTGAGAAAATACTGAACCACATATTTCACATGGATATGATTTCTGACAAGTATGCATTTGCATGTGATGTTTTAATGTTGAACTTTCTGAAAATGTTGAGCTACATACTTCACATGAATATGGTTTCTCACCAGTGTGTATTCGCATGTGTCTTATTAAATTTGAGCTCTGGGAAAATGCTGAACCACATACTTCACATGAATATGGTTTCTCACCTGTGTGTATTCGCATATGACATTTTAACTTTGAATTCTGTGAAAATTTTGCACTACACATTCCACATGAATAAGGTTTATCACCAGTATGAACTCGCATATGGCTTCTTAAATTTGAAATTCCAGAAAAAGCTGAACCACATACTTCACAGGAATATGATTTCTCACAAGTATGAGTGCGCATATGATCTCTTAACGTTGAACTCACAGAAAATGATAAGCTACATACTTCACATGAATATGGTTTCTCACCAGTGTGTATTCGCTTATGTCTTCTTAAATTAGAGCTATTAGAAAATACTGAACCACATACCTCACATGAGTATGGTTTTTCACCTGTATGTGTTCGCATATGACATTTTAACTTTGAATTGTCTGAAAAACTTGCATTACACATTCCACATGAATAAGGTTTTTCACCAGTGTGCATTCGCATATGACTTCTTAAATTTGAACTTCCAGAAAATGCTGAACCACATACTTCACATGAATATGGTTTCTCTCCAGTGTGTATTCGCATATGGCTTTTTAAACTTGAGCTCACAGAAAATATTGAACCACATACTTCACATGAATATGGTTTCTCACCGGTATGTGTTCGCATGTGACATTTTAATATTGAACTTCTTGAAAATGCTGAGCCACACACTTCACATGAATATGGTTTCTCACCAGTATGTGTTCGCATATGACTTTTTAAATTTGAACTGTCAGAAAATACTGCGCCACACACTTCACATGGGTATGGTTTCTCAATAGCATGTGTTTGCAGTTGGCATCTTAAATGTGAACTGTCTGAAACAATTGAGGTACACATTTTAGAAATACTTTTTCATCTGTACATACATATATGATTTTTTATCCTGAACTGTGTGAAAATGCTGAAACACAAATGCAAATGTGCCTCTTTTATATTTTCTTAATTAATTGTTAATATCAGAATGTAAATATTTTTAACCTCACTCTTCAGATGAATGTTTTTTCTCCAATGTGTTCATGCATTATAAGCTGTAAAAAATCCAATCCTCCTTTGTGGGGTGGGGGGCGGGGAGATTGTTTCCAATGTGTGTCTTCAAGTAAATCTTTATTGAGGATCTTTTTCTCTGGAAATACAATCTGCATGAGAAAATAGAATAGTATTAGTTTCTTTTTAGAAATTTATTAAAAAATAGCATTCTAAAATACTGATAAAAACATTTTTAAAAATGCATTTTGCTGCAGATTTTTCCATCTCTTCAGTGATTAAGCACAAATTTAAAAGTATTAATGTAGGGACCTCAAAAAAAAAAAAAAATAGAAAATGTGATACCTAAAGATTAAAATGTACTTTAGACAATGAAAATTCTTTCTTGAAGCTTTTTTGTTTTAATGTTGAGCTAACAGATTGAATTTAATATTTCCAATAAGCAAAATAATTTGCTGTATTTCAAAAACTATTTAAGATTGACAGGAAGGAATGCTTTTGTTTGTATTTTTATTAAAATAGCTGATTAGTGATCTTTTTAATCACAGTATAATTCTCTTTACTAAAAAATTTTCCAAACCAAGATATACTTTTCTGCAACCTTCTTTAAAGAATGTTAGCTGATTTAAAGTATAAGTAATCTGATTTAAAATATAAGTAATCTGATTTGAAAAAATATTACTTACTTCAAGTTTAAAAAAGGGAATTTCTAAAATGTTTGTAACTGTTTATTTAATGTGTTGATAGCTTAATGATAGAATAATGTTTATCTAATGTTGATCTGTAGGCGCTTTATGTGTAAAAAATAATCAATAAAACGAGTGCCTTTTATAAAATTTTTAAGTACTCACCAATATTAAAAGTTTAAGAAAATATCTGTAATCTAATGTTTCTGGCTGTAAACTTACTACAGTTATCACTCCTATTTTCTGATGTTGTGTATGGTTGCCCATATATAGAAAATCAGCATGTTTACACACATTAAAAAAAAACATTCAAAATTCTTTTCAAAATATTTGTGTTTGCAGATCTGTTCTAAGCTTTTTTCATTTATGATTAGAAAATACAGTTTTGATTTAATATCAACTGAAACAGTGAAATTTATACAGAATTTTAAAACATTAAATATTTAAGTTTAGTAAGTTATACTAATTAAAAAGTAAAAAATAATTAAATGAGTTCCCATAAAAATTCATTATTCATCAAAAAAATATTTTTCTTAACACACTAATGTCCTTAATATATCTTATTTTTTTAAAAGCTTTCCTAATTAGATAATGTCTTAGTTTTTTAGGTACCTCCATTAATTCGCAGGAAAAACAGCATAGTGTAATGAAAAAGACCACCAACTCATTAAGAATAAAGTTTTATCGTCAAAATGTTGATGTTATTATTAAGAGGAAAGATCAAAGAATTTTTTAATCCTTTCTAACATGTTCGAAATTTTGGTTAAAATGCTTGTTTTGTTGACATCATCGCCTTCTACAAAGTTTAACATTGATATTTTTGCACTTTTTTCGTTGAAAACACATTTATTTGAAAATTCTCATAAAAATCAAATGAATGTTTTTTAATGAAGTTTCATTAATTAATGAAATTTTCAGAACTTATTCACAAGTGAATGAAATTTTTTAAAAATGTTTTTTAGAAAATATTGGTAAAAACCTTTTTTTTTAAAGTGTTATCCAACATTTACTTAATTTTATTAAATTTTGCACAAAACCTTATTTATTGAAATTATTTTTTTGTTAAAAGGAGTCGTCATTGGAAATTGTAAATCAACTACAATTTTTTTAAATTTGTACCATTTAACTGAAAATCTGCTTTGAATTGAAATTACTTAAATAGAAAAGCATTTAATTGTTTTTGTAAATAAGTAATATTAAGGACATTATTGTCTGAAGAAATACAATTTTTCTGATGAATAATGAATTTTTACAAGAATTTTTAAATTTTATTTTTACATTTTAATTATAATAATTTAAAAGTGTGTAAAATTCTGTACTGGGGTTTTTATTGGATGTGATATAGTAATTAAGTGGAAACAAAATTTACAAGTCCAAAATTACAAAGATTAATAAACGTAGTTACAATTCTCTCGTTTTAAAATAATTTGTAATTTATTTAATTTTTACCTTATTTTCATGTACGGCAAACTGAAATTGCCATTATTATGAAAAGATTACATAATTTTAGAGATTTGTCTCTTCACTCAGATATACGAAAACAAAATACTCTGGTGTATTTCAAAAAGAAATTATATTGATTGGAATCTAAAATTTTTCAATTTAAAAATTTTTTCAGTCTTTCTTAAGCAATCAATACATTTGTAAACAGAAGTTAACTCTTGGTTTTAAATACCTTGCAACAATAAAATATACATTTGTGACATGTCATTTTTAGAAAATGATCAAATTTAAAGCTAAATTAATCTGATTTACACGAGCATTACTTATTTATAGCATGAAATTTAGAATAAAGCTATGTCTTAAACACAAAGCATTGATCTTTCTGATCATTGCTGTAACTGATTGATGTGTAATGACAACAAAACATTAGGATAAGATAAGTATGGGTGATCAGAATTGACATAATTGCCCAAATGTTTTTCCTGTAAGGGGAAGAAAAGTACCATATAAAAAAAACAAAACCCTCAAATACACAAAAAACAACTAAAATTAAAAATTATTTAAAAATATGATGACTTGATGATTTGTACTAAACTTTTCAATTTCTGATTATTAAATATAGTCTTCACTTAATAACTTAACCACCACAAGGCTTTGTAGAATTTTTTGAAAATAATAAAATTTTATAAATTATTAAAAAAAGAAAATTTCAAACAGTTCTTTTAAAATTTCATTATTCATCTAAATTTTTTCAATACATATTATTTAATTTATAAAAGCAATTAAGTCTTAATTATTAAGAGCTTAGCTAACTAAATAATGTCATAGTTAATTGCATTTTTCATTTCATTTTATTACTAAATATTTTTACGAAGATTTTCTGAAAATAATTTCATTCATTTGTGAAGAAGTCCTAAAAGTTTCCTTAAAATCTGACAATTATTTAATTTTTGCAAGAATTTCTAAATTAATGTGTTTTTCAACGGAAAAACAACACTGAGTTACGTATTGTAAAGAAACCCTGGTAACGATCTCTGGTTGGTTACCCGCTGATGATAACCAAAACAAATATTTTTTTTACCAAACTTTCGAACGTGTTGAAAGGATAAAATTAAAAAAAAATATTTTTTAAAAATAAAAAAAAAATACTTTGATCTTTCCTTTTAAATAATTATAGCAAAGATCTTGTTGGAAAAACTTCGCTTTTATTAAGTTTGGGGAATTTTTCTTCAGTGGAGGTACCAATAAAAACTCTGGTAAAAAAGTCTCGTCATCCACTGACGAAAAAGAAAGGTTTTTAAACGTGTTAAGAAAGGATTAAGTACTTTGGTGTTTTCTCTTAATAATAACAAACATTTTTTAATGAAACTTTGTTTTTGTCAAGTTTAGGGCCTTTTTTTTTTTTTTTTTTACATCATGCTATATATTTTTTTAATTGAATTCAAATTTGGTTGGTTATCCGCTAATTAAAATCAAAACAAGATTTTTTACCAAAATTTCGAACGTGTTAGAAGGGATTCAAAATTTTAAAAAATATTTACAAATTTCTTTGATCTTTCCTAACAAACATTTTGATGGAAAATGTTCGTTTTTATTAAGTTTGGGGGCCTTTTTTTTTTTTTATTCATATGCTGTTTTTTCAGCGATTTAGTGGAATGGAGATCAACAGCATTTTTATATTTCATAAATTTAAGATCTCTTTGAAATTGTCTGTAATTTTTAATAATCAAAAATATTTGAACATTAAATGCTTTTGCAAGCAAATTATTTAGAAAAATGTAAAAAAGTAAAAACAAATTTGAAAATAAAATAACAAAATAAACATATGCTGTTTTTTAAAAACATCCCAAAAATCATTGGTTGCTTTTAAAAAGGAATCGCCTTTTTGACGATAAAAAATAATTATTAAACAATTTAAGATTCGTTGTCATTCGTTTTTTGAATCGTCGATTTTTGTTTACTAAAAACAAAAAAAAAACACGTATTTTTCTTTTTGCAAATCAAATCAGAAAAAAAAACTTTACACTTACTTTTTTCTTTTTGTTTAATTGTCAGTGTTTGCTTTCGTCAAAAGGCTGACATCTCAAAACTTTTTCTTGAACACGAACACACAAAAAAGATGCATTCTAAAGGGGAGGTTATTGATAGAAAGATAGAGGGAGATAACTACCAGTGCGATTAATGAATTGTCGTCTTGAAGCACTAAAAGAGTAAATTAATTCAATAAAAAAATCACTATTGACTTCAACCACGGTCTCCAGACGAATTTGGAATCGCCTGAAAGTACTGGATGGTGAAAATCAGTCAGTTAAGTGCCATACGTGATACACGCTTGGGCGATCATGTCTCGAAAGAGACATGACTGACTGGGCAGAAGATTATCCCGCAGTAGGTTGCCATTGCTTTCTGCGGTAGACTGGTTTCCAGCCAAGGCTATAGAACCCAATTTGTCCTGTTATTTAACCCATAACTGGAGGGAAGAGACAGATTAATACCTTTCCCAAGGGTATTTGCACGTGAGTGAATGCAAGGAATTCAGCTGGAATTCGAACTCGGCTCCCCGATTCTTCGTTTCGAGTCGATATCCACTGCACCACAATGTACCGTTCTTATAATCCTTGGCTTCAGTTCGTCTTTGATGTTCGGAGATTTTTTTTTTTTTGTTGGTCTCTCGCTCAACTGCACCCATGCATAATAATCATGGGGGTTGCAATCTGGGGAGTTAGGTGGCCAGAAGTAAGGGGTGGTGTGGTCGCAAAAATTGTCTGGGTTCTCGTTGTGTAGCATGATGCATATATTCCTATTGCCAGACACAGGGTTTTACTTTTGAAAGCAGCCACCATCTTGATCAGAGTCAACACTACCGTGACCGTCGCTTGTTATTATAGCAAAGGTCATGACACTACCTCCTCAAGGCACTTGATATAGGCTTCAGTGTTTGATCTGAAGCCCCCACCAAATAATCTGGGAGTTATTTTCTCATTAGAATGATCAACGTAATCACCATTTGACTTTCTGTATCATTTGCGTTGTCCTCAGATTGACACCCAAACAATCTGGCTTAAATGTTCATATTGGAGCTTTCAAGCTGTATCATTTCCAAAATTTTTGGCAGAGTGAATTGCATCATGGTACTATTTTTCTCATAAAGGTGACCCTATTATACTATAGTCACGTGTATTTCCACACAGCTATATTCACTCATTGTACACTGGAAAAGTTTGAAGGTAAATTTTCGTTTTAGGTCCCAAACCGAAGGCTTTTATCTCTTCAAATTTTTCCAAAATAGCCTTAATTCCGTGCAAATGTATATACTGAACTCAAATGCACTATCACTTATTGAAGAAACCTACCTTTATTGAAGTTAAAGATCAGAAAAAAAATCGAACTTCTTCTCGATCGTTTTGTCCCCATTACAGGCTTACATTCACTTTCAGCGTAGGAAACAAATTTCGGCCTATTTACTTCCTTTACTGAAATTAATACATGATTTATTTTTTATCGGGACTCAATTTCAACAGAAAGTTGCTTGTTTTTGCGAGATTTTTTTTCCATTTTCTTTTTTGTTGCCTTCTTTTTATAATTTTCAAAAATATGAAAATAAGTGATAAATGTAGTTTACTTAATGGTGCATTTTACTAATAAAACCACTAAGACATAAGGAGTCACTGAGTGTGAAAGAATCTGGCAAATAAATAAATAAATAAAAACATTGTTAAAAAGTTTGAGCTTAAGTTTCGTTTAACAGCATATCAACCTCTGTGAGTTATTTAATGTCAAAAAGGTGGGGTTTAATTTTTTTTTATATTATAGTGAAAAAGTTAATTTAGTCAGATTTTGATGAAAAAGTTGGTTCTTTTTTAGAAAACTCAAAATGTCTTCTGGTTTTGTATTTTCGAAAAGGTTCTTCTGTAACAATATATAACATGGCATACGAATGAAAAGGGTTAAAGAAAATGATTTTATTTTTTTTTTTGTTGGAAAGGAATTCATTTTTCCCAGGATTGAGAACAGGTGGAATTCAGCGAGACACAGCTGGCAGGTTTAGGGGTCAGAGGTTAAAGTCATCTTGTTGAGAGAGATGTCAATGGCCACTTACTGGGAAAATTACCATTCTAAATTTCCCTGAGAGAGAGAGAGAGAACAAAAGAAGAAGACGTCAAGGAGATTGACGTCATATAATAGCTCCTCCCAGAGAGAAGGGGGAATCTTCCAGAACTGAAAGTGTGAAGCAGAAAACAAAAGAAGAGGACTGGTTGAATTTTAGGGTATTTGCATAAAATTCCCTTATGTACCCTCAGCATACCAATAGAAAGGGACACCTATAAATACAAGTGCCCATGGGTGTTAAAGGCAGTTGGAGAAGCCAATTCGGGGAGTTAAGAGATATCTTTTTTGCTATAACATTGTTGCGCCAAGCTAATGATGATAATTACTATAGTTGCCACTGAAGAAGAACTCAGGCAATATCCTTGTGCCATTTTCGAAAGTACAAACAACAATACTTGAAGTTAAACCCAGTTGCCAAGTCTGGCTGCCCTTAGAGAAATTAGCCAAAATTTTTTTTCTGTCGCCAAATATTAGAAACAGCTTGGGAAAAGAAAACAAATGATCTGAAAATTTTTTTTTTATTTTGATAGAAATATCATCTAGTGACTTATTCAGGCGTTGTCTATTTTATTTTCAATTTTGTATACGCGTATTTAACTCCTTGGTTTAGCTTGGTTGAGATACCCCAGAGATAATTCAGCTTAAATCTCTTAAGATCAAAAATCACAACGTGGTTCAGAGAGATTACAGTTGAAGAAGTCAAATTGAGGACCAGCTGCACTGTCAACGCCCTCAATGGCTGACGGGTGTGGGCTGATATCTTTTACTCCATCTAGATCAAATCTGTCTTTTGTTTGTATTAGTGAGGTTTTTGTTTTATGTTTGCTATATTACGTCTTCCTAGGTGATCTTTGTTTTGGGGTTAGCGATGGGCTTTTGATGTTATTTATTTTGTTGGGGAGGGGAAAGGTTCATTAGGTTTGGTAGTGGTAATATGGATGCTTGCGGTTTTTGTTGTTTGGTTTGTGTTTTTGTTTGATTTGATTTGATTTTTGGGGGTCTTCATTTTCATTAGTTTGGGATTCAAAGTTCTTTAGAACTGGTTCAACAGGGGCTTGGTTGTTAGGTTGGCTAAGATTTCTTTTAGTGATTCCCTTAATGTTTGAGTCCTTTTATAAGGTTTACCATTTATGAACCACTGCTTGCGTTTGAATTGGGTTGCTGGTGAGTTTCATTATGTTTGCATAAAATGTTGTTGCTGAAGAATCTTCCAAAATTTTTCTTGCTTCAGGGTATGATACATTTTTTCTTTTTTTCCAGATTTCACACACATTTGAGTCCGCTGCATGGTTTTGTCAGCAGTTTGGGCAATTCTGTGGTTTTTCACAGTTTATGTGGTCTGTTCCACTTTCTACAGACCTTTTACAGACTGGAGGCCTGGTGTACTTTTCTTTGTGGTGCCCAAATCTTTGACAATTGTGACATCTAAAAGGATTTGGGATATATAAACTTACTTTTGTTATAGTATATCCTATCTTCACCTTGGTTGAGGTTCTTGGAGTGTTGAAGATATGTATGTATGTATGTATGAGTTTGTATTATTTTACTGTTCTTTCTAATAGAGATTCTGCAAGCATCTATGACACCTTGAGTCAGGAGGTTAGTTTTTATCTCATCTAGGGTACAAAGAGAGAGATCAGGACTTCTCACTACACCCTTTGCTGAATTCAAGGAATTGTGTGGGTATGTTTTTATTTTCAGATTATGAAATACCTTTGTTTCAATAGTAGGTCTGAGTATGTTTTTTTGTTATTTCTACTAGTAAAGTATTATTTGCTAATATTTTAACTGATTTTGGTTTTATTATAGAGTTGTTTTCTCTATGGTGAATGGGGAAAAACTTTGTAATTGGGGTTTCTTCTATTGATTCTAGTACAATAAATGAAGGGAAGAGAGTCTCATCTGAATCAGTATCAACATGTAGGCGCTTTGGGGTTTTTGATTTTTCACTTTGGGTTTTTTTGTTTTTGGAATCCAGAAAATTTTTTTAATGAGTTCACTGACTGTGCTCCCCACCCACCACAGAGCCCTATAATGGGAAATGTCAAGAGGGAAACCCATTCACACAGTCAGTATACTCACACTGAGGAAAAGAAACCAATAATTTGAAGCCATTAAGTTTTCATTCCCAAGATGACTACTCACCTGGTGTTGTATTTATAAAGGGAAACATCAGTCCCTTCTCAGCATGATTGACCCTCTAGCAACTGCTTTCTGATTCAAAGTTCTAAAAAAACAAAATTACAAAACTTCAAAAGATGTCTTGATGTGACCAGCCGATTGCTCAGATCGGGCCCATCCGACCGCTCGTTTAGCTCAGCAAGGGCCACAGTGGAGTGTTGCAGGTCATGTGCCTACTTAGATAACCAGTTCACAGACTGCTCAGGCACCAGGATCCTGTCCTAAAAGCATCACAGGTTGCCACCCATGGTCAACAGGTGGCCCCATTGGAGGTGGGGGTCTTATCCCTCTACAGAGGTGCAGTCAGCATATTCTACTGCCCCAGCCAACAGGGCAAATACTCAGTTAAGTCAGAAATTGATGAAAAAAAATTTTTTTCTCTTGTCTTCTAGTTTTGTATTCAAAAATATATTACTGGTAACAAATATATTATATTATATTATATTATATTATATAAAATATATTACTGGTAACAATTTTTTCCTTCAAAAATGTGTTATGGCAATTGTTTCTCTTTTTTTTTTCAAAAATGTGCATCTTTCTATAAAAGCTTATTTTTATACTTTCACAGCATTTTGACTTCAGTTTGCAGATCAGAGTGGACCTGGGAACAGCAGCAATTAAGAGGTGGTTCCATGCTCCTCACAACCTCAAAATCAGAGGCCTTGCTGCTGGATGCAGTTTACCGTCATACCCAGGATCACATTGTTAAAAAGAGTGGTCAATAAATAAACAAGAAAAAAGAAAACAGAATGTGATGATTGACATTACATTTAAGTTTTTGAAAATCAAAGTTGATTGGAAAGCAAGAAGCAGGAAGTGTTGACACTTGTGAGAGAAGAAATATATGCTAGCAAAGAACTTACATTTAGTCATTTCAAATGTGAAATGATGAAATCTCAAGTGATAGAAAAATAAAAGTAAATAATTACAAGAAGAATAAAATTTCTCCATCTTTGAAAAAAAATATGTATTGTCACGCCACAATTCTTCAATGCTGTGATCATCATAACATAATCAGATATAAAACATTTGCATGACCATCTATTGACCTGGGACAGCGACAGTCCTGCTATATGTAATAACATACATTCTATCTTTCAATATCTTTTAAGCAGCCCATTGTTACATTTAAAAATATAATTTCCTTCACCCACATTATTAATCTGACAGATACTACATTTGGATATATACATAAAAGTAAATATTAACAGATGGAGTGTATCTTTACAAGAGACAAATAGAGAAACCAATAAATAGATTGCCTTGATAAAGTCCCTCAGAGGAAAAAATACATAATTTAAATACAGTTTTTCCTCTTCTCTATTTTCATATATATTTATATTTACTTCCTCTCGGACACTCTCTCTCTACCAAGTAATTAATTAGTTTTTGGTCATAATTAAACTAGACCAGTACACAGTTGTATTAAAAAGTGTTCAATACAATTATATTGTAGAACTTCTGAATATTTTTCATTTGGAAATGAGTCACTTTGTGAACTAAGTTTCTACCTTTTAGTGTCTTCAGGAGATTTACAATGACTTGTTATATATATATATATATATATATATATATGTATGCAAGTTTCATTAAAAATGATAGACAGGTTGTTAATAAAGTGCTTAGAGAAATAAAACATTTGAACAATTTTTACATATTTTATTTTGAAAAATAAAAAAGATTATAAGATCATATAAAGAATTATATAAAAAATTTAACTAGAACATTATCATAATAATTGTCATAATAATTTGATCAGAACATTATCATAATAATTGTCATAATAATTTGACCAGAACATTATCATAATAATTGTCATAATAATTTGACCAGAACATTATCATAATAATTGTCATAATAATTTGACCAGAACATTATCATAATAATTGTCATAATAATTTGACCAGAACATTATCATAATTGTCATAATAATTTGACCAGAACATTATCATAATAATTGTCATAATAATTTGATCAGAACATTATCATAATTGTCATAATAATTTGACCAGAACATTATCATAATAATTGTCATAATAATTTGACCAGAACATTATCATAATAATTGTCATAATAATTTGACCAGAACATTATCATAATAATTGTCATAATAATTTGACCAGAACATTATCATAATAATTGTCATAATAATTTGATCAGAACATTATCATAATTGTCATAATAATTTGACTAGAACATTATCATAATAATTGTCATAACTTTTTCTTTCAAAAATGTATATATTTCTATAAAAGTTTGTTTTTATGCTTTCATAGTGTTTTGACCACAGTTTGGGGATAAACTACTTGCCCATAGTTGGGACCCTAACAGGTGCTACCACCCTTGACTCTGGGTCAGGGTGGACCTAGGGACAACAGCAATTAAGAGTTGGTTCTATGCTCCTCACAACCTCCCAATCAGAGGCCTTGCTGCCAGTTGTAGTTTATTGTCATACTGAGGAACACTAATAAAAGAGTATTTAAATCTGGCACATTTTAATCTGACTGAAATCAATTGTAGAATGCAAATTAGATTTAATATGATCATCAAATGAAGTCAGATGTAGGGGCTGTTTTCTAGATACCAACAGTCACTGAATGCAGAGCAGAAGGATGTGACCTCACAAATGCATTTAGTATAGCAGGTAAGAGAAATTTCAAGAGATGCTTATAGAAACAATAACCTCAGAGATGAGTTGGCCAATATGTCACATCTGGATAATGCCAGGGATGTATGCTAAACTTGAAGTGTGGGGTAAAAACTAGTGCTGTATATCACACACTGGCTGAGAGAAAGTGATAAAATATTGGTGTGAAGAAAAATTGTACAATTGAATGTTAATACATTTTTATGACATATGTTATGACCTTCGAATTCCAGCCGAATTCATTGCATTCACTTATGCGCAAATACCCTTGGGAAAGGTATTAATCCGTCTATTTCTTCTAGTTATGGGTTAAATAACAGGACAGATTGGGTTCTATAGCCTTGGTCGGCAACTAGTCTACTGCAGAAAGCAATGGCAACCTACTGTGGGATAATCTTCTGCCCAGTCAGTCATGTCTCTTTTGAGACATGATCGCCCAAACGTGTATCACGTATGGCACTTGAACTGACTTACTATGACCTTGATTATTACTTTACTATTGTGTTAATATATGCATGAGCTGTAATTGATTATTCATGAAAAATTGTAGGCACATTTCAAAAATTTTAAATCTTTTAAATTTCTGTATTATTTTGTACCATTTACCCAATACTGTCATTAAAAAGAATATTTACTAATCATAAACAGGAAAGCTTAGTACAATTGTAACACCCCAATGGAGGTCTGAACAATTTCTCCGATGTTGCCAGGTGTTGATTGAAAAAGTCGGAGTCTCAAACTGGAGGTACAAGATAAACTATAGGGAACGAACTTCCAGAACTTCAATGAGTTAAATCGATGCTTTATTTCATTCAGAGTTAGTTTTGCAGTTGGGGCAGGTGATGTGATACTCAGCTCTAACTCTAATTAATGGAAATCAAATGCCGAACCGACCGACTCAGACGAACGGAGTTTCCCTACTTCAAGCACACGCCCGGCTGAACTGAACTCCTGGCTGAACTAACTAACTGATCGGCTCGGAAAAATCACTTATATTTATATTGAAATAATCGGAAGTTCCTAGACCACCGGGTGATAAGCATCGGCGACTGTAAGTCCAAAATTTCAAGGTACTTAAATTTTCCTTCCTTTGATGTGTAAACTTCCTGCACACATCCCGTCTGCACTTAGCCTTAGTATTTTCCAGGATTTTTTATCTTTTTATCTTAATAAAGCTTCGTGGATGTTTTTATAGCCCTGGCACTTTACCAGTAACCAGGCGTTTTTTTATTGCCTGGAGAAAGGGAAAATTCTATTATCTTTTCTTTATTTTCTTAATGTATGGTCAAGATATAGTAAAGACAGCTTTTGACCGGGTCACTCAAAAATCTATTTCCTAAACTTTATCTTTTATCACATAAAATCACTTAGTCAAATATTTATTGGAAGACTGGTAAGATTTAACAGTAATCTGATACCCTTTTCTCTTCCACAAATTTACTTATAAAAGAAAAAAGCGTTTATTTTTTCCTCTTCTTTTTCACTTAGTACTTTTGTTAAATGAAACATGTTTTTACCCATTTTCTATTCTTAATCTATTATAATAAAATCCATATTTTACAAATCCACCTTAATATACGCCTAGTTATCGTGTCACACAATTCATCAACCCTGAATATTTTAAGAAAAATTTTGATATTTTTTTGTGCATGTGTGTGTATATGTGTTAAACATCCCAATTTTTTAAATACAGATATCCATACACTATATTATCAGAAAAAAGATTGATAATTAAATTTGAAGAAAAGTAATAAAATTAAATCAAATATTAGATTACATAGAATATTTTCCTAAACTTGTAAGATTATTGTGTAGTTAAAATTTCTATAACAAAAAGGTGATCAGGTTATATTCCTTAAGTAATCTTTACAGATTTTTACCCTATAGAAAAAGTTAGATTTAAGGACCCTACTCTCAGACAAGTGAAAATCACTAGCAAACAAGTGCTACTGGAATTTCAACTAATTTTCAATTTCTAAGAAAGAAAACAAAGAAAGCCCTATAAAACAAACTTCACAAAATTCTACCCACGAGGAATCCTTTTTAAATTTATTTAAATTAAGTTTCAATCATCTTGAAATCCAGACAACACAAAGGATTTTTAAATTCTTT
This sequence comes from Ascarosepion bandense, assembly GCA_037127315.1. Classification (NCBI taxonomy): domain Eukaryota; kingdom Metazoa; phylum Mollusca; class Cephalopoda; order Sepiida; family Sepiidae; genus Ascarosepion; species Ascarosepion bandense. The sequence continues at coordinate 4,829,901 of JBBBDQ010001152.1, read as the reverse complement.
GCAATTTTGAAATTAAAATCTTTTTATTTTTAACTAATAATTAAAAAAAAATCTGGGTTTGGTTACCTTTGATGGTGATGGAGGAAGACAATGATTTGAAAACTAAAACTCTTGACTATATGGAGTTGATAAACGCATGTTATGAATGCTGTGGTGAAGAATGAATTTGAAGAAAAACTAAGAATAACTTATCATTTCAATAAGCTCATTAAATGCTTAATATTTAAAAAAAGATATTAAGCATTTAATTTTTTCATTGAAACTAAACCTAAAACAATTGGTTTTTAATTGTTTTAGGTTCAGTTTCAATGAAAAAATTAAATGCTTAATATCTTTTTTTTATATAGACAAAAATCATTGTTTTAATTCATGTGACCATAAATCACTGACTACCTATGTATCAGCATATCAAGTTGGGGACATAATTTCTAATTAATGTTGTCCTTAAAATATGAAAATATAACTATTAAGTCTCTTTTCCTCTCTAACAACATGTCTGTTTCCATCTACCTGGTTGTTTTATTTTTTTATTTTGTTCATTTTTCTTTAAAACTGGTCTCTGTATGTGTCCTTAAAAATTTAAATGTAAAAAAAATGCAGAGAAAAAAGTGCTGAAGATCAAATCTTATAAAAAATAGAGACTGATGAGTTTCATAAATTTTTGAAGCTTACAAAAGTGAAAGGGTCAGCCAAAATTCTGGGGTGGGGAACTTGGCCTTTTATGAACCTCATACCCTGTAGAATCACCACTGGAAGACACGTTTATTCACCAAGATACAGCATCATAAAATTGAAAGAAATAAAGAAAGAAAGAAAAAATCATAGGATTGAAAGAAAGAAAGAAAGAAAGAAAGAAAGAAAGAAATCATAGGATTGAAAGAAAGAAAGAAAGAAAGAAATCATAGGATTGAAAGAAAGAAAGAAAGAAAGAATCATAGGATTGAAAGAAAGAAATAAAGAAAGAAAGAATCATAGGATTGAAAGAAAGAAAGAAAGAAAGAAAGAAAGAAAGAAAGAAAAAAAGAAACAATCGCAGGATTTTTTTATAATCCTATCGCCCAAAGCAAGGCATTTTACTGCCACTGTTGTGCATGGGGTTACATAGGAGGAATGTTATGAAAAAGAGTGACAGGTTATAGGGGTTATCAAGAAGTGGGTAAGAGAAGGATGAGAATACTGATGAGAGTGGAGTGGATGGAGAAAGGAGCATGAGAGAGAGGATGCAGGTTAGTGAGATAGGAGATGACTATTGACTTTAAATTTAAATTCTTGGAGATTGTAACTATCGGGGAAGAAAGTAAACGAAAGGGAATTCCACGGGCGAGGAGTGTGAGAAAAGAAGCTGATGGAATAGAATTTGTGTTTACATTTTATCGGTTTCACAGTAAAGGGGTGGGACCTAGTTGCTAATCTTGTGGCTCAAGTAAATTTGTATATAGGGGGCACCAGTGAGCTAAGTCAAGACCTCCTAACCAAGGTCTATGCTATGATTAAAGTTGACGTGCTGACGTCACACTTAGTAGAGTTCTGTTTTATACGGAGTCCGTTAGCGTTGACTTATTTTCAGAACCAAACATGCCTTCTTCTTGTGTGGTACCACAATGTAAAGGGAATTATAAAAATGGACCGAAAGTTCATTGTTTTTCGTTTCCAAAAAATAAACATTTATTTGATAAATGGAAACATGCCATTAAAAGGGAGAATTTTACCCCAAGTCCATTCAGCAAAGTAAGTAGTTAAAATTTTATCACCATTTATTTCAAACAGTCGCTAAAATCAAAATTTGCTAAAAAATTAGTTTTGCCGTAGCACAAGAAGAAAGAAAGCACTTTGTTTATATCTTTTAAATTAATACAATAAATTAAGATATTATTTTTATTTCTTTGAATAAAATTGAAATAAAAATATCTGAAAAAAAAAATAAATACGGCTATTCGTTCGTAAGTTTTTGTTTTTTTTTCGAAATGTTTTAAAATTTAAACTGAAGTCGAAAAAAGTTGTTAAACATTATATTTTCTAAAAGTATTTGAATTTTGAATTAATATTTTATTGATATTTTATTTCAGAAAATAGTGTCTTTTTTTCAATGAAATGTTTAAAAATTCTTAGAAAACGAAGTAAAAAATTTTCTATACTTCTTGTAACTTTATGAATCGTTTTTAAACATGAAAAAATATTCCTGAATTGAATTTTTTTTATTCTTTTTTTTTGTATTAACAAAAACTACAAAATTTATCTTATAGTCAATTTTAAAAGAATTTGTTTTATTTTTAAGGTTTTTTATTTGAAAACTCCGTGAAATTATGTGTTACAAAAAAACAAAAGTCAAGTCACTATTACCGAAAATTTAAAAACTGGAAAATGATGATTTAAACTCTGTTTAAACCTATTATTTCTGACTAAGTTTTGAATTTATTTGAAACATAAAGGCCTAAATCACACCACACTTGAATTTTAAAACCTAACTTTTAAAATATTTAATTTTTAGAAAATATTTAGCACAAAATGAACACCCTCAAAATATATTTTCCAAACATTTTTTCCTATTTTTGATAATTTGAAAGTTAACTATCGATATTAATCCAGAGAAAAAAATTGGAAATAAAAAATTAGAATTTTAACTGAAGAATTCTTTTATAGTTGGTTTAGGGTTTTTTAATCCTTAAAAATTAAAACATTAACCAAAAAAGAGTTTTGCAAAAACATGATTTTTTTATAAACAGTTTAAAGTTGAACATCATAAATGAAATTGAAATAAAAACATTAATTTTTACTTTCTTTTTTCATTTTTTTAATATTAAAATATTTTAAAAATGTAATTTAATTACCAAATATCCTAGAATTTTTTTAAGTGTATCTTTTTTGAAAGGTAAAAAAAATTATCTTTTTATTTCGTCTAGTAGGATTAACAATGGATTCAAAATATGTCAAAATTTTATTTTAAAATTCGAACTCCGTTGTTTTTTCTTTAGCAGAATTTCCCTAAAGACATTTGATATTCTTAATAAATCTATTGGATTAAAAGTTCTCAAGACTTTAAAAATCTATTTCAGATTTTAGCTATCCTATCATTAATTCGTTCGATTCATAATTCTTTTTCTCCGCTGTAACATAAAACTGGCAATAAAATGTATAAAACTATTTACTACTAAAGCATTTTTTGCTGATTCTATTCATTAAATATTGTTTTTCTAATAAATGAATATATATTTTAACTTAAATTAAAATAGGGAAATTCACTTGATTCAGTGAATAGGCGGACTTTGGAATCGTAATACGAAATTTCGAATTCCAGTCTTTCCGTTTAACGTTCACATTTTTTGGACTAATATCCTTGGAAAAGGTACAAATAATTCTCATATTCCCTTCAGCTATGGATTATATAATGCTTTCACTGCCGATGTTATTCAAAAACTGTGTATTGACAAAAACGTTTTTGTTTTCGGCATTAAAGGACCTAAAATAGTTGATATGCAATAACAAAAACAAAAAAAAAACAAAAAACGAAAAATCAATTCATGAGTTTTTGATAGGCATATTTCTTTATTCTACTTAACCCCGATGACTATTTTTTTTTTTAATCCTTAGCGAGTCATTCATTTAACAATTAAGATTTAAAATATGTTGTGGTTTCTTTTGAAAATATTTTTCAGGTATGTGAACTTCATTTTCGACCTGAAGACATAAAAACAGAATCGTCAGCATTTGATAAAAAAACGGGTAAAACTATTACAGTTAAACTTGAAAGACCATGTCTTTATGATGGTGCTATACCTAGGATTCTTCCAAACTGTCCCTCCTATTTATCTTCATCGACCTCCTTTAGAAAATCACCAAACTCCAAGAAAAATCAAAGGGAAAATTTTGATCTGAAAAGAGCTTTAGATCAAAGTATTGCAGATGACCAAGCATACAAAAAACAAAAAATGTTCCATAACATTAATGATATGGAAGATAAATTAAATTTTATCGACAGAAATTATTGGACCATTATTAGGAAACAGGATAAACTTATTATTTGTCATATCATCCAGTCTCCATATCCTAAAATGACCCTGTCTATTGTAATTGATTCCGATTTTGCAGCACACGTGTTCTGTAATGATGTGGAAATTCACAGAATAGGGGAGTATAAGATTCCTAACTTTGTAACTGATGTGAATATTTTTGAAATTTTGATTTCAAACCTTCAAAAAATGGACATAGAAGAACAACAAAGCAAACCGCAAAATGTAATTTCAATATTAAAATTGATCATGTCATTTCTGTTATTACTGCAAGAGGAGTCAAATAAATATTATAGTGCAATTAAATTTATATATGAACAAATAAACCTAATGACACTAAATAAGTTCAATTATTCAACAGAAATGATGATATTTTCTTCATTATTATATAACTGTTCTCCTACTGGATACAGACTGTTGAGAGATTCAAAAAATGTAATTTTACCAAGCTATTCAACCATTAGAAGACTTACCCTATCACCCTCTATGAATCCTGTTGTTGAGCAACATAACAACAATTTTCTAATGTATATAAAAAATAAGTTCAAGTTACTTGCTCAGAAAGATATCACAGTATCTTTACTTGTTGATGAAATTCATCTAAAAGCTTATTTTGATTATAAAGGTGGCAATGTTGTTGGCTTAGCCAATAACACCGATGAGGCAGCAACAAGTGCATTTGCTTTTATGCTTAGTAGTGTGTTATCGAATTATAAGGATGTTATACATATAATGCCGACTAAATGTCTTAAAGCAGAAAATTTATTCAACATAATTAAACGCTTAATAATTGGGTTGGAAGAAATAGGCTTTAAAGTATTGTGTGTAATAATGGATAACAATGCAATATATAAAAAAGCTATGTCTTTATTTTGTTCCCCAGCAAAACTTTCGATTGTATATCCACACCCAGTTCTGAAGTCTAGACCTCTTTTTTTCATATTTGACTCAGTCCATATTTTAAAATGTATCAGAAACAACTGGCTTGGTCAAAAAGATGCAAGTAAATGCATGATATTTCCAAAGTTTTGTTTCAATGGAAATCATGAATTAGATAATGTCCAAAGTGCTCCATTTTGTACCTTACACAAACTTCATGCCCTGGAATCGCAATCACTTCTAAAATATTGTTACAAAATGACTGCCAAGGCACTTTCTCCTAGTAATCTTGAAAGGCAAAATGTTAATTTAGTATTACAAATATTTAATGAATATACTATTCAGGAATTGCTAACTTTAGGAAAAGAAAAATGTTTGCCCAATTTTGCTGAAGTTGCGGAATTTATAAACATATTTCTTATTTGGTGGAATATAATGAATGTGAAAACACCAGTTAAAGGTTGGAATCTTCAAAATAAATATTGCAATCCATTAAAATTAAATGAAGAAAATTATGCATTTCTAACAATATTTTGTAACTGGTTGGAATCTTGGGATAGCATTCCTGGAAAAAGTGGTAAATTAACAAAGGAAACTTTTACTGCTTTACACCATACCACTTATGCCATTTTAGAACTAACACAATATTGTACAGAAGAACTGAAAATGTTTTATATATTACCTGGAAAATTTCAAACTGATCATCTGGAGGCAAGATTTGGCCAGTATCGACAACTTAGTGGTGATCAATATAATATCTCTATCCGTCAATTATTTGAATGCGAAAAAAAACTAAGAATGTTGTCTGTTTTAAAACTTAGCCTGCCTTTTAATAATCAAAGTATTAATTTGAAGAATTTACAAGAGGTGAATTGGGATGAAATGACAGAGGAACAAAATTTAGATGTTTATAAATTTAACATAGACGTAACTGATAATGATGTTCATCAGTGCAAAGAAGTCCTGCCTATTATAATATATTTAGCAGGTTATTGCTGTTATGCTGTTTTTAAAAAAATGAAATGTTATAGTTGTAAAAGTTTAGTATCAGGAAGAGATGATATACTACCTGATATAAACAGTTATTTTCAAGGAATTAATAGAGGTTCTCTGTTATATCCCAATGATGTAACAACAAATTTAGTACTATACAATTATATTGTTATTAATAAACTTGTAAAGAATCCTTCTTTTCTTCATTCAATGAATCAAAGAAAATTGTCTATGTACATAACATTGGATGTTTTGGCTAATGATGAACTTCTTTTTCATGTTGACTCATGTGGTGAAGGTCATAGCATTGAAAAAATAGAAAAAATGATTATCTGGAGCTCTTCTAATGCATTATTAAATAATTTTTGTAGCAAGGAAAATGATAATATTACTTGTAAGAAGTTAAGTAAAAAAAGAAAACTTCAAACATTCAGCTGAATTTTGAGACATAAAAAACTTTTATAAGTTTGATTTAAAAAAAAACAGTAACTTAAACTTATTTAGTTTGAATTAATTTGCTTGAATTTAAATTGTTGCATTTTTAAATATTTTAATTAATTTGCTTATTTATTGTTGCTTCTTGTTTGTTCCTAAATTCTAATGGTTTCTTGATTGCTATATTTGAGTGATTCTGATTTAAAAATTCTTGCAATTGAAACAAAAGTGATTGTGATTTTTCATAATTAAATTAAAAATTTAAGCAGTGTTTGTTAAATTTTTAGAATTTAGACTAATAAACGAAAAGTTTTGTCTTTAAAACTGTGTTTACAAACACGACCGACAGTCAGTAGTCAACAATGATGTTTATATTTTCTTATTGTTTTCTTAATTTTATTTAAAATTAATAAAACCAGCATAAATCAAAACATGTGTCTTTCTTTTTTTTTCTTGTTACATTTTAAAAAGTTTTAAAATCTTTATTAAAAAATAACGTCTTTGTGATTATCAACATTATCATGAAGACGGCTACGCTACGGCTACGATTCATGACACTACTACCGTGACGTCACATTTCATTTGCTTAGGCCTTGTAATATATAGGAGGTCTTGGCTAAGTTCTCTTAAAAAGCTGGAATAAGTTTGTTATTAAAGTTATTGAGTATTTTCAATTTTCTTTTAAGTTTCCTCCAATACGAGAATGAACTAAGAATCTTTAATGATTCAGTAATATTGATTCGTCTTTATGAAAAAAGAAACGTACACACAGTAAGAACCTTTTTCTGTTTGTCAGAATTTCCAGGCCGCTTTAAAATGTATGCTATTTATTTTTAAGCACATACAGAGCAACTTGCAATTACTTATAGCTGAAGAACTGCATGCTTAACTGTTTTGAATTTAAAATTAGAGCCCTCTTGGCACAAGTTATCATATTGATTATTAACTTAGCTGTTCACAATAACAATAAAATCTAAACACATTATGATTTTATAAGAAAAAAGGTCACTTTCTAATAAAAAAATTATGTTCATGTTGAGTATTTTTATTATGACACACATTTCTTTGTGACATTCCTTATGAAAAAATACTAAATTAGTTGCAATGTTGGATTCAAAGATGACTTCCTGTTAAAGGAAAAATAAAACAGGGCCTCTGAAATTTTAAAACCAATATTCATTATTCAGTGACGATTTAAAACATGTCATATAGTAGGGTCCTAAAAGATTCAAGAAATCATTTTTATTTAAAAAAAATTCAATTTAAAATTTACGTATCAAAAATGAGTGGAGGTACCTACTTATCAGGCATTTTTAAAACATTGACAAGTTTTCTCATCTCTCAGGAAATCGCCATTTCAGACGAAAAGTGAAAACAACAAATTTTTAAATCTCTTCAAAATCCAATATTGTAAAGTATGGACTCTTGAACTGTAGTCAGCATTTCTATTTAGGATTATTATGAAATAGTTTTCATTTGATCTGTGTACCTCCACCCATTTGCTGAAAAAACAACATAGCATGATGTTAAAAGGCCCCAAAGTTTAGAAAAAAATGTTTTATTGTTAAAGTATTTGTCATTATTAAGAAGAAACTGAAAAACTGTTTTTTAATTATTTAATTAAATTTTTTAATCTTTTCTAAAACTTATTCACAAAGTGACTGAAATTCTTTTAGAAATCATTATTTTTATGAAATCTTGGGACAAATATTTCTTTTTAGTTATGTTACACTCCCTCCAATTAATTTCCTGAAATTGACTACTGCCACAGAACTTTGTTTTATTAATAAAATGCAGGACTTCTTGGAGAATGTAAATCACCATATTTTACTCTTACATTAGCTCTTTTTCAGAAAATCTGCTTTGAATCATGAAAACAAAAATGTAATAAATATATGTCATTTTTATTTAGATAAACTTGTAACTGCTTTTATAAAAAAATATCTATTAAGGATATCGTAGTATGAAGAAACAATTTTTTTCAATGAATAACAAATACTTTTTTTTACAAGAATAGTTTTCAATATTATTTTTTAATTATAATAATTCATTAGGCTTTAAAAGTCTTAAATTTTCTTCCAGTCATCATCCCAATTAGGTTAAGTTAATAAGTGAAGACTATATTTTGTAATTGAAAATGAAAATGGTTAATACATATGATATTCTCTGACGGCAGTGTATAATTTCGCTAAGAAATGTATTGGTCGATTTGGTGACGTTTTTTGGGGGAAAAAACTGAGTGACATCTAATCTGGGGGCCATCTACAAGGTAACACTAGATGATCATGGTTACAATTGCAATTTAGTGTAGGTGATGTTTCATTTTTACCTAGGGTGTCCTCTGCTCTGATGGTTATTATAGAAGGAAAACAGTTGCTAGTCTAAAACAATTTAGGATAGAACAACATACTTTTTGCCGTTTTGTGCAGAGTCTGACTGTTGAGATAGAGGGTGTTTATTTTTAATATATTAAGAAGGGCAGAGAGTGCATACAGGGAAAATACAGTACTTTTCCCATTCAGGGTTGAAGGCTCAACACTTGAAGTCCAATTTCCTCTTCTTAAGATGCAAGATTGCAGATGTAATCACAGACATTTGAGCAGAAGGACATGAGGTTTAATAATGTTTAAACTTTAAAGTTAAAAATAAATTAAACAAAATTATGCCTTCAAACAAAATTTCATATGCCACCACATGCCTGCTAAGCAATTCTACTGCACTAATATTTACGTTTCTTGATTATTATGAATGAGACAAACAATGCTAAGCATTATATTTTCTATGGATGAAAATAAGTTTAAAATAATTTTATTGTATCTTACATCATGAGAATTAAAAATCTCTTATGTCAGGCTTGACGACGAAGAACATTTTTAATAAAAATAAAAAATAAAACTAGTTAACTTCACTCATTTTTTATATCTAAATTTTAAACTGAATTTTTGAAAATAAAAAGTTTTCTTGAAGCTTTTATTTTAGTTTTAAATGAAAGCTAAATGATTAAATTTACCAAAATACTTTGGTGTATATATAACAGACATTCTATTGATTGAAATCTAAAAATGCATTTATTTTAAATTTTATGCTATAAACATGTAATATATTTTCAAATCAGATTAATTTAACTTCAAATATGCTAATTTCCAATAATAACATGTCATAGATGTATATTTTATTTTTGTAAGATTTTTACACTAAGAATTACTTTTTGTTTACAAATGTGTTGACCGCTCAAAAAATAGCTAAAAAATTTTAAAATTTTATGCTATAAACATGTAATATTTTTTCAAATCAGATTAATTTAACTTCAAATATGCTAATTTCCAATAATAACATGTCATAGATGTATATTTTATTTTTGTAAGATTTTTACATTAAGAATAACATTTTGTTTACAAATGTGTCGACCACTCAAAAAAATGACTAACAAATTTTTAAATTTTTTAAATTTCAAAATATCAGATTCTAATGAATATAATTTCTTTTTGAAATACAACTGAGTATTTTGCTTACTGGAAATAGTAAATTTAATTAGTTAGCTTTCAATTAAGCTAAAATTGAAGCTTCAAGAAAACGTTTATTTCTAAAATTTCAATTTAATTGACAGATTGGGTTCTAAAATTTCAATTTAAAACTAAGGCATTGAAAATGAGTGGAGGTACCTAAATTAATTTCATATTTTTATTTCATTTTTTATTGTTTGGTGCAGATCTTAGGAAAAAAATGCTGTTTGAGAAATAAAAAATTATTAACACAGAAGGAAAGTGACACATGTAAAAATATATTTTTAGCAAGATTTTCTAAAAATGACTTCATTTGTGAATAACTTCTAAAGTATCATTAAAATCCAAATATTTGATTTTTGCAATAATTTCTAAATAAATGTTTTTACTGGAGAAAAATGAGTAATATTAAATTATCCATAGCAAACTCTGGTAAAAATTTGGTTACCCACTGATGAAAAAAAAGACTCCCCAAAACCAAAGAAAAATAGATCAAATTCTAAACCTTCTTTTTGGAATGATCAGTTCATCTAGCTGTTATTTCAATTTAACTTTATATATGACTTCATCAATTAATTTTCTATGGCTTATCTTTAAAATCGTTACTGAAAAGGTGTGTGACACTATTTGGTTGCTGGTAATTAATAATAAATTTTATTACTTAGATATGTGTATCAGTATACCTCTTCGTATATCATGAAAAGAGTTAACCACTATAAAAATATTCCCAGAGATTGAAACTCCATTACAAGTTGGATGTCTGGTCAGAAACAGAAACAATTTGGCCTATGAAAGACGCTGTAAAGGCCCTGAATGTCGATTTGGCGGTGAAAAGTTTACTCAAAGAAAGAAAAATCAGGAGTTTAACTGATTAATTTGTTATAATAAAAACACATTATGGGTGTTGAATGATTCACCTGAGAAGGCCAAGTTATTGTATTTTGAGAGAGAAACAATAGTTGTTTCACTTTAGTGAAATACCAGAAAGGGTGGGAGGACCTGCTTGCAGCCCATTGAGAAAGGAGAGTAGATAGATCTATCTATCGCCTGGTTCACACTCCACTCATGTCTATTGAACAGGTTAAGAGGCTCATCCCTTGTTCCCTGTTTAGGATGTGGTTTCCGGCTTTCTCTTTTCCAATCTTCTCACTATTACGTAGCCCCCTGCACATCAGTGGCGTCACCGCCTTGCTCGGGGTGATACGATTAAAAAAAACAAAAAAGTAGTGGGAGGAGCATTGCTTGCAACTATTGCCGAGAGGGGGAAGACCACCTTCTATGTCCACACCCATTCTTGGCCAACATTGATAAAAAGTGAAGGTAAAGAGAAATTCAAGATTTGAGCTGTGAAAACGGACAGATATTGACCACACGTGACAACTACCTGAGCATAACTCCAATACACCAGCCTTGAGCTAACTATCACTCGGTCCACACTCCACCCACGTCTATTGAACAGGTGAAGAGGCTCATCCCTTGTTTCCTGTTTAGGATGCGGTTTCCGGTTTTCTCTTTTCCAATCTTTTCCTTATTTTTTTTTCAATTGGAGTAGATAGACTAAACTATCACCCGGTTCACACTCCACCCATGTCTATTGAACAGGTGATAGAGGCTCATCCCTTGTTTCCTGTTTAGGATGCGGTTTCCGGTTTTCTCTTTTCCAATCTTTTTGCTCTTACGTAGCCCCCTGCACATCAGTGGCATTATCGCCTTGCTTGGGGTGATATGATTAAAAAAAAAAAAAAATTACCAAAAATCAATTGAACAAACTTCATTAACTGTATTTCTGTCAACCTATACCAGTTGAACCAAGTGTCATGTCTGATTTGGGGACAATTTAGATGAACTACCCTGCATTGTGGTGCAGTGGATATCAACTTGGAACGACAAATTGAGGAGCTGAGTTCAAATCCTTGTATTCACTTACGTATAAATACCCTTGGGAAAGGTATTAATCCGTCTCTTCCCTCCAGTTATGGGTTAAATAATAGGACAGATTGGGTTCTATAGCCTTGGCTGGCAACCAGTCTACCACAGAAAGCAATGGCAACCTACTGTGGGATAACCTTCTGCCCAGTCAGTCATGTCTCGAAAGAGACATGATTGCCCAAGCCTGTATCACGTATGGCATTTAATTGACTGATAGTTACCATTTTGTTGCAGACTATTTTTTTGGTCATATGTTGTATTTCTTCCCGAAGTTTAAGACAAACTTGTAGTACACAAATCCAATTCTGAAAGCAATAGCAACCTACTGCGGGATAATCATCTGCCCAGTCAGTCATGTCTCTTTCGAGACATGATCACCCAAGCGTGTATCACGTATGGTACTTAACTGAATGACCCTGCATGTACAATACTAACGAAGTCATTGTATAATATACTCAAGATAAATCATAATATTTTTTTTATTATTCTTGTATGTCTTCACTCTGTTCAGATTGAGTCGAGGTGGGGTACTGACATCAAATCTCAGCCTGTCTGCAATCAATCAATCACAATATGGGGGCAGAACGGACTGAAGGCTAAAGAAATAAATTTATTGATCAACCAATATTGTTGCACATTTTGGACGCCTGAGAAGAAAAAAAGAAGGTATTTTGTGGTTTTGACAAACCATAGGCTGATAGGGAGAAGGCGTTACAGGTACAACATGGCTTAACTTTTAAAATCATATCAGAACCAATTTTCCAACAGAAGTAACATTTACATTTCAAATGAATATACATGTTCGTGAATTATTCATTTTCAATGGCTTAACCTTAAAGCCAATGCTGGACAGGCTCAAAATGGCTTACATTTAGTGACTATATGGGAACCAACACTTCAATAAAAAATAACATTTACATTTCAGATAAAATATGCCTTAGTGAATGATTCATTTTCTATGGCTTAACCATACAACCAGTACTGAACAGGCCCAAATTTGCTTAACTTTGATGATTGTATTGGAACTCATGGTTCAACAACAAATAACATTTATATTTCAAATTAAACATGTATTAAATCAACAAGCAGGAAATTACTTTTCAATTGATGCTAAACCATTCCTTCTGTTCTTTTTTCTGCTTAATAATTGTTTCACTCCCAAGCAAAGCAATAGTGCCACTGGTGCACAGGGGGGTTACAATTAGAGGAGACGTATTACTTAAAAGAAAACAGTATAAGTCATCTTGTAGAAAATGTAAGAGGGAGGTGGGAATCACAGAGATGGAAGATGGCAATTGAAATTGCATTTAAACTTTTAAAGATTGTAGCTATCAGGGAAGCAAGCATGGGGAAGAGAGTTCCACAGGCAGCAATGCGATGAAAGAAACTGCTGGAGTAGAATTGGCAGATAGATTTGCCTTTTGTGATGGTAAAAAGGTGGGGCCTTGTTGCCAGTCAAGATGTATGGATAAATAGATGAGGGCTGGGCACCAGAGAATAAAGTTCATCAGAGCAGAAGCCGAAAAAGCACCTGATTTAATTCATAGACAAATGGTAGATTTATAAACATGCAAGGTAGATTCTGACAAGAAAAACTTCCTAGCTAGGCATAGCAACCCAAACTTCTTTGCAGTAGATGTACCTATTGATTCAATATATTCATTCCACTTGAGTTCAGCTGAGAGAGTCAGGCCAAGGAGGTGCTCTGTATAGTTTTCGATATTACAAGTGTTATCTATATTAGTGGAAGGTAGGAAAGCTTCCGAATGATGGTTAAAAGAGAGCAGCATGTTTTTAGAAGCATTAAAATTTATTAACTATTTTTTACCTCATTCTATCTGTGATGGATTGGGGTAAAACAAACAGGGAACAAGGGATGAGCTACTACACCTATTCGAAAAAAGAGTGATTCAGGTGATAGTACGGTCTATCAACTCCAATTTAAGAAAAAGTAAAGGAAAACAAATTTAGTAGTGTTTAACTAGTTAAAGTCATGAGATCCCTTACTAGTCCTTACAAGAGAATTGTAAGATACCTTTTCACATGAAGTCAAATATTCACTTAAGAATATCTTTAAAAATATTCTTGCTAACAGAATGTCTACTATTAAATATCTAGGGCCAAGTGCAAAATATTAACTGACAGATACAAGTATATTTCAAAATAATATTGTATGTAAAGCGTTATGCAATGTTTTACATAAAATATTTAAAAATTTAACATTCAGAAAAAATAAGTTCAGTGTAAAGCTTACCAGAGAAAAAAGTCTGCTTTTTTTTTAAAAAATCATTTCACCCCAAGCAAGGCATTCCACTGACACTATTGCGCATGGGGCTACATAGGGGAAGGTAAAGAGAAGGAGTGGTTAGACATAGGGAATGTCAGGAGGAAGGTGACAGATGAGTAAGGATAGTGAGGATGAGGGTTGGGCAGATGGGAAGAGTGTTTGATAGAATGGGAGCAGGTTAGTGTGTTAGGAGGTGTCTATTGACCTTACATTTAAACTCCTGGAGATTGTTTCCGTCGGGGAAGCAATCGTGTGGAAGAGAATTCCACAGTCGGGAAGTGCGAGGAAAGAAACTGTTGCTTCCATCAGAATATTAACCAAGTTGAGTTAAACTCAAAATTCATCATCGTGAATTTTGTTTCACATTTTTTTCCAGTCATTATTCTGTCGGCAAGAAGCTTCCTTGAGCCTAACACAAGCATATTTTTCAATTTGTACTGACACATTAGGGAAAAGTCAGATTTGGAAGCCAGGTACTGCATTCAAATTGCAAGTTTGGATTTGACATGATAAAAAAAAGATATCAACTTCATTTACATTTATTCTTTAAATACTAAAATTTTGAAATTAGGTTCTAAGCAGAAATAAGGTATTTCTATACATTTTTCTGAAAATCTTTAAAAGTAAATACTTCAAAATTGGTAAAAGATATGAATTTAATATTTGGTGTCGCTACTTACTACATTTGACCAAAGAAATCGAAAATTCACTTGAACAATATATTCCAAGTCAACAATAACAAAATATGCCCAGCTCTTAAAATGTAAAGAATATAAAAGACAACAAAAATAATAAAACACACATTAATATTAGTGAAACAGAAAATTAATTTGGATTTAATATTCTGTACATATTTGTGAATATTAAAACAGTTTAATCAAGGGTAAATACAAATCAAACAAATGTAAGTATTTTAAAGAAAACATTAAAAATTCGATTGTCATCTCATCAGTGTGAATTCAATGAAGAAATAATCTGAAAATGCTGATCCACATATTTTCAAGAACATGATTTCTCACCAGTGAGAATTTAATTGCGTTTTTTCTAAGTATCAAACCTTGAAAATGTAGATGAACAAATTTCATTAGAATATGGTTTCTCTCCAGCATGAATTCAATTGAGTTTTTTTTAAAGAAGAACCATCTAAAAAATGCAGATCCACATATTTTACAAGAATATGGTTACTCACCAGTATTTGAATGTTCATTTTCAAATGAACACTCCATGAAAATGCTGATCTGCATATTTCACATTAAAATGGTTTCTCTCCAGTGTGAATTCAATTGTGCTTTTTAAAATCAGAGTTATCTGAATATGCTGATCCATATATTTTACAAGAATATAGTTTCTCACTGGTGTGAATTTGAATGTGCTTTTTCAAATTATACATATGTGAAAATGTTTAACTGCATATTTTACAAAAATACAGTGTGAATTCAATTATTTTTTTGCTAATAAGAACTATCTGAAAATGCTGATCCACATATTTTAAAAAAATATAGTTTCTCACCAGCATGAATTTGATGGTGTTTTTCAAAGAAGAACAATCTGAAAATGCTGACCCATATATTTAACAAGATTATGGTTTCTCACCTGTATGAATTCGATTGTGCCTTTTCAAATGACCACTCTGTGAAAATGCTGATCTGCATATTTCACAGGTATATGGTTTCTCTCCAGTGTGAATTCAAACATGTGCATTCAATTGAGAATTAGTTAGAAATGCTGATCCACATATTTTACAAGAGTATGGTTTCTCTCCGGTGTGAATTCAAATATGCTTTTTCAAAGTATCCAATCGCAAAAATGTTGATCCACATATTTCACAAGAATATGGTTTCTCTGCAGTGTGAATTCTAATGTGCTTTTTCAAATCAGAACTAAACTGAAAATGCTGATCCACATATTTTACAAGAGTATGGTTTCTCTCCAGTGTGAATTTGAATGTGCGTTTTTAAAGTTGAAATTTGTGAAAATACTGATCCACATTTTTCACAGGAATATGGTGTCTCTCTAGTGTGAATTTGAATGTGTGTTTTCAAATGAGTATTCAATAGAAATGATGATCCACATATTTTACAAGAATATGGTTTTTCTCTAGTATGAATTCTCATGTGCTTTTTCAAATCAGAATTACCAGAAAATGCTGATCCACATATCTGACAGGAATATGGTTTCTCTCCAGTGTGAATTCGAATGTGTGTTTTCAAACGAGAATTAGATGGAAATGCTGATCCACATATTTCACAGGAATATGGTTTCTTTCCTGTGTGAATTCTAATGTGCTTTTTCAAATCAGCACTAACTGAAAATGCTGATCCACAAATTTCACAGGTATATGGTTTCTTTCCAGTGTGAATTCAAATGTGCCTTTTCAATTGAGTATTAGATAGAAATGATGATCCACATGTTTTACAAGAATATGGTTTTTCATCTGTATGAATTCGAATGTTTTCAAATGAGCACTCTGTGAAAATGCTGATCTGCATATTTCACAGGAATATGGTTTCTCTCCAGTGTGAATTCAAATATGCTTTTTCAACTCAGAACTTGATGGAAATTCTGATCCACATTTTTTACAAGAATATGGTTTCTCTCCAGTGTGAATTTGAATGTGCGTTTTCAAATTCGAAATGTGTGAATATGCTGTTCCACATATTTCACAGGAATATGGTTTCTCTCCAGTGTGAATTTGAATGTGTGTTTTCAAATGAGTATTCAATAGAAATGATGATCCACATATTTTACAAGAATATGGCTTTTTTCCAGTGTGAATTCGAATGTGCTTTTTCAAATAAGCATTCTTTGAAAATGATGATTGACATTCGACATACTTCACAAGTCAATGGTTTCTCTCCAGTGTATGTATCCATGTAGGTTTTTAAGCCAGAGTTCTTTGTAAAAGCATCAAGTTGAAATCCATGAAATGAGGTTTTTCTCTTGTTTGTCTTTTCATAATAGTTTTTTTTTTAATGAAAACTATTTGGAAATGCTAATTGACACATGTTATTTTATTTTTTTGTTGATTCTTATAGTCATCCAAAATGATGAGAAGTTTAGGACAATCAGGCCTGTAAACAAACAACATTATCATTAAAGAGGCATATATGTGCATTATTTCCAAGAGAACAATATAAGACTGTTTCAATCATATTCACAATATCTGATATTACATGGTCAGTTATAAATATAATTGACAGACCAAACAATCAAATTATATCTACATTTTTATACATTCAACTTTTCATAAACATAAAACATTTTTGGTGAAGAAAGGAGAAAAACTGCTCACAAATTAATATTTAATCAACAACTGTTCACTCTTTTAACTGTTAAGATCTAAAAACGAATGAAATAAAAAAAAAAGTAACTTTTCATCTGATGTTAACCAAAATATGATTCAATAAAAATCTATCCAGTTTTTGTCCTTGTCTGAATTAAGAAGAAATTTAGATCACCTTTCTTAATGCATAAAGAAAAAAGATTTTATTTTGCAAAGAGGAAAATATTTAGAACATAAAAAACTGAATATTTCTGTTGAAAAAATTAATTACAAATATAAAGTTATCGACAAAATACCTTAAGATTTGGATGTAATGAGAAAACGATTTTAATTTAAGAAAGTATTAGTTGTGACGCTCTGCCTCCATCAGTTTCTGATGGTGATGATACAGCAGCTGGTCCTCCGGTTGACCTTTCCAACAGTGATCTCTCTTGCCCACATTGTCATATTGATCTCAAGAATGTCACATTGAATTCTCACAAGGTTTCTCTCCGACAAATCAAACCAAGCGGGATGCGCACACACAATTGGGAAATGAAAACAGTACCAAAAATAAAATGAATGATGCCTGAATAAGTTGTTGAAAGTCTTTAAGAAAAAACAATCACCAATTGTCTTCCTATTAATCTGGCAACAGAATTAAAGTTTCGACCAATTTCTTAGTAGTACCTTGCAAAGCATTTTGTTTTTTTTATTATTAATTCAAGATTTTGGTTGGCAATATCACTTCACCTCCAGTCGGAGTTTTAAGTTTGTGGCGACCTGAACTAACTTCATCTCACGTCCCACCAAAGAGCTGTCTTTGAGTATGATGGGTGGCTGGCAGTGGCAGTAATTCGAATTGGCTTCATTAACATGCGGTGCTGGAACTGGATCTGACTTTGGTCCCTCAGGGCTCTGTATTTATGTGTCCATGTTTTACTGATGTGGGTACGATGGGTACTGGGTGTGTTTATGCAAATCCTATCCTCAATATTTTTCTGTTTCATGCATCCAATGAAATCACTCTCTCTGCCACCTTTGGGCAGAGTTATTACATGACGTGAACTTTTCTTCTTTTCTTTTAGCCAGTTAGGGGCCTTTTTCTCATCCACCTGGGTGGAACTACCATATGTTGTCAATTTTTCTTTTCTTGTTTTCTTTTCAGCCAATGCTGGATTGTCTTTTATCACCCGCTGTGTGAGACCATTACTTTTGTTTCTCAGTCAATCTAGTCATTCTTATAATTAATTAATTGTCCTTTCCTCTCTGTCAACTAATCAACTGAACCTTTGTAATTGACTGAATTCCCAATCTGCAAAATTGTGCTTTTTTTCACTTTGTCTATAATTTGCAATACATCAAGCCTAACCATTTTGAACTTTCTATCTTCCATAGGTGTGTTTTGCTTTGTATTTCACTGGAATAAGGAAAAATAGAATTTTTTGTCTTATTTTTTTATGATTCACAGATAGCATCTGGGGGAGATTCATTCAACACTGTCCATTGACATTTTTGACCCTCCATCATGTCAGCTAGCATATGCTGAAATTTTAATTGGGAAGTATAGTTTAAAAAAAAACACAAAATTCCATAATCCCTTTCTGTAGCTGGGAATTGATTAATAATGTCTCTTTCTTAGCAAAGTGAATTTTGACATCTGACTTCTCCAGCTGTGTCAAGAATTTAGAAAAACAAAACCCTTTCCCAGTTATGTATGGCTCGTACATAATACTTATTTCTGTCACCAATTTTTGCCTGACATCTGTAACCTCAATTAGCTTTGCTCTTTTATTTTAAATGAACAATTACATTTGATAATTTCTGATTCATATTTACTTTTAGTCCATTTGCTATCTTTTGGGAAAGTGGGCAGAGTTATTACATGACGTCAACTTAGTTTCTTCTTTTCTTTTAGCCACTTAGGGGCCTTTTTCTTGTCTGCCTGGGTGGAACTACCATATGACGTCAATTTTTCTTTTTTTCTTCTTTTCTTTTCAGCCAATGCTGGACTGTCTTTTATCGCTCGCTGGGTGGGGCTATTACTTTGTTTCTCAGGGAATTTCCAATCTAATCATTCTCATAATTAATTGTCCTTTCCTCTCCGTCAACTAATCAACTTAACCTTTGCACTTATCATTCATTCATTGGAAATTCAGTTATTATTTTAAAGAAGTATTTCAGAAAGTCTTGATAAAAATATTTTTTTATGTCTGTTACTCCACACATTTTTATGAATTTATAAAATATAAAACTCAACAAACCTAAAACATTAATTAGAAAAGCTTTTATTCTCTGGCGTATTTCAAATAGAAATTATATTTCTTGGAATTTCTATTTTTTAGAGTTTTCGAAATTCTTCAACTTTTCACCCATTTTGACAAGTTTGTGAACAAAAGTTAATTCTTGGTTTTAAAAATATTACAAAAATAAAATATACATTCGTGACAAGATATTTTTTGAAAATTAACAAATTTTCATTTTAAAATTAATCCAATTCACACAGAGATTACTTGTTTATAGCATAAAATTTAGAATGTGATCTGATATAAATTATATAAAAATGATAGCTGTAAGTTATATAAAAATTGTCCAAATGTTTTTTATCGGAGTGCTTTCAGCTATACTTTTAGCCATTTTTGAGGATGAATGTATATATATATATATATATCTATATATAAAGCAATTAAAATCTTCCCTAAATAATATCATAGTTTTATTACAATTTTATTTTTTATTTTACTCGGAGCAGATTTTCGAAAAAAATCCTAGCCAGTTAAAAAAGATTAAAATATGTATATCATTTACATTCCCCAAGGATTTCTGTGTTTAACTAATAAAACAAATTTTTGATACAAAATTTAATTTCTTCAAATTTTATGAAATTACTTAGAGTGTAGGAACTGATGTGAAAATAAAATATAATATATATTTTTACCATGATTTTATAAAAAAATACTTTAAAAAAATAATTATAAATCCAGAAAGTTTCATTAAAATCTGACAATTATTTGAGTTTTGTAAGAATTTCCAAAATAATTTTTTGGGGGCCAGAAAATAAAAGTTTCATTATATTAACCACAGTAAACTCTACTAAAAATTTGATCACCAGCTGACAAAAAAGAAAAAAAATCTTTTTACCAAAATTTCAAATGTGTTAAGAAGTATAAAATTAAAAAAAAAAATAATGCAAAATTTCTCTTAACAATAACAGAAGCATTGTGACAGTACAACATTGATTTTATTAGGTTTGGCCATGTTTTCTTCATGTCATGCTGTTTTTTCAGTGAATTAGTGGAGGTACCTAATTTAATTCTTAAAATACATATTTTTTTGGTTTTTCCTTTTTAAAAATAACATTTTGCTAACAATTTTGTTTTTATCAAGTTTGGAACCTTTTTTTTATCAGGCCATTTTTCAGTGAATTATCATTGAGGTACGTAGTTCAAAATAGGTACCAGCACTCATTCACTGATAAAACAGCATGATGTTAAAAGAACCCAAAACTTAATTTTTATTAAGTTTTATTGTCAA
The DNA here is from genome assembly GCA_037127315.1 of Ascarosepion bandense. Classification (NCBI taxonomy): domain Eukaryota; kingdom Metazoa; phylum Mollusca; class Cephalopoda; order Sepiida; family Sepiidae; genus Ascarosepion; species Ascarosepion bandense. The sequence goes on along the minus strand of JBBBDQ010001152.1, from coordinate 4,809,072 downwards.
AATGTTTATGTTATTATTAAGAGGAAACATCAAATTTATTTTCCATTATTTTTCATAAATTTTTAATATTTTCTAACAAGTTTGTAATTTTGGTTAGAAATGTGTTTTTCATCAGCAATTCACCTGATAAAGGTTACTACTATGGCCAACATAAAGCAACTCATGTTGTTGGTGTGGAAAGACACAATAATTTTGAAATTCTTGCAAAAATCAAATAATTATCTGAATGTAATAAAACTCTCAGGAGTTATTCATAATTATTCATAAGTTATTTATGAAATTATTATTCTTAGAAATTTTTTTTTTACATATGTTAATCCCACTCACCTCTAATGAATTAAATGAAATTTTTAGTAATTCAGTACTGATCACAGATCCTTTTTTATTACTTCAATGCAGGACTACTTGAGAAATGTAAAAAAAAAACATGTAATTTCTTTTTTTGAAAAATAATATGTCACAGATATATATTTTATTTTTGCAAGATATTTAATATCAAGAATTATATTTGTTTGCAAATATGTCGATCTTTAAAAAAATGGTTAAAAATTTCAAAAATTTTAAAATATCTCAGTTTAGATTCCAGTCAATATAGTTTTTATTTGAAAACCACCAGAGTATTTTTACTTACTGGGAATAGTAAATTCAATCATTTAGCTTTTAAATGAGCTAAAATGAAAGCTTTATAAAAGCATTTTTCTTTTTAAAAGTTTAATTTGAAATTAGGTATCGAAAATGAGTGGAGGTACTTATTTTCAATTTAATAGGTACCTCCACTAAATTGCTGAAAAACAACATAATATGAAGAAAAACTTAATAAAACCCACTCCCAATAGTAAAATAAAGAAATGCAATAAAACTGACATTATTTAATTCAAAAAGCTGTTAATTTTTTTAATAAATAATATATATTAAGGTCATTATAGACTGAAGAAAAATATTTTATATGAATAATGAAATTTTACAAATTTTTATATGTATAATGAAATTTTAAAAATTTTTTTATGAATAATGAAATTTAAAAAAAATTTATTTTATAATAATTTATAAAATTTCAGAAATGTTTTTTAAAATTTTACAAAATCTTTTGGCGATTAGGTTATTAAGTTATTAAATGAAGACTATTTTTACTAATCAATACTTGAACAATTCAATACAGATCATTGAGTTATTGTATTTGTAAAATAATTGTAAACTTTTCTTTGTTTATTTAAATTTTTTTGCATGGTAATTTCTGTGTGTATATTAAAAGGTCATGTGTTTCATGGTTTCTTTCTCTTCCAAGAAAAAAAATTGAACAATCATGTTAATTCTGGTTGCCATATACTTCAATTATCCCACCATTTATCTGTCATCAAACATCAATCATTTACAAGAAATGTCAGAAATCAACATTTCATGATTAAGAAATAGTTTAATTCTTAATTTCATGCTAACTTTAAATTTGCTAAATTTCCCCAAAAGTTGACAATCTTTTTTTAAATATCAAAAGTTTAAATTTCAATCAATATAATTTCTGTTTGAAATATAGCAGAGTATTTTGCATACTGGAAACAGTAAATTTAATCATTTAGCAGTCAATTAAAATTAAAATAAAAGTTAGTCATTGAAAATGAGTGATGGTATCTATTTAAATAGGTACCTCTACTCATTTTTTATACCTAAATTGAAATTTTATAATAAAATTTTTTCTTGAAGCTTTAATTTTAGCTTTAATTGAAAGCCAAGAAATTAAATTTGCTAATTGCATTAAGCAAAATATTGTAACTTATTTCAAAGCAAAATTTTATTGACTGGAATCTAAAATTTTTTAGATTTCAAGAAAAATTTCAATTTTTGCCATTTTTGTTCGATCAACGCATTTTGTAAACAAAAGCCAATTCTAGGTTTTAAAAAATATTGCAAAAGTAAAATATACATTGCTGACATGTTATTTTATTCAAATTAGCAAATTTCAACTTACCTTAATCAGTTACTGCCTGAAATGTACTATAAAAACATTTCTTACAAATGGTAGCCTTTTTTTTATGTGGGTTATCATTATGTTTTCAGAGGCGAGAATTGACATGACAGATGTAAGGTGCCAAGAAATACTAAGTATGGAAGACAAATTTGACATAATTTTATGTACTTTAATCATATCCTTCATTTTCTGGTTTTTAACTATACAGTAAAATTAAAAATTTAACAATATTTTCAGCAATTATTCAAAATTTTATTGAATTTTAGTTAGTTTCAGTTTATATCCTTATGTTTGAAGATGTTTTATGAAAAATAAAAATTAAAATAACAAAACTTTCTTTTAAAATAATTTTACAATTTGATAACAGAAATTGAAATTAAATAACATGATCTCAATAATTTATCAAATATTAAGGCATTTATTCTTATTTTTAGTATTTATTTTTCATATTTTTTATTAGGTACCTCAACAAATTTTGAATTTAACAATTACCTTTTTTTAACAAAATTAGGAAACAAGGAATTAAAATATAAAGCTTGCTTAAAATTTTGAAGGAATGATTAGCAAAGTCTATTGAATGTTGAAACATAGGGTATAGGAAACATGGAAAAAAAAATGAAAGAATTGTCAGTCAGTCAGTTAAGTGTCATATGTGATATATACTTGGGTGATCATGTCTCGAAAAAGACATGACTAACTGGGCAGAAGGTTATCCCGCAGTAAGTTGCCATTACATTTTGCAGTAGACTGGTTGCCAGCCAAGGCTATAGAACCCAATCTGTCCTGTTATTTACTCTATAACTGGAGGGGAGAAATGGATTAATACCTTTCCCAAGGGTATTTGTGCATAAATGAATGCAAGGAATTCAACTGAAATTTGAACTCGGCTCTCCCTGATTTCTTGTTCCAAACAGATATCCACTGCACCACAACACACATCCGAAAAGAATTGTACCCTGCCGAAAATGTTTATAAAATGTTTTTTTTTTCTGTAAGGAGTGCAACCTTTGCAACACATGACCTTTTAATGGTATATATCATGTACGGCCATCCATAAAAAGAAAATACAGGTTATCAGTATGCACACAAAATGTTTTAATTACTTTAAAAATCTAATGGCTCAATTATTACTATTAAGATTTTCAATTTTCAATTAGTAAATATAGTCTGCATGTATTAACTTCACAACCTAGTGTGAACAATAAAAATTTTAAAGGATTTTGTAAAGTTTTATAAATTATAATAAAATAATTAAAATGAAAACAATTCTTGCAAAAATTCATTATTCATTGAAAATGTTTTTCTCTTTAAACTATGATATTGTTATTATATACTATTTATAAAACTAATTAAAATTTATTGAAATAAAAAATGGTATTTAGGTACCTCCACTAATTCATGGGAAAAACAGCATAGCGTAATGCAAAAGGCCACAAACTTAACGAAAATAAAGTTTTATCATCAAAATGTTGATGTTATTATTAAGAAGAAAGATGAAAGAATCTTTTATTTAAAAATTTTTTTAAATCCTTTCTAACACGTCCGAAATTTTGGTTAGAATGCTTGTTTTGTTTATGTCATCGCCTTCTACAAAGTTTAGCATTGATTTTTTTTTGTGCTTTTTTTCTGTTGAAAATACATTAATTTGAAAATTCTTGTACAAATCAAATAATCGTCCAATTTTAATGCAATTTTCAAAACTAAGTTATCACGTGAACGCTGAGTGACCATGTGTGTGGGTGGGTGTCAATGTATCAAGCCCCACAGTATGTACTGTCATTATGTATTATTGTTTGTTCAATAATTTGTTGGTTACGAATTGGAATTGTTGTTTTATTATTTCTTGTTGGTCGAATCATAATATAAATCGTTAGAGGACTAGAAATCCTCTACATATATTACGTCTATCTAAGAAACCCCAAAGTGAAAACCTAGCCACAAGATCAAAGTAAATACACGAATTAGGTCCGTTAATCAATTAAACGATAGCCAACCATAAAACTAATCACTTACAACGCCGCTCTCTTAGAAATTCTAACCAAAAGATATACCCGACCGATAAAACGTACATTCCAACAGGTAATCAACAATTTCACACTTACACATCAGGTTCTTCAAAAGTCTAACGGTCAAAACGAGAGACACATTCACTTAATTATGAATAATCACAACTAACCCCCACGACAACAACGAACCAAATATAAACAGAGAATGATTCCAAACTCTTACTTCTGATGATGTGTTTGAGTCCAAACACTGAAACAACCATATGATTGTAGAGAAGAGGACATATATAGAAGAAATTATGTACATGTTCTAAAACATAATATATATATATATATATATATATATATAGTTCTTTAATGATTCACATTTCGTCTATATAAGGTTTTTATGAGAGACGATGTTACGTACGATATCATTTCGCTATATTTTAAATTTCAAGAAATAATTTAGTATTACATTTTTACCAAATTATGTTAATTAATTCTTAAATTGATTAATTTTCATTTGGAACAAATCTCTTGCAATAATTTTGGATTTTTGAGTTTTTTTTTGTTTTGTTTTTTTTTAATTTTGCGGTTTTCATTTTTAGTTCATATGATTTTTTACGTTTATTCTTTTGAACCGAACTATTTTTTTAGCAAGGAATAAATTTGTTTTACACCGTTTCCGGTAAATTCTTTTCCTATTCAGAATCTGCATGCGATCTATTTTTAAATAATAATGAATCCGTTATAAATTGCAATTTCTTAAAATATCAGCATTTTTCCCTTGCCAGATATATTGTCATATGTTGAGAAAGAAATATCAAGTCGAACAATAAGAGCAATGTGAAAAGCTTTAGTTTTTCGATTCGCCCTGGAGAAGAGGTACCGTAAGTAATAAGTTAGACAAACTTCCTAATAGAACAGACACACAATAAAACCATTTGAAATCATTTATTAAAATCTCTCGTCACGATTTGGTTACCCGCTGACGAAAAATGAAAACAAGATTTTTTACCAAAATTTCGAAAATTTTTAAATAACAATTAAAAAATTCTCAGTCTTGCTCTTTACGGCCATCCATAAAAAGAAAATACAGGTTATCAGTATGCACACAAAATGTTTTAATTACTTTAAAAATCTAATGGCTCAATTATTACTATTAAGATTTTCAATTTTCAATTAGTAAATATAGTCTGCATGTATTAACTTCACAACCTAGTGTGAACAATAAAAATTTTAAAGGATTTTGTAAAGTTTTATAAATTATAATAAAATAATTAAAATGAAAACAATTCTTGCAAAAATTCATTATTCATTGAAAATGTTTTTCTCTTTAAACTATGATATTGTTATTATATACTATTTATAAAACTAATTAAAATTTATTGAAATAAAAAATGGTATTTAGGTACCTCCACTAATTCATGGGAAAAACAGCATAGCGTAATGCAAAAGGCCACAAACTTAACGAAAATAAAGTTTTATCATCAAAATGTTGATGTTATTATTAAGAAGAAAGATGAAAGAATCTTTTATTTAAAAATTTTTTTAAATCCTTTCTAACACGTCCGAAATTTTGGTTAGAATGCTTGTTTTGTTTATGTCATCGCCTTCTACAAAGTTTAGCATTGATTTTTTTTTTGTGCTTTTTTCTGTTGAAAATACATTAATTTGAAAATTCTTGTACAAATCAAATAATCGTCCAATTTTAATGCAATTTTCAAAACTTATTTTAAAAGAAAATTCATATTTTCAGAAAGTAGATTCAAACGTAAGCTAATGCAAGTAAAATTCAATAAAATAGATTGCTGAAAATATTAGTTCTTTTAAATTACTAGGTAGATAGCATTCAAATGTCATGTGGCTGTTCCTCTTAAAAAATGGTTCAGTCATCAAATTATGTCAATTTGGGTGAACCATAATTGACGAGCTGACAGCCTAATGACTGATAGTTTGTCAATTTGTCGATTAGCATTTCAAAAATATCTTATCTACATGACTAAAGAATACTTTGTTCTTAATTCTATGCCGTAAACAAGTAATATTTGTTTCAAATCAGATTAATTTTAATTTCATTTTGCTATTTTTCCAGAATTAATAAGTCACAGAACTATTTTTTTGCAAGATTTTTAAAATTGAGAATTAACTTTTGTTTACAAATATGTCAGTTACTCAAAAATGGCAGCAAAATTTTAAAAATTGAAAGAAAATCTCAAACTTTTATCATTCCAATCAATATAATTTCTGTTTGAAATAAACCAGAGTATTTTGCTTACTGGAAATAGTAAATTTAATCATTTAGCTTTTAATTAAAACTAGAATAAAATTTTCAAGGAAAATCTTTCTTTTTTAAGAAGTGATGTACCTGTTAAATTATTCTGATTTACAGAAGTATTACTTATTTATAGCGTGAAATTTAGAATAAAACTATTTTTTACTCAAAGATTTGAACTTTGACTTGTCTCCACCGTAAATCAAGAACTTTTTGACAGGTACTTGATTAGAGATAAAAAAAAGTGTATGGCATTTATAAGTGACAAAATTGTACAAATTTTTTTTCAGGTAAGGGAGGAAACTCTGTCCTTTCAATTTGCATTTGCTCAGTGGACGACGGAAATCGTTGTGGTGATATTGAAAAAGTATTTTTCTATTTTATGATTAAATCATTATTAGATAAAAAAAAAAGGGGTTTCATAAGATTTGTCATTAGAAAGAAAACTCTATAAAGGTTATTTTCTTACATTAATTCATTATATCTCAACAGTTTGGTTTACTGTTTAGTTGTAACCCGAAACATGTAAAATTGCCAATCTGCCCGAAATATGCACTCAGACTTGAAAATTATTTTAAAAGATCAACAGTAAAAATAGATTTGAAAATTTTCGGTATTTGTTCATTAGCTTAAGTTATTGAAAATAATTTTTGAAAGTATTAAAAATATTGCTATATTTTATGACCGCCATGAAATGGTTTTGAGGTACCTCCAATAATTTGTTGAAAAACAGTGTAGAATGAAGAAAATAGGACCTAAACTTAATGAAAACGAAATTTTTCCGTCAAAATGTTTGTTATTATTAAGAAGAAAGATCAAAGTATTTTTATTATTTTTTAAAATTCTTTAATCCTTTCTAATTTGGAGTAGATAAACTGAACTATCACCCGGTTCACACTCCACCCACATTCCCTTGTTCCTTGCTTAGGACGTGGTTTCCAGCTTTCTCTTTTCCAATCTATTCACTCTTACGTAACCCCCTGCACACCAGTGGCCTTACCGCCTTGCTTGGGGTGATGTGATAAAAAAAATAACTGTACAAACAAAAAGAAAATCAAATGCACAAAAAATAATTTAAATTATTTTATAAATATAGAGGCAGAACGATTTTTATTAAACTTTACAATTTTCAATAGCCAATATAATCATTAATTCTTAACTAAAATATCTGTGACAGTTCTTTTAAGATTTTAAAAATATTTTTAAATCTTTATAAATTATTATTATAACAAATGTGAAAATTTCATTAGTTATTGAAAAAAAAATTTTCTTCAAACTATAATGTCCTTAATTTTTATTATTTATTCAAGCAATTAAAAGCTTATCAAACTAAATAATATCAGAGTTTTATTGTATTTTTTATTTTACTCTTCACAGCAAATTTTTGGATACAGAGGCCAAACTTTTTAAAAAATTAGATGATTTATATATATATATATATATATATTTCCAATGACTCTTGCATTTAACTAATACAAACTAAAATTTATTAAAATTTCATGGATTAACGTGGAGTGGGATTAATAGATGCTAAAATATATATTTTTATGAAGATTTAAAAATAAAATTTAAAAAATAATTTCATTCATTTGTGAATGAGTACTGAAAGTTTCATTAAAATTCAACAATTATTTGATTTTTGCAAGATTTTCTTAATTGTGTTTGTCACCAGAAAAAAGCGGGTGATGCAATATTACGTTTACATTGTAAACAGTCATAACATTTAGGTTATCTGCTAACTCAACTCAAAACAAGATTTTCTGCCAAAATTTTAAACATGTTAGAAAGGATTCTTAAATTTTAAAAAATAATTGAAAATTACTTTGATCTTTCCTCTTGATAATAATATGAAAATTTTGATGGAAAAATTTCGTTTTTATTAAGTTTGGGGCCATTTTTATTCATACTCTGCTGTTTTTTAGTGATTTAGATGTGTTAACTTTGTACAAATGAGGTATTATAATGAAAGGATTTATTATAATGTATGCTTGGGCCAGCGAATGTGACTAGTTAAATTAAAGTTTAACCAGTGATGACCAGTCTCCCCAATCCCCCCTTTGGATCTTTTGCCACATTTGTACTTTTTTGATACAATATTCATTCATTGCCTATTGCATGGAAGCCAACATGCACTGATTTTTTTCTGTTCCTCTTGCCTTCAATGTTGTTCTATAAGTGTCAAAATTTCCAGGTTCTCTTTCCTCACTGGGTGTTTGAGAAATTTCAAGTTTCCCTTTTCTGAGGCTACATGTAATTCATGGTCGGTTTTTCATTAAAACAAAAAAAAATCTCACTTATGAATGAAAAGCATTTTGATTTTGTAGGCTCGTAGGCTTGAACTTTGCTCTTCAGAAGAAGGAAAGGAAACTATTTGCAGGTCAGACAAAACATGACAGAACAATGTAAGTAAAATGTTGACTCCCTTTTAATATTGCTTGACCAGTGAGCCGTTGACTCGTTGCAAAGTTTACATTGATTAGCAATGATAAGATTGAAAACTTTAAATCTCCATACAATTTACATACTGCCTAAAGAGATATGCTTTTTTTCTTCCAAAATGAAAGAAAAACCCAAGCTACCCAGCATTTAAAAAAAAAAAATAACAAAAATCACTGAATTATTTGATTTAAATGAAATTTTCAGCACTTATTCTTTAATGAATTAATTGTACTCTGACTTTTCATTAGAAAATGTTTTGCTTCAGAAAATATATCCTGAGCATAAAAACAAATAAGAGCTTTTTTAATTAATGTTTTACAATTCAGAACTAATTTTTGGTATATGGTCATTTCTGATTTCAATTTTTCAAAGAATTTAACTTTTAACTAATATAATCAATAGATATAAATTTGAAAGTCTTGAGTTTTCATAAAATTAAGAGTGGGGTAACATATAAATCAAAATATTTTTACCAAGACTTTCTAAAAAAAAAACATTTCTAAAAATAATTTCATTTATGAATAAGTTCTGAAAGTTTAATGCCATTTCTATGACAAAATTTTGATCTTAATTTAATTTCAAAAACTTAGCAACTGCAGAAGATATGAAAGATTTTAGTTATTGATTTTTCTTTCTTTTAGGCATTTTTACCAGAATCTTTCATCTGTATAAGTGGATATATTGTCAATGATTGCCAACACTTTCTCTTACTAAATCCTTTTCTCAGTACATCTAAATCTTATAGTATTTTGTCAATAACTATATTTTTTAATTGAAATATTCAATGTTTATTTTCTAAACATTTTTCTTTTAGCAAAATAAAATCTTTCTTCTTTATGCATTAAAAAATGTGATCTAAATTTTATCTTAATTCAGACAAGGACAAAAACTGGACAGATTTTTATTGTATCATATTTTGGTTAACATCAGATGAAAATTTAGCTTTCTTTTATTTCATCAGTTCTTAGATCATAAGAGTTAACACTTGTTGATTATTGGAGTAGATAGACTAAACTATCGCCCGGTTCACACTCCACCCACATCTATTGAACAGGTGAAGAGGCTCATCCCTTGTTTCCTGTTTAGGATGCGGTTTCCGGTTTTCTCTTTTCCAATCTTTTCACTCTTTTCCTTTATTATTATTATTTTTTCAATTGGAGTAGATAGACTAAACTATCGCCCGGTTCACACTCCACCCACATCTATTGAACAGGTGAAGAGGCTCATTCCTTGTTTCCTGTTTAGGATGTGGTTTCTGGCTTTCTCTTTTCCATTCTTTTTACCCTTACGTAGCCCCCTGCGCATCAGTGGCATTACCGCCTTGCTTGGGATGATATGATAAAAAAAAAATATATTAAATTTAAGCTGTTTTTCTCTGTTTTTCACTGATAATGTTTTATATTTATGGAAAGTAAAATGTATGAAAATGCAGATATAATTTACATTTATAACTAACCAAGAAACATCTGATAATGCAAATTTGATTGAAACTAAGCTTTAGACTATTCTCTTGGAAATAATGCACAAATCTGCTTCTATACTGATACCTTTCTTTATTTACAGGTCAGATTGTCATAAAATCCTCATCATTTAGGCTATGAGAAGAAATAACAAAATAAACTATGTGAAATAGTATTTCTGCAAAATCACACAAAAAATCCTTTAAAAGTTAAATGTGCTGCAGACACACACTGGTGAGAAACCATATACTTGTTTAGAATGTGAATCAGTTACCAAATTTAAAAAACACATGCTAATACACGTAAGATAATCCTCATTTTTGTGAAGTGTGTGCATTAAAATTTACAGTAAATTCAAATTGAAAAAAAGCTTGTGTATGTTGCAAAATGGAGAAGAAACATTTTTGTGAAGTGTGTGGATGTGCTTTTGCGAGACATTCTGGATTAAAAACCCATATGCAGATACACACTAAAGAGAAACCACATACTTGTGAAATATGTGGATCAACATTTCCATATAATTATCAACTGAAAAGACACATTCGGATTCATACTGGAGAGAAACCATATTCATGTGAAATATGTGGATCAGCATTTTCAGAGTTTGGTACATTGAAAAAGCATATTCGAATTCACACTGGCGAAAAACCATATGCTTGTGAATTATGTGGATCATCATTTTCAAGGAAATACAGTTTGAAAATGCACATGCAAATTCATACAGGAGAGAAACCATATTCTTGTGAAATATGTGAATCATCATTTTCAAATAGTTCTGAGTTGAAAAAGCACAATCAAATTCATGCTGGTAAGAAACCATATTCTTGTGTAATATGTGGATCAGCATTTTCATACATTTCTAATTTGAAATTACATAATCGAATTCACACTGGAGAGAAACCATATTTTTGTGAAATATGTGGATCAGCATTTGCAGATAATTCTCGGCTGAAAAGACACATGCGAATTCATACTGGAGAGAAACCATATTCTTGTCAAATATGCAGATCAGCATTTTCAAATAGTTCTGATTTGAAAAAGCACAATCGAATTCACACTGGAGAGAAACCATATTCTTGTGTAATATGTGGATCAGCATTTTCATACATTTCTAATTTGAACACACACAGTCGAATTCATACTGGAGAGAAACCATATTCTTGTGAAATATGTGGATCAGCATTTTCACAAATTTCTACTTTAAAAACGCACAATTGAATTCACACTGGAGAGAAACCATATTCTTGTGTAATATGTGGATCAGCATTTTCATACATTTCTAATTTGAACACACACCGTCGAATTCATACTGGAGAGAAACCATACTCTTGTAAAATATGTGGAATGGCATTTTCAAGTAGTGCTGATTTGAAAAAGCACAATCTAATTCATGCTAAAGAAAAACTATGTTCTTATTAAATATGCAGATTAGATTAGCAAGAAATTTCTAAATAAAAAATTCAAAAGTAATTTCATTCCTTTGTGTCCTGAAAGTTTCATCAAAATCTGAGTATTTGTTTTTTGCAAGAATTTCCAAATCAATGTATTTTTCACCTAACGTAAAAGACAATTTGACAAGGTGCCAAACAAAGATTTTTAACTAAAACTTTGTACGTACAAGAAAGGATTAAAAATGTTTTTGAAATAATAAAAAATATCCTTTAGTCTTTCCCACTAATAATAACAGAAATATTTTGATGATAAATGTTTATACTAAAATGTCTGAAGATTATATATGTATATAAAAATTTTTTTTCTTGCAATGATTTTAAAATCAGTTGTGAACATGTTGAAATTTTAATGCAAATTTTATTTTATTCATTAATCAATTCATTTTATAATGAATAACTTCTTTGATTTAAAAACCTTGTGAAAGAAATTTTTATCACTAAACAGGAAATTTGGTCTTTTGAATAAAAAATTCCAGTTGCTGATATATATATTTCTAGAAAGATCAAAAACAAGTAGACCACATATAAAAAAAGAATTAAATTTACAATGTGAACTCCCTGAAAACATTATCTGTAAATTTTAATGTTAGAAAATAATTTTTATACTTTGTCTTTTTATTTTTTTTTCTATTGGAGTTTTAAAAACAATGTTTTCTTTTCTTTTTTTCTCTTTGGTTTGATCCAAAAACACATTTCCTCTAATACAATTTATATACATTTTATTCACTTAAAAATTTTACAGTGAATTTTGAAAGCTTTCACTCCTCTGCCTAAGATGAAATATTTTTAATTAAGTAAAAATTTATTTAATCTATTCAAAAATGTATGATTAAAACTTCCCAATGTAGGATAGCATATTTGAGCATAGAAATATTTATTTAGGCAAAATTTGCTTGAAAAAATAAAGAAAAGTCATGATATTGAAGTCTTAAGATTAAGATAATAATTACGGAGAGTTAAATTTGGTCTTTTCTTTAAGATGCACTCCTTTTCAAACCAGAGGTTTTTTGGCAGAAAATTATAAATAAGATATCATTTTTTCAAATGTTTTTATTTGATTATAATTTATATTTTTCTCTTATTGTTCATGAAATTTGAAAATATTTGCATTTTTATTAATATGTCTAATGATTTGATTAATTGAAATTTCCAATATTTTTTCATATCATGGGATACTGAATTTGATTCAGAACCCAAATCAGAAAATGTGATACTCATCTTTGCATTTTGTGAATATGTATGTTGAATGTAAATCAGAACGAAAAGGTGAGGAAGATGGAGAAAATGCAAGTATGGTAGACAAACATGGAAATAAAAGTTGAAGAGGAATTTCCTGCAGGAATTAATGTTAAGAAATTGAAGGTGACAGTGAGGATGTGCCAAAGAAAGAGAGCTCCAATGCATGTGATAAGCAAATCTTTGAAGCAAATTTCTTGGAAAATATTGGATTTTTTTTGGAGGTATGTAATTGTTATTTTTTAATTTCCGTCAAATATTTTTTGTGATGCAATAATTTGCCATATTTTAAGCAAAGAATAATTTATTCTTTTAGACTGGCTAATTTAATTTGTTTAAAAATGACATGCATTTAATTTTCAAATCCTTTTTTAATTGCAATCTCTTTAAAAATAGGAAATTTTATTAATTATGGAGTATTGCCAACACTGAGTTAGAAATATCAATCCAACTACAACTTTAATTTTTTTGTTTTTTCTGTGAAAAACTTTTGGGTTCTCCCTAAAAGTTTTAGGGCTATTGTCATGGTCTTGCTAAGAAACAGACTTCAATGATTGGAACTTAATTCATAGAACTTAAAAAGGATTGTGTGAAGAATTTTGTGAAGTTTGTTTTATAGAACTTTCTTTGTTTTCTTTCTTAAAAACTGAAAAAGCGTTCAAATCCCAGCAAAATTTACTGGTTTTTCTAATGTTTTCTTTTGTCATTGACTAGGAATTCTGTAAAGAATCATTCTGTAAATCAACATGGGTCTGACCATCACCACTATCGGTAGATATCCATATTTGATTGGGTGAAACGATTAAGATGTCCACTCTGTCATTGAATGAGAATTCTGTATAGAATCATTCCGTGTCAAATCAACATGGGTCTGACCATCACCACTATCGGTAGATGTCCATATTTGATTGGGTGAAACGATTAAGATGTCCACTCTGTCACTGAATGAGAATTCTGTATAGAATCATACTGTGTCAAATCAAGTGTTTGACCTTCACCAACACAGATTGAAATTTATCTCTTCTATTTTCTTTTATGGATGTACCTGTTTCCAAAAATCGGCATGTTTATAAACTAGGGAGAAAAAAATCAAAATCCTATTTTAAGTTATTGAGGGTTGCTGAATTGTACATCCATTCTTGAACAGTAAATATTTATTTTTTACTTACAAATAATGCAGAAATTTAAAAAATTTAAACTTTTGGAAGGTACCTGCTGTTTTTTATTAATAAGCAATTATATCTTTTACTTACAAAACCACAATAATAAAGTAACAATCGAGAACCTCAATCAAGATACATTTTTCATGATTATCAGAGCATCTATACAACAAATCCTGAAATACCTTTTTTATAAACCTATTGCTTCACCCAATATACTGTGTTGTTTTTACTCCATTACCCAATTTATTATTTTTCAGTTTCTATCTTTGAGAGTTCCTGAAAGCATGATGAATATTTGAGAAAATACATTATTACATTGTGAAACTCATGGATTGGTAGTTAGTTTTCATTGGTGAGACATAACAGGACATGAATTGGGGAAAAACCATTTCCTTTGAAATCTGTAATATGAAAATACCTTTTCCATGAATTCAAATCTCAAAATAAACACGCAATCTCAACCTGGAGAGAAAAATTTCCACCGCTAAATCTGAAGTTTTCCTTTAAAATCATTACACTGAAAACACATGTTTACATGCACTAGAGACTTGTTTCCATTGTTTAATCTGTGGATGTAAGTACCCAAAATAAACAACACATGTTAACTTAAACAAGAGAAAAACATTTACACTGTGAAATTTATAAGTGTAAGTTTTTCTGAAATTCAAGTCTCAAGCAACACGTTAACACACACTGGAGAGAAACTATTCTTACTGTTAAATCTGTGGATATAAATCTCAAACAGCACATTATCTCACACTGGATAAAAACCATTTCACTGTGAAGTCTTTAGATGTAAGTTTTCCCTATAGTCATATCTCAAGGAACACACACAGCAGAAAAATGTTTCCACTGCAAAATCTGTAGACGTGAGTTTAAACAAATTCATATGCCCAAGAACACACTGTAGCACACACTGGAAAGTAATGTTACCACTGTGAAATCTATGAATGTAAGTTTACATAAACTTTGAGTTTCAAACAACACAAGTTAACACACAGGAGAAAAACTTCTCCACTGTGAAATCTGTGGATGTAAGGTTACCCAAAATTTGAGTCTCAAACAACACAAGTATTGTAGTGAAATATCCTGTCCTACCCAGGAATTGGTATGGCCTGGGTTATAAAAGACCGGGACTAGAACAAACTACAGAGTGTTTGTGATTATACAGGAGTCTTCATGATTATATGGGAGTCTTTGTAATTAGATGAGAGTGATTGTGATTATACGAGAGCCATCGTCCTTAGAGGAGAGTTAGACGTCATTAGACAGAAGCATTCTTCACCAGATGGACGCATACGTCCTATACAGAGACATTGTCTTCTTGATTGTTATTCTTGTTAACTGTTCGTTGGTGTACGTGTATTTGGTTAATTGTGCTGAGGTATAATAAATCTCTATTCCTATCCTCAGTGTTAAGAATTATTTCTTGCACTATTCTTTCTCTGTTTGTCCCCTCCCAGGATATAACAAGTTAACACACAGGAGAAAAACTTCTCCACTGTGAAATCGGTTGATGTAAGTATTCCAAAAATTCAAATCTCAAATTGAAATATTTCTGAGGTTGAGAAAAAATGCCTAACAACAACAACTTAGTTTTGTTTGTCTTTCTATGAAAAACTTTTAGATTCACACTAAAATGTAATTTTTAGAGCTACTGTCACAGAATTGCCAAAAAGAAGAAAATTCAATAATCTTCTTTAAACTTAAATTTCACTTTTATTTAAAAAATAATGCCCTAAAACTCATGAATTAAAACAATCATTTTTGTCTATAAAAAAAAGATATTAAGCATTTAATTTTCTTATTGAAACTGAACCTAACACATTATTAGGTGGTTATTGAAATGTCAAGTTGTTATTCTTAGGTTTTCTTTTGAATTCGTTCTTCACAGCATCTATTATGTCTGTTTACCAATTCCATATAGTCAAGTGTTTTAGTTTTTAAATCATTGTCTTCCTCCATGACTGTTAAGGGTAGCCAAACCCAGATTTTTTTTTTCAGATTATTAAATAAAGAAAGTTCAATTTCAAAGATTTTAAAAATTCTTTGTATTGTCTGGATTTCAAGATTTGGAGTTCAAAATTAATTTATAGAATTTAAAAAGGATTCCTTGTGTAGAATTTTGTGAAGCTTGTTTTATAGAGTTTTCTTTGTTTTCTTTCTTATAAACTGAAAATTAGTTGAAATTCCAGTAACACTTGTTTGCTAGTGATTTTTCACTTGTCTGAGAGTAGGGTCCTAAAATTTAACTTTTTTTCTACTAGGTACAAATCTGTAAAGATTACTTGATGAATATAACATGACTGCCTTTTTTTTATAGAATTTTTAATTAAACAGCAATATTAAAATTTTTTTAAAATATCCACTTTGTCATTTAATTCAAATTTTGTGCGATGTCATTCCGTCTTAAATCAGTGTTGGTTCTCCTTTGACTGGGGTTAAATGATTAAGATGTTCACTCTGTTATTGAATGGGAATTCTGTATAGAGTCATTCTGTGTTAAATGGATAACAGAACGATGATGAAGGACACTTTTTTGATGAATGTCAATTTTATCATTTAACAGCTGGTAGTTGATCTAATTTTTTTCTACAGGATACAAATCTGTAAAGATTACTTAAGGAATTTAACAGGATTGCCTGTTTTTATAGATTTTTAATGTCGCAGAAATCTTAAATGTTTAGGAAAATATGCTACATAATCTAATATTTTATTTAATTTTATTACTTTTCTTCAAATTTAATTTAGTTATTAGTTTTTTTTTTTCTGATAATATAGTGTATGGATATCTGTGTTTAAAAAAAATTGGAATGCTTAACACATACACACACATGCACATGAAAAAATATCAAAATTCTTTTTAAAATATTCAATGTTGATGAATTGTACTAAGCTTTTCTATTTATGATTAGTAAATATTCTTTTTAATGATAGTATTGGCTAAAAGAATGTGTGTTGTGGTGCAGTGGATATCGGCTCGGAACGAGAAATCGGGAAGCCGAGTTCGAATTCCAGTTGAATCCATTGTATTCATTTATGTGCAAATACCCTTGGGAAAGGTATTAATCCGTCTCTTCCTTCCAGTTATGGGTTAAATAGCAGGACAGATTGGATTTTATAGCCTTGGTCGGCAACCAGTCTACCGCAGAAAGCAATGGCAACCTACTGCGGGATAATCTTCTGCCCAGTCAGTCATGTCTCTTTCGAGACATGATCGCCTAAGCGTGTATCACATATGGCACTTAACTGACTGACTGATCGGCTAAATGATACAAAATAATACAGAAATTTAAAAGATTTAAATCTTTTGAAATGTACCCACAATTTTCCATGAATAAGCAATTACATCTTATGCATATACTAACAATAATAAAGTAATAATCAAGGTCATAACAACACGTTTTTATGACATACACCAAAATTCAATTCTGCAATTTTTATTCACTTCAATATTTTACAATTACTTTCAGCCAGTCTGTGGTACGCAGCACTAGTTTTTACCCCACACTCCAAGTCTATCCTGCAGCCCTGAGATTCTTCATCTACAGTATGTGACATATTGACCAACTAATCACTGCGGATATGCACTGCATGCCAGGAACCCTTCACAGTGAAACACTTTTTGATAAGCTGCTATGACTTCAACTCCTTTCAATCAAAATATTACAGATCAAACAATTTAAAAATCTATCTATTTAACAATGTCTACCCAAGCAAAATATTCCAATTTCTAAAAGAAATTAGACTATATATGAAAATCTAAATCTCTTCCATACAAAAAAAAACCCCAAAACACTAACTATTCACCACTGCTCATTACCCTCTTTAAAAAAAAAATTTTTTTTCCTTAAGAGAAAGGTTGAAAACAACCAACTTTGAAAGCTTAAAGACAAACAACTCTGAAAGCAAAACACCTTTTGGCCTTAAATGACCCTTTGGGGGTTGATAGGCCATTAAACACAATCAATCAATCAATCAATCAATCAATCATCACTGGGGTTATTGTTTCTATAACCATCTCCTGAAATTTCTATACTAAATGCATTTGTGAGTTCACATCCTTCTGCTCTGCACTCAGTGACTGTTGGTATCTGGAAAACAGCCCCTGCACCTGACTTCATTTGATGATCATATTAAATCTAATTTGCATTCTACAATTGATTTCAGTCAGATTAAAATGTGCCAGATTTAAATACTCTTTTATTAGTGTTCCTCAGTATGACAATAAACTACAACTAGCAGCAAGGCCTCTGATTGGGAGGTTGTGAGGAGCATAGAACCAACTCTTAATTGATGTTGTCCCTAGGTCCACCCTGACCCAGAGTCAAGAGTGGTAGCACCTGTTAGGGTCCCAACTATGGGCAAATAGTTTATCCCCAAACTGTGGTCAAGATACTATGAAAGCATAAAAACAAACTTTTATAGAAATATATACATTTTTGAAAGAAAAAGTTATGACAATTATTATGATAATGTTCTAGTCAAATTATTATGACAATTATTATGATAATGTTCTGATCAAATTATTATGACAATTATTATGATAATGTTCTAGTTAAATTTTTTATATAATTCTTCATATGATCTTATAATCTTTTTTATTTTTTGAGGTATAAAATATGTAAAAATTGTTCAAAATACTATGAAAGCATAAAAACAGACTTTTATAGAAATATATACATTTTTAAAGGAAAAATATAACCAACAATACATTTTTGAAAGAAAAAGTTATGACCAGTAATACATTTTTAAATACAAAACTGGAAGACTTCTTCAGTTTTCTAAAATAAAAACAATAAAGAAATTTTTCGTCAAAATCTGACTAAATCACACTTCTCACTATACCCAAACATTAAAAGAAATCTTAAAACCCTACCTTCTTGGCATTAAATAACCTACAGAGGTGTTGATATGCCATTAAACAAAACTCAAACACTTTTATTATTAATTCAGCCTTCCTTTTTATTCAATTGAAAATTTAGTTGATCATAAATCTTTATTAATTAACAAATTACCTATATATTTGTTTAATAACCAAATAAAATAATGGTGCATTTTTATGATTTTCAAATCAGCTTAAAGGAAAATTGTATAAACATATTTTATAACCCTGTAGGCTATGTATTCTTACTTGAGAATTCAATTTATGTTTTCTTTTTCAGTTTTCATCTTTGAGAGTTCCTGAAATATTAATGAAAATGTATTAGAAAAAATGCATTCTCACCATGTGAAATTCGACAAGTATTTGTTACTTTTAATTTTAAACAAATTCTTACAGTCAATTTAAATTAGTTTTGCAATAGAGAAAATAATTTTTACTTATTGACATTATTAAATGTATACACTTTATATTTGAATTAGCAAAAACTTATGATATCATATTTATTAAAGAGAAAATATTTAATTCCAGTGTGTAACATCACATGATTTTTGAGATTTCAATTCATGTACAGTCCAACTCCACAGGTTTCTTATGTGTTTTCTCTCCTGTATGGATTCTGAATAGTTATTCCAAGAATTTCCGTGTGAGAATGATTTCTTGTTTCATGAATATATATCGTGGTTTTCAGGCAGCCTTTAAAATGCAAACTGCAAAAAAAAAAGAAACAATGTAACTCGTAGGAAATGTAAATTATGAAAAATAGCATGTAGGATTAGAAAATTAATCAATTTTACAATGCAATGGGATATATTTTATTGTGCATGGCATGTAAAACTATAGCAGATTTGCCAATAGATTATCATTAAATCATGTATCAGTGGACATGGATGTGTGGGTGTTGGAATGGGCATAAGTAGGGAAAGACAAAATTATGAAATAAAGAAAAGGACAACTTTGAAATCAATTGTACAATAGGATATATTTTTTGTGGTTGGCATGTAAAATTAGAGCAGATTTGCCAATAGATTATTATTAAATCATGTATCAGTGGACATGGATGTGTGGGTCATAATCTGGCCGAGAAGTAATGATGAAAAATTGGTGTGAATAAAAATTAGATAAATAAAAATAGATGCCTTGTGTCATCATTTAATTAATCACCTCTATTCATTATGCACTAAGCACTTATTATCGGTGGAGAAGGGCAAGAACTAAAAATCTCTTCAATATCTTTATGGAAAAATTATGGCAATCTAAACTTATTTATAAATGGAACTTTGTGTGTGTGTCCGTTACCTATACGCTCTGAAACGGCTGAACCAATTTTCTTGAAAATTTACACAGTTGTACTATGCACATCTGTGAGTGTTCTAAGCTAGGTTTTGTGTTAAGGTACCCCTGATAAATATCAAAAATTGTTGTTTTCTTCTTTCTTGACTGCAAGAATGTTGAGGATGGAGAAGAAGAGAAAGGAAATAGCACGAGTGAAGAAGGAGAACAAATGTGTCGGGACTTTATATGTCCGGGTCAGACTTGAATTTTTCTTTGTCACATGTTGGTGTATGATATACAATTTTAATATAGGCTTGTTAACTTTTTTCTCAGTTTTCAAAATCACTTCGAAAATTTGCAAAATATTATATATTGTCCAATGAAAAAACTTTTCTGTTAAGTGATCTACTTTTAATGAGTTCATGATTAATTGGACTAAAAAATATTTTTACCAAGATTTTCTAAAGATATAATTGGATAAATAATTCCATTCATTTGTGAAGAAGACTCAAACTTTAATTAAAATCAGACAATTATCTGATTCTTGCAAGAATTTTCAAATTAACATGTTTTTCAACGCCAAAAAATAACTTGCACAATATCACATTTTCCTTAGTAGTCGTTACATTAATGTATTCTCCCTTTGCATTACCATTCAATGGCATTAAGGTATGCTCCCTAATCAACATTCTCACTCCCAGGCACGTCAACTTTCTCCATAACTACTCTTTCTCTCTCTTCCCATACATTGTTGGCTCTCACTCAAAAGTTGAAACCTGTGTCTGTCCTGTTTACCATGACTTTTAATGTAACAACGCCATGGTTACGTAATGTTAACCACCATAGACAATCGCATCTACCTCCCATTAGCATGGGACAGGCTAGCCTCCCAGAGAGTAAAATACTACGCCTCCTTGGCCTTACACTTTCGATGGACCTCAAATGGAATGACTATATCGAATCCATTGCCAAATCTGCTGCTATGAAAGTCGGTTCTCTGTGCAGGGCCCGGAAGTTTTTCCCACCTGAATCTATTTTGCACATATACAAATCTACCATCCACCCATGTATTGAATATTGCTGCCATATCTTGTCAGGTGCCCCTGCTGCTCTCCTTAGGCTTCTTGATAAAATACAAAGGAGGATCTGTAATGTGGTTGATACTGACTTGGCAGACCGGCTGCAACCACTCTCTCACCGGCGTGATGTGGCTTCCCTGTGCATCTTCTACAAGTACTTTCATGGCTTCTGCTCCAATGAGCTTAGATCACTGGTGCCGCCTAAGCACAAATTTACACGAGATACTAGATTAGCAACTAGGTCCCACCCTTTTACAGTTAAACAAATAAGATGTAACTGTAAATTCTACTCCAACAGCTTCTTTTCTCACGCTTCCTGCCTGTGGAATTCCCTTCCACAAGTCTGCTTTCCCAACAGCTACAATCTCCAGGTGTTTAAATGTAGGGTCAATAGACATCTCCTATCACACTAACTCCCAATTACTCTCAGAACACTCTCATCTACCCAGCCCTCATTCTCGGTATCCTTACCCGCCTATCACCCACCCTCTGACATTTCCTATATTTAATCATCCTTTCTCCACTCTATGTAGCCCCCTGCGTAGTAGTGGCAGTGACATGCCTTGCTCGGGGTGAAACGCTTATAAAAAAAAAAAAAATTAACATGACAAAGAAAAAAAATTAACGAAATTTCGAACATGAAATGTTTGAATTTTTTTTTAAAATAATAACAACAAAATTTGATCTTGCCTCTTAATAATATAAACATTTTGATGTTAAAACTTTGTAACATTGTTTATAAGTTTTTTTAATTCTTTTATATGCTATTTTTTCAACAACTGCGTCTCACAAAGTCATGTAATTAACTGCAGAATGACTTTTGGCGTAGGCAACAAATTTCAGCCTATTTACTTCCTTTACTGAAATTTCCACCTATTTACTTCCTGTAATGAAAGTAATACGCGTAGAAAAAATCGCGTATTAGTTTCATTACAGGAAGTAAATAGGCGGAAATTTTAGTAAAGAAAGTAAATAGGTCGAAAATAGGCCGAAATTTGTTACTTACGCCGAAAGTCATTCAGCAGTTAATTACATGACTGCGTTAGAGTTACGGGAGACAAAATGAGCGTGATGTAATTTGATTTTTTTCTGGACATTCAGATCAATAAAGGTAGGTTTCTTCAATAACTAATTGTTGATTTGAGTTCAGCATATACATTTAAAAAGAAAATGCTATTTTGGATAAATTTGAAGGGGGGGGGAATCCTTCGGGACCTAAAACAAAAAATTACCAAAATCTCTTGGACAAATGTTGGATTTTTAAGTGTTTTTTTTTTTTTTTCTCTCTTAATTTTGCTGTTTTCACTTTCACTTTCACCATCAATAACACAATTTTTTATGTTTATTGTTGTGACCTGGACTATTTTTGAGCAAGGAACTAATCTTTTTTTATACCGTTTTCTAACCGCTTTTTCCACTTCAGTCAACTTGCTATCTGTTTTTAAATAATTTGTCTTTGTTAGTTGCAATTTCTTTAAAAATCTCAAGTTTTATTGATTGCCAAATATTGTTGATGTTGAAAGAAAAAGAAATATCAATTCGAACAAAAAGAACAACTTTTAATCCTGTTTGTTTTTCTATGCTACCTCCATTACGTATCAAAAATCCAGCATAGAAAAAAGGTTAACTTAATAAAGGAACTTTTTCTATCCAAAACGTTTATAATATTATGAAGAGGAAAATCAAAGTAAATTTTAATTATTTTATAAAATTTTTTAATCCCTTTTAACATTTTCGAAATTTTGTTAGAAAATTTTGTTTTTGATTTGGAGTGAGCGTGGTTAAAAATATTACGTCTATTTTATAATTGATTACGTAATTTTTTTTTCGTAACTCAGTTTTTCGTTGACAAACACATTAATTTGGAAATTCTCGCAAAAATCAAATATTTGTCGGATTTTAATGAAACTTTCAGTACTCATTAACAAATGAATAACATTATTTTTGAAATTATTACCTTCTTAAAATTTTGATGAAAAATTTTTTTTAAGTCTGTTACCCCCCCCCCCCCCTTCAAGTAAATTCATGAAATTTTAATAAATTTTAATTTTCTGGTATTTTTTGTTTTATTAGTTAAACGCAGAACTCATCGGGAAATATAAATCATGTATTTTTTTTTATTTAAAATTATGATTCACGATATCAAAATCTGCTCCGAAGAAAAATATAAAAAATGCAATAAAACTTTGATATAATTTAATTTGATAAGCTTTTAATTGCTGGAATAAATAATAAAAATTAAGGACATTACAGTCTGAAAAAAAAAATTTTGATTACTAATAAAATTATAAAAGAATTGTTTTCATTTTTTAATTTTTTTATTATAAATAATAATAAAGTTTTAAAAATATTTTTAAAATCTTTTTAAAAGAACTGTATCGTTTTTTCCTTTTAGTTAAGAATTGATGATTATACTGCCTATAAAATAAAAAAAAATTAATAAAAATTTTTCACCAAAAATATTTTTAAAAAGAAAAAAAAAACAATTAATTGTGCAAATATGTTCAAAGTTATAAAGTACGATGTTCAAATCTTATAAAGTACTGTGTTCCATATGGGTCAAAATTATTGCATAAGTTAACAAGCGTTCTGGGTTAGTCCTCCTTACATAGCAAAACAGAAGAACGCACTTTCATTCTTACGATATTTTATTCTCTACGTTTCTAAAATTTTTATTTATTCAGAAAGCATATTCAAATGTCTAGCTATAAATCTAAGCTAAAATTCTATAAAATATTATATAAGTGCTGAAATTATTATGTTAAATTTTTAATTTCACTATTTAGTTAACCACCCACCACCAAAAAAAATAAAATTTTTTTTTATCACGATTGGTCACCAGACATTGCGTGTCTGTCAACATCCGGTAGCTGTCATCAACTCTATGACTTACATAACAAAGAAAGTGGCTACCGTATTTAATTTTTTTTTTTATTGTAAATTTCTGGGAGTAAGCAATTATTAATTGATTGAAAACAGATAAAGGTAAGTTTTAATATTAAAATTTGACTTAAATAATGTGCCAGCGCGGTAAATTTTATTTTTGCAAGATTTTTAAAAACAGAAATTTGGCTACTGTTTTTTCTTTGTGTAATGAGCCAATCAATCAACAATGGCGGTATTTTAAAAAAAAAAAAAATTTTAAATTTTAGATTTAAATCAATATAATTTCGGTTAAAAATACACCAGTATGTTTTTTGCTTACTAAAATTATTAAATTTAATCTATTGGCTTTCAATTAAAGCTAATTTTAAAGCTTGAAGATAACTTATTTATTTTTAAAATTTCGATTTAGAAGAATTGACTAGACTCCAGTGGAGGTTAAAAAGTTTTTAACATACCACATGGCATATTCTGTTTTTAATAAAAACAGAATATGCCATGTGGTAGAATATGAAGGAGAAAAAGGTCGCAAACTAAATAAAAGCAAAGTTTTATCAACAAAATGTTTATATTAAGACGACAGATCAAAGTATTTTAAAATTATTTTAACAAATATTTTAATTCTTCGTTCGAAATTTTAGTAGAAAATCTTGTTTTTCTTTCGTCCGTGAGTGACGTAATTTTTTTACAACCGTTTATAACGGGAGACGTAAATGTTACCCAAGGTAGTTTTTCCCGGTGAAAGACACAATTTGGAAATTCTTGCAAAAATCAAATAATGGTCGGATTTTGAGGAAAATTTGAGAACTTTAGAAAATTTTGGCAAAAATATTACGAAAACCAAAATGCAATTGAATAAAACTATGCTATTTTTTTTTTTATTTAGATAAACTTTTAATTATTTTTATAAACACTAAATTAAGGATATCATAATCTGAAAAGATAAAAATTTTTCAATGAATTTTTTCAAGAATTTATAAAGTTTCAAAAATTTTTTAAAATTTCCTCCTTTATCGTTAACGCTAGAGTTAAATTTATGCATGACAACTACATTTACTAATTGAAAAGCTTTATACTTAATGAATTTTTTAAATAATTAAAACATTTGTGTGCATGCTGATTACCCATATTTTCTTGTTACGGGTGGCGTACATGATATATATATATCATTAAAAGGTCACGTGTTTGTGTTTAAGAAATAGTTTTATTCTAAATTTCATGCTATAAATGAGTAATAGTTCTGTAAATCAGATGAATTTAACATTAAATTTGCTAATTCTCAAAAAAACAAGTGTCACAGCTCTATATTTTATTTTGCAAGATTTTTAAAACTCTGAATTAACTTTAGTTTACAAATGTGTCAATTGCTAAAAAATGGCCGAAAAATTGAATAATTAAAAAAAATCTCAAAATTTTGAATTCCAATCAATATAAGTTCTGTTTGAAATACACCAGAGTATTTTCTTAATGGAAATAGTAAATTTAATTATCTAGCTTTCAATTAAAACTAAAATAAAAGTTTCAAAACAAATTTTATTTTAAAATATTCAATTTAAAAATTCAAATTTAAAAAGCTAAATGGTTGAAAAATTTCATGCATAATTTCCATTCCCCATTGACTGCTGAGTTAAACTAATAAAACACTTTTATATCACAAAATTTAATTTCTTGAAATTTTATGAATTAAAATGGAGGTGGGGTTAACAGATGAAAAAGAAAAAAAAATTTTATCAAAATTTTCTGAAAATAATGACTTCAAAAATAATTTCATTCAGTTTTTAATAAATCCTAAAAGTTTCATTAAAATCCGGCAATTATTTGATTTTTCTAAGAATTTTCAAATTAATGTTTTTGACTAGAAAAAAAAAACCAAAATCGGAGTTATATAATATTACATTATCCATTGCAAAATCTTATAACAATTTGGTTACCTGCTAACAAAAATTAAACCAATATTTTTTACCAAAGTTTTGAACATATTTGTAAAGATAAAATAATCTTTAAAAATAATTAAAAAATACTTTGATCTTTCTTCTTAATAATAACATATCCATTTTGACGGAAAGAGTTTATTTTATTAAGTTTTTGTTATACTATGCTGTTTTTTCAGCAATTTAATGGAGGTACCTACATTTAAAGTAGGTAGGCTATTTTTTCAGCAATTTAACAGGGGTACCTACATTTAAAGTAGGTACCTCCACTCATTTTCCTTACCTATGTTCTAATTGAATTTTTAAAAATGAAAAAGTTTCTTTGAAGCTTTAATTTTTTTTTATAATCATATTACCCCAAGCAACTCATTTTACTCCCACTGTTGTGCAGGGGGTTACATAGGAGGAATGTTATAAGAAAGAGTGACAGGTTATAGGGGGTGTCAGGAAGTGGGTAAGAGAAGGATGTGAATACTGATGAGAGTGGAGTGGATGGAGAAAGGTGCATGAAAGAGGATGCAGGTTAGTGAGATAGGAGATGACTATTGACTTTACATTTCAGTTTTTGAAGATTGTAGCTGTCGGAAAAGCAAGTGAATGGAAGGAAATTCCACAGCTGGGAAGTGTGAGAAAAGAAGCTGCTTGAGTAGAATTTGCATTTACATTTTATTGGTTTCACAGTAAAAGGATCGAACCTAGTTGCTAATCTTATGACTCAAGCAAATTCATATATAGGGGACATCAGTGAGCTAAGTTAATTAGAGCAAAAGCCATGAAAGTATTTATAGAGGAGAGACAAGGAAGCCACATTGCGTTGGTGAGAAAGTGACTGTATCTGAGATGCCAACTCATGATCGATCTCATTACAGATTCTACACTGAATTTTATCAAGGACCCCTAGGTGGATAGCAGGAGCACCTGACCAGATATGGCAGCAGTATTCAATGCATGAATAGATGGTAGATTTATATATGTGCAGGATTGTTTCAGACAGGAAAAACTTCCCAGCCCTACACAAAGAACCGACCTTCTTTGCAGTGGATTTAGCTATGGATTCTATATAGTCATTCTACTTGAGGTCTCTTGTGAGAGTTAACCCAAGGAATCACAGTGTTTTGCTCTCAGTGAGACTGGCCTGATCCATGCTAATGGTGGGGGTACAAGCAATTGTCTGTGATGGTTAATAGATAGCAGCTTCGTTTTGGAAGCATTAAAATTCACGAGCTGTTTCTTACCCCACTCTGCCACGGACTGGAGGTCTTTTCCAAGCTCGGCAGCGAGGTTTGCTTTGTCAGCCTCAGCAGATTTTTGATCGAGGCAAGAGAAAAGTTTAGTGTTGTGAGCGTATATGCCTACTTGAGATCTTATTACATCAGGGAGATCGGTAATGTATGATAAATCATAGGACAGAGCCTTGAGGGACATTCATGTTCGTATGATAGTATTGTGAGGCATGTCCGTTCAATACTACTTTCATTGTCCGATTTGAAAGGAATGACTGGATAAGTTATACCATAGCCTCACAGCTTGCATAGAAGGCATGTCAGACTCTGTCATATGCTTTGGAGATGTCTAGGGCAACAGTTCAAGCTTTGTCATTCTTATCGAGAGCATAGTGTATCTACTCAGTGATGTTCGTGAGCATATCAGCAGTAGACCTGGTGAAGTGGAAACCATACTGTTTGTCAGAGAAGAGTCTATGTGATGTGAGATATCGAACCACCTTAGCATTGATGATGGCTGCAAACACTTTGCCCAAAATCAGCAGGGGGCTGATAGGGTGATAATTAGAGGGGTCAGAGAGTTCAACAGTTTTTTATTTATTGGAACCATGGAGAAGGACTTCCAGCAAGCAAGAAAGCAAGAAGAAGAGAGGCAGTAATTATAGTTTGGAGAGAGCAGAGGAGAGTTCAGGGAAACATTTCTTCAGAACAATGATTGCGATTCCATCACCGCCGCTCGCTTCATGGTGGTCAAACTTTGAAATTATGTTAGAGACCACCAAGGGGATAATGTGGATGTCATTCAGTTGGGCCTCGGTTCGGGGTGGGAAGTTGGGTACAGATACCCTAAAAAAGTCCGGTGTCGAGTTGGTGGAGAATCGGTGAGCAAAGTCTTCAGCTTTGTCTATTGTAGAGGTCAGGACTTCAAATTCATTGATTATAGTGGGGATTGAGGGTCTGCTGTTGTTTAGTACACTTTTACAGAGCCTCCAGTAATCTTTGAAACCGAACTTACTGGTGATTTGCGCTGCTTCATTCTGGCTGCAAACAGCAGCTTAGCTTCTTTAAGTATCTTCTTGCACTCATTACGAGCAGAGGCAAAAAGGCGCCTATTATGGTCTGACGTGTGACTCTGATAAAGCCGGAAGAAGTGGCTTCAATGGGCGATGGTGGCCGAGCAAGCTGGGGAGAACCAAGGAGATGAGTTGTATTTAAGTCTCAACTTAGGATGAGCTAGGATGAAAGCTTTGATGCCAGCCTTAACCCAAGAAGAGACCTCAGCCTCACAGTCTTCAACGGAATTGAAATTCAATTGGAAGCTAAATGATTGAATTTACTAATCCCAGTAAGCAAAATACTCTGGTGGATTTCAAACAGAAATTATATTGAGTGGAATCTGAAATTCTGAAATATTTTAAAATTTTTAAAATTTTTGGCCATTTTTGAGGGCTCGATATATTTGTAAACAAATTTAATCCTCACTTTTAAAAATCTTGCAAAAATAAAATATATGACTGTGATACATTAGTTTAAAAAAATTATTACATGATTTACATTTCCCAAGAAGTCCTGCATTTAACTAATAAAACAAGATTTGTGATCAGTAGTGAATTTCTAGAAAGTTCATGAAACTCATTTGAGGTGTGAGGTGGTAACATATGTAAAAAAAAAAATTTTATCAAGATTTTCTAAAAATAATAATTGCATAAATAACTTATTTATGAATAAATCCTGACAGTTTCATTAAATTCAGAAAATTATTTGATTTTAACAAGAATTTCGAAATAATGTATCTTTCCACACTAAATAAAAAATGAACTGTGTAATATTACCTTTGCCAAAGTAGTAACATCTAATAAAAATTAGGTGAATTGCTAAAATTTATGAAAAAAGTAATGAAAAAAACAAATTTGATCTTTCCTTTTAATAATTACATAAGCATTTTGACAATAAAAAGTTAGTTTTTATTAAGTTTGGGTTCCTTTAACATCATGCTGTTTTATCAGTAAATGAGTGCTGGTACCTATTTGAACTATGTATCTCAATTATAATTCACTGAAAACACATCATAATGAAAAAAGGTTCCAAACTGGATATAAAACAAATTTATCAGCAAATTATGTTATTTTCAAAAGGAAAAAACAAAAAATACATACTTTAATAATGAAAGTTCAGTACCTCCACTAATTCACTGAAAAAACAGCATACCAGGAAGAAAAAAAGGGCTCAAATCTAATAAAACATAAGATTTTCTGTCACAATGCTTATGTTATTATTAAGAAAGACCAAAGTAATTGTTTATTATTTAAAAAAATATTTTTTTAATTTTTTCTAACACATTTGAAATTTTCATAAAAATAGCTTGTTTTTCTTTTTTTTTTTTTTTTTTTTTTTTTTTTGTCAGCAGTGGGGAAAATTTTTACCAGAGTTTACTATGGATAATGTAATATTACGAAACTCTTTTATTCTGGCCCCAAAAAATTAATTTGGAAATTCCTGCAAAATTTAAATAATTGTCAGATTGTAATGAAATTTTCCAGACTTATTCTCAAATGATTTAAAATATTTTCCAAATTAATATTTTAGTAAAATCTTGGTAAAAATACATTTTTTTCACATCAGTTACTACACTCCAAGTAATTTCATGAAATTTGAAGGAATTAAATTTTGTATCAAAAATTTGTTTCATTAGTTAAATGCAGAACTCCATAGGGAATGTAAAGGGTCTGTGTTTTTTTGGGTTTTTTTTCAACTAGTTAGAGCAGATTTAAAAAAAAATACTTAGTAAAATAAAAATGCAATAAAACTATGACATTATTTAATTAAAAGGGGTTTTTATTACTTTAAACATATATATATATATATATATATATATGTGTGTGTGTGTGTGTGTGTGTGTGTGTGTAAGATATAAGGGCATCATTATCTGGAGAAAAAATTTTCAAGTATAATGAATTTTTACAAGAAATGATTGTATTTTTTTGTCTCTTATAATAGTTTAACAAATATTTTTAAAATTCTTCAAATCAATGTTATGGCTAGGTTATTCAGTTATTAAGTGAAGACTACTAATTGACAATTGAAAAAATTAATACAAATCTTTGGGCTAAAAGATTGTTAAAGTTATTTTTATTTTTATGTTATATATGTTTCATATTAAACATCACAATTTCATGGTTTCTTTCCCTTACAGAAAAAAATTGGGCATCCATACTTATCACAACATCATTTACACAGGTCAGAAAGATATGAACTTTGTGATTAACAATTACTTTTATTCTAAATTTTATGCCATAAATTCATAATCTTTCTGTAAATCAGATTAATTTAAAAAAAATAACTTGTCACAGATGTATGTATTTATAAAACTGAGAATGTATTTATGAACGTATCGAAAATGAATGAGAATTAAGGTGTTTATGAGCGCATCAAAATGGATGAAAAATTTATGAATTGTGAAAACTCTAAAAATGTAGAGATTCCAATAAATGTAATTTCTATTTGAAATACACCAAACAATAAAAGCTTTTTGAATTAATATTTTAGGCTTACTGAGTTGTGTATTTTATAAATTCATAAAAATAAAGGTGTGTAGTAACAGATGTAAAATCATATTATCAAAACTTCCTAAAACATGTATTCAAAATAATATCATTCATTATGAATAACTTCTGAATATTTAATGACAATTTAAGAATTATTTGATTTTTACAAGAAATTTTAAATCAATATCTCTTTCACTATAAAAAGATTCTAAAGTTTATGTTATTTTATAGTTCATTCACTAATGCAAATAAAAAAAGATTTTTACTCAAAGTTTTGATTGTTCAAAAAAAAGGAAGAAAAAATTTATGAAAATCATCAAGTCAAAAATAATTAAATATAATTAACACTGACATAATGATTTGAACAATAAAATCTATATTTTGTCAAGATTAAATCATTCTTTTATGATAATATGCCATATTTTTAGCAAATTCATGAACATTCTTATAAAGGAAAGCTCAGAGTATTTTTAATATTTAAAGCTTTTAAACCTTTTAGAATATTTGAAATATATATTAAAAATCATGTTTTAATTACACCATAATATAATTGTTAGTTATAATTTACTTATAATTACTAATTGTTAACATAACAAATTTTAGCATCTTTTTCAGGGAAAGACATTAATTTGGTAATTGTAAAATGTCTAGCAACTCTATTTTGGGAATTGAGAAACATACTCACTAGCTAAAAATTCTAAAATTATTTTTTATTTTAATTTACTTTCAAAAACTTCAAAACTGTAGAAGTAAATAAAATATTTTGATAATTCATTATTGATACTTATTGATTAAATATTGTAAGCAAATTTTTTTCAAATTTTTTAATCTCCTTTTTTTAACCAGTAATTTTTTATGTTTATGAAAAGTAAAATGTATGCAAATTTAGATATAATTTGATTGTTTAGTCTGTCAATTTTATTCATAACTGACAATGAAATATCAAGTATTGTGAACCTAACTAAAGTAGTCTGACAATATTCTCTTGGAAATAATGCACAAATCTGCTTTTTTAATGATATCATTGTTTATTTACAGGTCTGAGTGTCATAAACTGGCTATAAGAATCAATGAAAAAATAATGTGTCAATTAGTATTTCCACAAGTTTTTCACTAAAAGAAAAACAATCATGAAGCAGCCAACAAGAGAAGAACCTCATTTTTGTGATGAATGTTGATCTGCGTTTTCATGGATTTCAATTTTAAAAATCCACGTGCGAACACACACTGGTGAGAAACCATAGACTTATGTATGTGAATCAAGATTTTAACAGTTATCAAATGTAAAAAACACATGTTTATGTAGAGAGAAAAGAATCATCATTCTTGTGAAGTGTGTGGATTAACATATTCACCAAATTCAGATTTAACAAACCACATGTATGCTGCATACCGGAAGAAGCACTGTTTTGTGAAATGTGTGGATGTGCTTTTGCAAGGAACTCGGGTTTAAAAGCTGACATGCAGACACACCCCGAAGAGAAATCATATAATTGTGAAGTATGTGGATCATCATTTTCAAAGATTGCTACTTTGAAAAAGCACATGCATATTCACACTGGAGATACACCATATTCTTGTAAAATCTGCAGATCAACATTTTCACGGTTGTATACTTTGAAAATGCACAATCGAATTCACACTGGTGAGAAACCATATTCTTGTAAAATATGCGGATCAACATTTTCACGGTTGTATACTTTGAAAAAGCACAATCGAATTCACACTGGCGAGAAACCATATTCTTGTAAAATATGTGGATCAACATTTTCACAGTTGTATACTCTGAAAAAGCACAATCGAATTCACACTGGCGATAAACCATATTCTTGTGAAATATGTGGATCTGCATTTTTAGATAATTCTCAATTAAAAGCACACATTCGAATCCACACTGGCGAAAAACCATATTCTTGTAAAATATGTGGAACAGCATTTTCACGGTTGTATACTCTGAAAAAGCACAATCGAATTCACACTGGCGAGAAACCATACTCTTGTGAAAGATGTGGTTCAGCATTTTCCGGTAGTTCTGATTTGAAAAAGCATATTCGAATTCACACTGGAGAGAAACCATATTCCTGTGAAATATGTGGAACAGCATTTTCAAATAGTTCTGATTTGAAAAAGCACAATCGAATTCACACTGGTGAGAAACCATGTTCCTGTGAAATATGTGGAACAGCATTTTCAGATAATTTTGCTTTAAAAAAGCACAATCGAATTCACACTGGTGAGAAACCATATTCTTGTAAAATATGTAGATCAGCATTTTCAGGTAATTCTGCTCTAAAAAAGCACCATCGAATTCACACTGGTGAGAAACCATATTCTTGTGAAATATGTGGATCCGCATTTTCACGAGTGGATACTTTAAAAAAACACATTCGAATTCACACAGGAGAGAAACCTTATTCTTGTAAAATATGTAGATCAGCATTTCGAGATAATTCTCAATTGTTAAAACACAGTCGTATTCACACTGGAGAACAACCATATTCCTGTGAAATATGTGGCTTAGCATTTTCATGGAGTGGTCATTTGAAAACACACATTCGAACCCACACAGGTGAGAAACCATATTCTTGTAAAATATGTGGATCAGCATGTTCAGACAGTTCTTCTTTGAAGAAACACAATCAAATTCATGCTGGTGAGAAACCATGCTCTTGAAAAATATTTTGTCCAGTATTTCAGGTAGTTCTTTTTGAAAAAACAGTATTGAATTTACACTAGTGAGAAACCATATTCTTGTAAAATATGTAAATATGTAGATTAGCATCTTCAGATAAGTCTTATTTGAAAAAACAATCAAATTCACACAAACATAACTTTGTCATCACTTTTTAGGGCTGCTATATATATATATATATATATACAGAGAGAGAGAGAGAGAGTCACCCTGACTGATGTCAAACTGAAACGTTCTGTCGAGTTGTAGTCCTACCTATATTGTTCCATTTTTTTTTGTAGATGAAATGTAAATAATAATTATGTTTTAGGTAATTGGAGTTTTTGATTTCTAATTATTAAATACACTTCCATGAATTCATAAAGTACAGTTATATTGAAAGCGTGATCCTACAAAAGTTAAATTTATCCTATTGTTTCATCCATCGTAGATGAATACTAATGAATTTTAATTTGATATCAAACTTTATTTATGATTTCTTAGAAAAGTTTCTTAAATTTATGCATCAATATTTTTAGTGCTTTTTTTTTTAAATATTAGATTTTTAAAATTTCTATTCTTCTTTATTAAACTCTTTTTGATATTTGCATTTCTTTGAGTAAACCATTTTTGATATTTACAAATATGTGCATAATATTAAATCCAGGTGAATTTCCTGTTTTACTAATAATATTAATTTACATTTTATAATTTTTGTTGTCTTTAATTTTCTTTTATATTTTAGAAGGGGACATATTTAGTTGTTTTTGATTTGTATTCCTCCTCAAGAAATATGCAAAGAATATAAAAACCAAGTGAATTTCTAATTTTGTTGGTATTATGTAATAAGTAGTGACACCAAATATTAAATTTATATCTTTTCTTAGTTTTACGCATTTACTTTTCCTCGGAACGAGAAACCGGGGAGCCGAGTTCGAATTCCAGTTGAATCTATTGTTTTCACTTATGCGCAAATACCCTTGGGAAAGGTATTAATCTGTCTCTTCCTTCCAGTTATGGGTTAAATAGCAGGACAGATTGGGTTCTATAGCCTTGGTCGGCAACCAGTCTACCGCAGAAGGCAATGGCAACCTACTGCGGGATAATCTTCTGTCCAGTCAGTCATGTCTCTTTTGAGACATGATCGCCCAAAGGTTTTTGCTGACAAACTAACATGAAAATTGTAGTATTTCAAGAATAAATCTAAATGAAGTTGAAATCTTTTGTATTAGATTCGTGTTGTATTATTATTTGACTGCAGTATCTGGCTTCTAAAGCCGACTTTTTCTAATGTGTTAATACAAAGTGAAAAATATGCTTGGATATAATGTGTTAGGGTCAAGGAAGCTTCTTGCTTGTGGAATAATAAAAAATGAAGAGAAAGTAAAATAAAATTCACTATGATAAATTTTGAGTTTCACTCAATTGGGTTAATATTCTGATGGAAGCAGTTTTTCCCTGGTAAGCTTTACATTGAACCTATTTTTTCTGAACGTTAATTTGTTAAATATTGTATGTAAAATGTTGCGTGAATTTCTAATTTCATTGGTATTATTTAATAAGTATTGACACCAAATATTAAATTTATATCTTTTACCAATTTTTAAGTATTTATGTAAAGTGACAAACTCCTTATACTGATATGTATGTATTTTGAACCTGAAAATTATTATTCCACTCAATCCCTGCCCCACCATCCATCTGCCTAAGTCCATCAAGTATATTGGACACTGCTTTCCCTTATCCATCTTCCCCTCTATCTGTTCTGTGAGCATCAGATTTTCCAAGTCCTCCTTTCTCATTCAGTCAGTTAAGTACCATACGTGAAACACGCTTGGGCGATCATGTCCCAAAAGAGACATGACTGACTGGGCAGAAGATTATCCCGCAGTAGGTTGCCATTGCTTTCTACGGTAGAATGGTTGCCGACCAAGGCTATAGAACCCAATCTGTCTTATTATTTAACCCATAACTGGAAGGAAGAGACGGATTAATACCTTTCCCAAGGGTATTTGTGCGTAAGTGAATGCAATGAATTCAACTGGAGTTTGAACTCGGCTCCCCGATTTCTCGTTCTGAGCCGATATACACTGCACCACAATGCACATCCTTTCTCATCACATATCCTAAAAAATTTTCAGCTGTCTTTTCCTGATGTTAAGTATAAATTTTTTTTTTAGTGTCCATCTTCTCCAAAACCTTGTCATTGTTCACATGATGTCCTCAGTTCATGATGTTCCGTTCATGATGCTTCATGATGTTCATGATGCTCCGTTCATGATGTCCTCAGGATCCTTGTGTAGAACTATATTTTACTTGCTTCAAGTCTCTTTTTCATCTTTGATGAAATAGTTCAGCATTAACTGCTATATTGAAGGACGGACATCACATAACAAACCAGTACTCTCTTCTTCATTTTCAGTGAAATTTTCCTGTCTCTTAATATCATAGCCCTCCACTTATCCAAATCCCTTGTCAGTCTTAATACCAATTCTATTATTCCACTCAATCCCTACATCACCATCCATCTGCTCAAGTCCATCAAGTATGTTGGTTGCTGCTTTCCCTTGTCCCTCTTCCCCTCATGTCCGTCCAGGTTCTTCTTCAGTAGGTAGGTTATCATAATTTTAGACTTATTCCTATCCCTTGTTATTCTTAATACCCCTTTTGTTATTCCACTCAATTCTCACAGCACCATTCATCTGCTCAAGTCCATCAAGTATGTTGGGCGATGCTTTCACTTGTCACTCTTCCCCTCTGTCCATCCAGGATTACCTTCAGTAGGTAGGTTATCATATGCTTACTCTCATACCTATCCCTTATCAGTAAATACTTTTTCTGTTATGTCACTCAGTTCCCGTGCACCATTTGTCTGCTCAAGTCCATCAAGTATGTTGGGCGCTGCTTTCCCTACTCCTTCTTTCCCTCTGGCCATCCAGGATCTCCTTCAGTATGTAGGTTATCATATTCCTTCACTAATCCCTATCCCTTGTCAGTCTTAATATTTATTCTGTTATTCTACTCAATTTCCACAGCACCATTCATCTGCTCAAGTCCATCAAATATGTTGGGCGCTACTTTCCCTAGTCCCTCTTTCCTTCATGTCCGTCCAGGTTCTCCTAGTTCTTTTTCCTAGTTACATGCCCCAAAAACCTTCAGCTGTCTTTTCCTGATGTTAAGTATCAGTTTTCTTTTTAGTGTCCATCTTCTTCAAAACTTTGTCATTGTTCGCATGCTCCATCCACGATGTCCTCAGCATCCATGTGAAGAACCATATTTTGCTTGCTTCAAGTCTCTCCTTTATCTTTGATGAAATAGTCCAGCATTCTCTGCTATATTGAAGGATGAAAATCACATAACAATCCAGTACTCTCTTTTTCATTTCCAGTGAAATTTTCCTGTCTCTTAATACTATACTCAGCTAATGGAATGCATATTTGAGTAACACTATTTTTGCCTAGCAATGAAGCAAAAGAAATTACGTTAGTTTCTCTCATTAATTTTTATCGAAAAGAAAAATGGGAAAAATTATTCTGTTCCAATATGAACAGAAAAAACCAAAAAGGAAGATTACGGGCAAGCTGAAAATAAAAATGAGTTGAAAGATTGCGAGTGTGCAGGTGTGATTGTTTTGCACAAAATCTAACCATCTAGGCCAGACGAGGTCATTCTATCAGTCAGCCATTTTTAACAAATGGGAGCCACGTAACTAAAAGTAGTTCAATTGTTGTTTTTGCTGACACAGCTAATAAAAATAAAATTTTATTGTTTTGGTATTTTTCCTGACAAAGCCATGTGGAATATGACCAAAAGGACTTTAAAGTACAAAAAGACTTTTAAGTACAAAAATTAAAAAAAATAATTTTAATTCACTTGTGAATAAATCCTGAAATTTTCATTAAAATTAGACAATGATTTGATTTTTGCATGAATTTTCAAATGAATGTGTTTGTCAGTGCCATATGTGATACACGCTTGGGCGATCATGTCTCGAAAGAGACATGACTGACTGGGCAGAACATTATCCCGCAGTAGATTGCCATTGCTTTCTGCGGTAGACTGGTTGCCGACCAAGGCTATAGAACCCAATCTGTCCTGCTATTTAACCCATAACTGGAAGGAAGAGACGGATTAATACCTTTCCTAAGGGTATTTGCGCGTAAGTGAATACAATGGATTCAACTGGAATTCGAACTCGGCTCCCCGGTTTCTCGTTCCGAGCTGATATCCACTGTACCACAACGCACATGTGTTTGTCACTTGATACAAAAGGTGTATTTCACAAAATGCAAAAACAATCATAAATATTATGTCAATTCAAAAAAATAAATTTTAAACTAAAATTTTGAATCTGCAAAAATGGATTAAAAATGTAATAAAACATTATTTAGGTCTTTCCTTTTAATAACAACAAAATATTTCGATGATAAAACTTTCATCATGCAATACTGTTTGTTAGAGAAAATATGGAGCTATATCCCTCCAACCTTACTTAAAGACACTAACATAACCATAATTGCTATATTTTCTTTAAAAAAAACATTAAAAAAGGACTTTTTAAGCATTGATTCTCATGTCTGTTCGGCTGACAGACTTATTGTTATTATATGTGCTGTGTCCCTTCAGTAGGTGGGCAATCATAGTCCTCCACTTATCCCTATCCCTTGTCAGTCTTAATACCCTTTCTCTTATTCCACTCAATCCCCGCTCCACCATCCATCTACTCAAGTCCATCAAGTATGTTGGGCGCTGCTTTCCCTCATCCCTCTTCCCCTCTGTCTGTCCAAGTTCACCAAGTCTTCCTTCCTCATTAAATGTCCCAAAAAATTTCAGCTGTCTTTTCTCGATGTTAAGTACAGTTTCCTTTTAGTGTGCATCTTCTTCAAAACCTTGTCATTGTTCGCATGTTCCATCTATGGCATCCATGCGAATTTCAAATCACAAAGGTTAATACACAATGGAGAGAAACCATTCCACTGTGAAATTTGTCAATTGAAATTTTCTCATAGTTCAACTCTCTAAAAACGCATATTAAAACACTCTGGGGAGAGTCATTCCATTGTGAAATCTGTTCGAGAGTTCCAGGAAATCAAGTCTCAAAACTCACATGTTAAAACACAATAGAGAGAAACTTTTTCCACTATGATATCTGTGGATATCCTTCAATTCATATCTCAAAAACATGTTACTACACTGTTTTAGCGAATGAGTAGAAGTACTTTTTAGTAACGATTTACAATATGTTTTCAAATGATGAATCGTTTTTAATTGCAATTTCTTTAAAATATGAAGTTTTATGTCGATGTTGATAAGAAATATCAATTCGAACAACAAGAGCAACTTAATCTTCTTTGTTTTTCTATGAAAAGCTTTTAGATTCGCCTTGAAAAGGTAAGTTAGACGAATCATCACGGATTTCCTAAAAAGACCCACATCAAAACTAAGCATTTGAAATCATTCAATAAATGTCTTCTTCTTTGAAAGAAATTCACTTTCATTTTGCTTTTAATTAAAAGATAATAGCCTAAAAACGAATGAGAATGAAGAATAAAAACTGAATGTCCAACTCTCTCAGTCTCAATCTATCTTTTCAGGAATTTTTCAAACATTTCAAAAAATTTTCAAATGTTTTTTTTTAAGGAATTGCTGATAAATAAAAATCCCCCCCCACCCCAAATTAAAGGTATAAAATCGTAATTGCTAAATTTGATTAAAAAATGCTTTTTAAAAACATCGATTGCTCACCTTCCCGTTGATAATTGCTTCCATTTGTAAGTATGGTGGCGCTTAAAGGTCTGAAATTGTAGAAAATTTGTATTAACAAATTTTTAAGAAATTATGTCATACAATTATTAAAGTAATTAATGAATTTTCATTGAAACAAATCTCTTGCACAAATATTGGATTTTAAAGAATTTTGTTTTTCTTTGGCCGTTTTCACATTTCATTAATAACATATTGTTTTCACCTGGACCTGGAATTAATCTTCCTTTTACACCGTTTTCTATAATACCTTCATCTTTTCAGAGTTATATGCGATCTATTTTCAAATATTTCATTTTTAATTGCTATTT
Organism: Ascarosepion bandense; assembly: GCA_037127315.1. Classification (NCBI taxonomy): domain Eukaryota; kingdom Metazoa; phylum Mollusca; class Cephalopoda; order Sepiida; family Sepiidae; genus Ascarosepion; species Ascarosepion bandense. The sequence goes on along the minus strand of JBBBDQ010001152.1, from coordinate 4,769,534 downwards.
CTTTAAAAATCAGAAGATTTATTGATTTCCAAATATTGTCGATGCTGAGAAAGAAATAAGTCGAACAACAAGAGCAACTTAATCCAGTTTGTTTTTCTATTAAAAGCCGTTTTAGTTTCACAGTGAAGAGGTAAGTTGTTCCTTCACAGACTTCCTAAAAAAGACCTTCAACTTTAAGCATTTAAATTCAATTCAGTTGTTTTTTTTAACTTAAATTTCAGTTTTTTTTTAAGATAAAATCTAATGGAAGTTTCAAAATTGATTTTAAATACAATTTTTAAACTTTAGTGCGTTTTTTATTTACTGCCACTCATTTTAAATACCTAACTTTTATTTTAATTTTAATTGAAAGCTAAATGATTAAATTTACTATTTCCAGTTAGCAAAAATATTCTGGTGTATTTCAAACAAATTATATTGACTGGAATGTAAAATTTTGAGATTTTCCAAAACCTTTTTCAATTTTTAGTTAAATTAATCAGATTTTCACAAGTATTACTTATTTATAGCATGAGATTTAGAATAAAAACTATTTCTTAATCACAGAACATTCTACAAATAATTGACAAGTGATGACATTCATTACATTGTTAAAAATTAAATCCTTTAGCATCTAAAAAAAATCATAAAATCACATACACAAACAGGAATTATTCATAAAATACAAATCAGATCAGTCAGTTAAGTGCCATATGTGAAACATGCTTGGGCGATCATGTCTCGAAAGGGACAGGACTGACTGGGCAGAAGATTATCCCACAGTAGGTTGCCATTGCTTTCTGTGGTAGATTGGTTACCAGCCAAGGCTATAGAGCCCAATCCGTCCTGTTATTTAACCCATAACTGGAAGGAAGAGACGGATTAATACCTTTCCCAAGGGTATTTGTGCATAAGTGAATGCAATGAATTCAACTAGAATTTGAACTCGGCTCCCCGATTTCTCGTTCCGAGCTGATATCCACTGCACCACAACACAAATCAGATAAGATAAGCTAAATAAATAGTATGGCGACCAGAATTGACATAATTGTTAAATTTTTTTTTTTTTCTGGTGAGGAAAAGAAACTGTGTAACCTTTGAATGTGCACACAAAAATTACCATACAAAAAAAGACTTCAATTAAATAAATAAATTTTTTTAGATCTTTTTATAAATATAATGGATGCTTTGTATTAAACTTTTCAATTTTTGATTAGTAAACATGATCTTTATTAATAACCTGACTGCCACAAGACTACAGAACTTTTAAAATATTTTTGAAGTGAGAAAGAAAATTTTAAAAACAATTCTTTTAAAATTTCATTATTAATATAAAATTTATTTTTCTATAGTTTTTAATATATATTATTTATCTTATTAAATAATGTCATAGTTTTATTGCATTTGGTAATATGACGGTAATAAACTTTTTTTTTAAAGAAAATTAAAAAAGCCCACTCTTTTATTTTTGGAAATCTTTTTGTACTGTGTAAGAAAATATTAAAAAAGAGGAAAAAAGAAAGAGGGTAGAAAAGATGAGAAAGCAAAAAGAGCAATCAATAAATAGAAATGAAAGAGAAAGACAGAAAACAAAAAGCAAAGAAAAATGAGAGAAAGAACTGAGAAGGAAAGAGCCAATAGAAACGTCTAAGAGAGAAATTTTAAATTTAGGTAGGAACTAAATTATAGACAGATACAGATATCGGTCATATGTCATCTAGGCTTAAGAAAAGAAATAGTGAGAAAATGCACAGAGGGAAGAAACTGGTGGGGAGACAACAGAAACGGCAAAGAAATAGAAATTTCAAACTTTGGCCGGAAGTGAATTGCAGATAGATACAGACGTTCATTACATTGTTAAAAATTAAATCCTTTGGCATCTAAAAAAAAAAAAAATTATGAAATCACATACACAAACAGAGGAATTATTCATAAAATACAAATCAGATACGTACATATTTATTTGTTGGACATTATAGTCTAGTGAAAAATAAATTTGTGGAGTGTGATGATTTTTTACAAGAAATGTTTTCATTTTTTGTCTCTTAATTATAGTAATTTATAAAGTTTCAATTTTTGATTAGTAAATATAATCTTCACTTAATAACCTGACTGCCACAAGATTTTATAGAATTTTTAAAACATTTTTGAAACTTTATAAATTATAAGTAAGAAAGGAAAAATTAAAAACCAATTATTTTAAAATTTCATTATTAATATAAAATTTGTTTTTCTGTAGTTTTTAATATATATTATTTATTAGAAGAATTAAAAGCTTATCTTATTAAATAATGTCATAGTTTTATTGCATTTGGTAATATGATGGTAATAAACATTTTTTTAAAGAAAATTTAAAAAGCCCACTTTTATTTTTGGAAATTTTTTGTACGATGTAAGAAGATATTAAAAAAGAAGAAAAAAGAAAGAGGGTAGAAAAGATGAGAAAGCAAAAAGAGAAATCTAGAAATGGAAAAAGAAAGAGGAAAGAGAACGGCAAGAGAAAATAAAAAGGTAAGGAGGAAAACGAGAAGGAAAGAACCAATGGAAACGTCTAAGAGAGAGATATTTTAAATTTAGGTAGGAAGTAAATTATAGGCAGATAGAGATATCAGTCACAAGGCATCTGAAAGAAGAATGTAACAGTAATGCAACAAATGGACTTCCCTTGAAGAGATAGACGGGATGCTTGCTCTGCTACCAACACGTCAAAGAAAAAAAAAAGAAAAGGACGCAAGTGCAAGGTTATGAAAGAGATTGTGGTAGTTCCACGTGAGGTGGCGAGACTCGATACGTATAATAGGGGCCAAAATTGAGGTGGGCGACAAGTACGTTTTTGTTACATTTCGACACAGCAAGAGTACATTTGCATACGTGCAGAGATCACCTGCTGAAATGTTAGAGAACAAGCTATTTCGGCCAAATGAGAAACTACACGCAAATAGCAGGCAGATTGTTTGACATTTGGCTGTTTCCCGAATTTCATGGCATCTCACCCGATTACACAGTGTTCGAATGGTTGGAACAGGTGGCGCTGGTATGCGAAATATGTGGTTTTGACAACAATGAACATGTTCTACCACTAAGGCTGAGAGGTGAAACTCTCGGTATACTGACAGTTCACCCATCACCAAAGGGAGAAATTGGAACAGGTGAAAGAAGCCTTCCTTATGGTTTTTGTGCCAGACCCTTTTGTTGCATTTGACAAGTTTGTCTCTCATCACTTGCTCCCGGGGGAAACTGAATGAGTATTTGGGTTACCTACAGGACCTGGCATGTCTGGTTGATGGAAACACCCCTGACCAATGACTTAGTTGCGCATTTCTATCAGGACTCCCCAGTCCGGTTAAACAACAATTACGGGCGTCCTCAAGAATGGATCACATGACGCTGGAGCAGAATCTGGCCAGGGCTCGAGCTCTCATGAAAGTAGAGGTGGAAAGGGATGAGCCTGTTGCTGCTGCAGCCAGGTGATGCAGAGTCCGTCTTCATGTGCCTGTAGACCAACCTTTAGCCCCTGACCAGAAGAACACAGTTCAGTGTTACAAGTGTGGAGGTCCCAATCACTTTGCCAGAGACCACTGAAGACAAAGCAAGAAAAGCGCTCCCGAAGATACGCTACCATTGATGCCAGCAACAAGGACACATCACAGCAAGGTGTTCGGGAAAGAAGGCAAGGGGCAAGAGGTCAGCAAAGTACTCCCTGTAATGAAGGTAAAAATTAATGGAATAAACCGAATAGCGTTGCTGGACTCTGGCTGCTCCTCATCTGTTGTGAGTGGATTGTTATGTCGGCCCAAAAGATGGAAACTCATTACAATCCTGATTTTAAGCCACGGTATTAGAAACAGTGACCGACAGAAATCCTTTTATGACGAACGTGCTAGTGGTGAATAGCAAGCCACTGGGATTCAACCTCCTTCTGGGAATGGATGTTATCAAGAAATTGGGTGGTGTGCGCATCAACGAAGTGGGCAAGGCACATTTCTCTGAGGCAGCTCTTTTATTTGGTGTCGGAGTACAACATTCCTGCAAGAGCTCGAGCAGAATATAACAAAGAACTACAAATCTGGATTAATAATGAATGGTTTTCCCCTTACCCAGAAAAGAAATTGGGGCCCCTGAAGGGTCTGATCCCACTGATGGCAGTCATTCAGCACAATAAAGATAAAATAAGACCTGTGCTTGATTACCAGGAGTTGAATGAACATGTAGATCCATTTACAACTCATGCAGATATATGCACTGAAAAGTTGAGAGAGTGGCGACAAGCAGGATAAAATGTGTCAGTGTTAGACCTTCGAAAGGCATACCTTCAGGTACTTGTGTATCAATCATGGCCCTACCAAATCGTACTAATTAGGGAACGAAGGTATTGCCTGACCCACATGAGTTTGGACTCAATGTGGCACCATCCATCATGCAGACAATTGTTGATGCTATTCTGATGAAAGACGAGTGTATACAGCAGCCAACATCTGCTTATATAGATGATGTGTATGTGGATGAGAGTGTTGTGCCCATGGCACGTGTGAAGAAGCATCTTCATGAGCAAAGAACCGGAGAGGCTACAGGATGGTGCATGAGTGTTTGGTTTACAGGTCCGAGGGGAGAATAACACGCTGTATTGGAGAAGAGGAAACAAAATCCCAGACATGCCTCATGTTGTCATGATATTTTCGTTATGTGACAAGTTGGTTTGGGCACCTTCCTGTAGGTGGTTGGCTTCGTGTAGCCGTAGCTTTTATCAAGCGGAGAGCATCTGAATTACTGCTAGTTGGGATGACAAAGTTGACGATGCCCCTCTCAACACCATGACTGAGAAGTGTACCAAGATGACCCGGCGCATGCCAAATGGTGGATTGATAGAAATAATTTTAGCATATGGGTTGACACAAGTTCTCTCGCTACCGGTGTGTCATTGGGACATGATGGGACTAGGGTTAGAGAATGCCTAATCTTGCGGAACTTGATGCTATTATCAAAGGAATAAATTTAGCAATACTCTGGAAGATGACCACTTTGCACTTGTTCACTGATTCTGCTTGTGTCCATAAATGGATTTCAGACACCCTCACGGGCAGGGCAAGAGTGTGAACCAAAGCCACAAGTGAAATGCTCATTTGACAACAGCTTGACACGTTAATAAAACTGGTAAAGGAATACGACTTATCAATGAGTGTGTCCCTGGTTGCATCTAACCAAAACAAGGCAGATTGATTGACAAGAGTGCCTCAGAGCTGGCTTGATACAATTAAGAGAAAGTTTGAGCCTATGCAGCCTGCCTGCACTACGTCCATGAGCCCAGTTGGATCTAACCAAATCAAGACTGTACATCGACAGAGTGGTCATCCTGGTGTGAGATGGACACTCTATTTTGTGAAACAGATTGACTCTCCAGTGTCCAAGTTCACTGTAAAGACCGTCGTCAGGGAATGTGAAGAGTGTCAGTCAATTGATCCGTCACCTATGCACTGGCCAAAGGGTGCTCTGAATGTTAAACAAACGTGGCACTGGGTAGCGATGGATATTACCCATTATAACAGGGCACATTTTTTACGTTAATTGACTGCGGTCCCACTTGGTTTACCATTTGGCGGCGCCTTCCTCGGCAAGATGCGACAAGTGTGATCAACCAGTTGAAAACGCTGTTCTGTGAGCGGGGCACACCAGCTGAGATTTTGACAGACAATGACACTATCTTTCGTGGCAGCTCATTCAGAGGTTTCTTGAACCAGTGGGGAGTCCATCTCCAGTTCCACTGTGGGTACATCCCCTCTGGTAACGACAACATCGAGCAATGCCACAGAACTATAAAAAGGATCGTTGCCAGGAAATGATGTAGTATATCAGAAGCAGTATACTGGTACAACGTCACACCAAAGGATAACGTGTTCTCTGCTACAGCACCAGTCAATATGGTTTATCGGTTTGCATACAGCTGAAAGGAATCAATGAACTGTCAGCGCAGGCACCCTACCAACAGCAAACTGTTTTTAAAACAGGTCACCGAGTGTGGTTAAAGGTCCCACATGGACGATGTACTACCAAATATGGAGTTGGACGTGTCACCAGAACTACCAGTGTTGATCGACGGAATACCACGCCATGTGAAAGATCTGCAGCCCTATAGTGGGAAGAGGCCCATCGACGAGCTGCTCTGTCTTCAGTGACTTATAATTGTCTAAGAGAGACCAGGTAAACCAGCACCCAGCATAGATGCAGGCGATATTTCTTCTGATGACAACTCTAAAGGAGACCTTGTGACTATATCCCTGCGAAGAAGCAAACAGCACAAAAGACTACCCACCGAATGTTTCATGATCAGGGAGGAGTGTAGTAGTAATGCAACAAATAGACTTACCTTGAAAAAACAAAAGGTATACTCTCTCTGCTACCAGCACTTAAAAAAAAAGGAAAGAAAAGGACACAAATGTAACTGGTTTTATGGAGGAGAGTGTGGTAGTCCCATGTGAGGTAGCATACGAGAGATCAAAATTGAGGTGGGCGACAAGTACTTTTTTTTTTTTTTGCTTTTCGACACAGCATGCATACATTTGCAGACATGCAGAGATTACCCACTGTAACGTTAGAGAACAAAGAAAAAGTGAGAAAATGCGCAGAGGGAAAAAAAAGTGGGGGGGAAGACAGCAGAAACAGCAAAGAAATAGAAATTTCAAACTTTGGAAGTAAACTGCAGATAGACAGACATTTGCTACATTGTTAAAAACTAAATACTTTGGCATTAAAAAAAAATGATGAAATCACACAAACAGGAATTATTCATAACATGCAAATCAGATATATATATCATTACCCGTTACACCCAATGATGTGTAGAGGCAGCATTTTTGCTGTTTCTGTAACAAAATGTTTTTTATGCGCATGACCCTCAAACCTGAGGGAAGGTGATTTTCTAAGCATAGCTTAGATGTGACACACAGCCGAAAGTAAGGGACACTCAGTGAGGATATAACTCACTACTCAATTGTAATGATTCAAGCGAGACAAGCTTTATAAACTTGATGCAGAGTGATGCAGAGTCCGTCTACCGCAAGGTGCCCATATATATATATATATATATATATATATATATATATATATATATATAAATGAGATTATAACTGTACTCATGTCAAAAAACCTTCCATGAATCTACAAAGAAGGAAAAAACAGTTTTAAAAAAGAAAGAGCTAAGTACATAAACAACAGTCAAAAGGGTTCAGACCAAGTCAGCACATAGGCCACAAAAAAAAAAAAACCCGACACAAGTCATCAACTAACAAAAAAGTGCTCAATACTGAGGTAAAGCAAAATAAATAAAAAATACCTAGTGAGCCAGGCGAACTTGCCAAGGTCTCACCTAAATGGATCGTCAAAGATTTTTAAAAAGCACAAGCCATCATATATATATATATATATATATATATATAGCACAAACCATCATATATATATTTATATATATATATATATATATATATATATATATATATATATATATGATGGTTTGTGCTTTTTAAAATAAGATAAAAAGCATAAATACGTTTTTAAAATAAGATAAAATGCATAAATAAGTCTAAATTAATGTTTCGGACGAGCTCATGTACAGTTCGCCTGTAAATGGAAAGTGGCTCTGACTGTCGCCAATCAGAAGCATTTGCAAGGTTTCGTACCGGGCCTAAACGGAATTTTCCAGTGTCTGAAAGCGCTTATTGAGGGTGGGCCAGAAACTGATCATCTCTGGTCGGGTCGGCGCAGTGAGGTGGGTATGATGATGAAAGACCCGAAACCCCCTAGTGATTCTCGCGATGACATCACTGACGACACCCTCTAGTGCCCCTATTACAGTGTGTATGTTTGAAAAAAAAAAGAATATTTTCATGGTTTGATTATTTGAAAAGGCACAACCGAATTCACACTGGTGAGAAACCATATTCTTGTAAAATATGTGGGTCAGCATTTTCAGATAGTTCTTATTTGAAAAAACAATCGAATTCACACTGGTGAGAAACCATATTCTTGTGAAATATGCGGATCAGCATTTACACGTAGTTCTCATTTGTAAACACATATTTGAATTCACAATGGAAAGAAACCATATTCTTGTGAAATACGGGATTAACATTTTCAAGGTTTGATACTTTGAAAAAGCAGACCTAAATTCTCACTGGTTAGAAACCAGATTCTTGTAAAATATGTGGATCAGCATTTTCATATTGTTCTTAATTGAAAAATCAGAATTGAATTTACACAATCAAACACAAAAACATTATATATAATTATATATATAATGATTTTACTGATAAAATGTATTTTGGCAAGTAGTTTTCTTATCGTAATGTGCTCAATATTGAGGTTGAGATAGAGCATTGATAATCACAAAGTTAAAACAGGTTTATGTCATATTCAAAACTTTGTGAGGACAGCAATATGATGAACTCACTTGTAAATTGAAACTGTTTTTGATATTTCCATTTCATTAATTTGTTTTCATCTCCGATTGAACTGTTTTTCGTATTTACATATTTTTTTATTTGTTTTAATCTTACATACATTGAACTGTTGATATTTCCATTTCATTAATTTGTTTTCATCTTAGATGAAACTGTTCTTCATATTGATGTTTCTTTGAATTTTTTTCATCTTCGATTAAACTGTTTTAGATATTTACATTTCTTTGATTTGTTTTCATCTTCAACTGTTTTTTGATATTTATGTTTGTTTTGTTTTAGTCTTAGATTAAACTTTTTGATATTTCCATTTCATTAATTTGTTTTCATCTTAGATTAACCTGTTTTTCGTATTTACATTTTTTCATTTCTTTTAATCTTAGATTGAACTGTTTTTGATATTTATGTTTCTTTGTTTTGTTTTTGTCTTAGATTTAACTGTTTTTGATATTTATGTTTCTTTGTTTTGTTTTCATCTTCGATTAAACTCTTTTTGAGATTTATGTTTCTTCGATTTTTTTTTTGTTTTTTTTTTGGGGGGGGGGTTTTTTTGGGGGTTTTTTTGGGGTTTTTTTTTTTTGGTTTTTTTAATTGTATCACCCCGAGCAAGGCGGTAACGCCACTGATGTGCAGGAGGCTAAGTAATAGTGAAAAGATTGGAAAAAGAAAGCCGGAAACCACATCCTAAACAGGGAACAAGTGATGAGCCTCTTCACCTGTTCAATAGACATAGGCGGAGTGTGATTTTCGTCTTACATTAAACTATTTTTGATTTTTATGTTTCTTTGTTTTGTTTTGGTTTCAGATTAAACTGTTTTTGATATTTATGTTTCTTTGTTTTGTTTTCGTCTTGGATTAAACTGTTATTGATTTTTATGTTTGTTTTGTTTTCGTCTTAGATTAAACTGTTTTGATATTTATGTTTCTTTGTTTTCTTTTCGTTTTACGTTAAACTGTTTTTGATTTTTATGTTTCTTTGTTTTGTTTTCATCTTAGGTTAAACTGTTTTTGATATTTATGTTTCTTTGTTTTGTTTCGTTTTAGATTTAACTGCTTTTGATATTTGTTTCCTTGTTTTTGTTTTCGTCTTAAACTATTTCTGATATTTACGCTTCTTTGTTTTGTTTTCATCTTAGATTAAACTGTTTTTGATATTTACATGTTTTGATTTGTTTTCGTCTTAGATTAAACTGCTTTTGATATCTATTTATGTTTCTTTGATTTATTTTCGTCTTAGATTAAACTGTTTTTGATTTTTATTTTTCTTTGATTTTTTTCATTTTAGATTAGCTCTAAATGAAGTTGATATCTTTTGTATTAGATTAGGGTTATATCATTTTTCATCATGTCAAACCCTAACTTGCAATTTGAATGCTGTACCTGGCTTCTAAAGCTGTCTTTCCTTAATGTGTTAGTACAGACTGAAAATTATTCTTGGATATAATGTGTTAGGTTCAAGGAAGCTTGTAGCCAACAGAATATTAAGAACTGGGAAAAAATGTGAAATAAAATTAACCATGATGAATTTTGAGTTTAACTCAACTTGGTTAATATTTTGATGGAAGCAGATTTCTTTTCTGGTAAGCTTTACATTGAACCTATTTTTTCTGAACGTTAAATTTTTACATATTGTCTGTAAAGTGTTGCATAAATTTTGATTTGTACTTATATGCATTAGTTAATATTTTGCTCTCTCCCCTAGATATTTAATAATAGACATTTTGATAGCAAGAATATTTTTAAAGATATTCTTAAATGAATGTTTGACCTTAAGTGATTATCATAAAATTTTCTTGTAGAGACTAGTAAGGGTCTCATGATTTTAACAAGTTCAAATTTACTAAATTTGTTTTCTTTAATGTTTCTTTAAATTGAAGTCGATAGACCTTAGTATCACCTACCTCCTTTTGAACAGGTGTAGTGGCTCCTCCCTTGTTCCCTGTATCATCAAAACAAAAAACACTAATACCCCTCAACATCACTTTCTCAAATGTATGTGGCATCCGTACCATCATTTGCTGCGTCGAATCTTTCCTACATGAAAACTTCCTGACATCTTAGCTGTCTGTGAAACTAACCTTGACCCTTCTACCCCTTCCTATATCCATGGTTACCTACCTCTCTTCAGGAAGGACTCATATACCCATATGCATACCCATATGCATGAACTTGATGTTTATGGCAGCAAACATCTCCCTCTAGTTAGGGTGATTTGGCTTGAATTTCCAGATTATTCCTACATGTGTCTCCGTCACTTTCTACTAAGCTTGGTTATTTATCTTTTCTTTCTTTACCACTCCCCTTCCTCCCCTCCTACCTGTTCCATATTAGACAGCATTTGAAACAGTATAGACTTGCCATTTCCTGTCATTCATTCATTAGTATATTTGTGTTTGGTGACATTAATACTCACCACATTAGGTGGCTAGAAAACACTATCACAGATCTTGTTGGTGTCCATACCATGGACTTTTCAATCACTCAATCTTTCATGTAAGTGATGGATTTTCCCACACATTTCTGAAATAACCCTAATGGACTTGACTAGATTTCCACTTTTTCCACTTCCCCTCCTTCCAGGAACCTCCTACCAGATGAATATCCTACTGCTATCAAATAGCAGACTGGGAGGCATTCTGCAACTTTTTTGTGATGTCTCTTGGAACAAAGTTTTTAGTAAACCTGTTGAAGACTGCATCTGAGTTCTCCTCTTAAGTGAAAGCCAGCATCGATGCTTTCATCCATCAAGCCAAATTCTTCCACTTGGTTCTCTTCTGCTTGCTCGACCACCATTGCCCACAGGAACCACTTTTTCCGGCTTTACCAGAGTAACATGTCTAGCTATAATAGGCAGCTTTTTGTCTCTGCTCGCAATGAATGTTTGCGAGTCCTAAATGATGCTAAGCTGTTGTTTGCTAATAGAATGAAGTAACATATAGAATCCTGCAAGTTTGGTTCTAAAGACTACTGGCGGATCTGCAAAAGTGTGCTAAAGAACAGCAAACCTTCGATCACTCCACTACTCAATAATTATGAGGTTCTCACATCCACAGCATACAAGGCTGAGTGCTTTGTTCATACATTCTCTTAAAATTCCACGCTTGACTCATCTGGAGTACCTACTCCCAACTTCCCTCCTAGAACTGAAGCCCAGCTGAGTGATATATACATAACCCCTCTCTGGTATATAACATTATTTCTAAGCTTGACTCCCATAAAGCAAGTATGATGGTATTCCATTCATCGTCCTTAAGAAATGTGCCTTTGAAGTCTCTTCTGTTCTCTATAATCTCTATAATTATTAAGATTTTCAAATATTTTTTCTAAAGGATCTGCTGATATATAAAAATCCCACCAATTTTACTTAAAGGCACAAAATCGTAATAATTGCTAAATTTGTTTACGAATGCTTTTTTAAAACATCGATTGCTTGCCTTCATGTTGACTTGATAATTTCTTCCGTTTGTAAATATTTGTTACATTTTTAACAAATTATATCATTCATTTATTAAAGTAATTAATTTTAATTGAAACAAATCTCTTAGACAAATGTTGGATTTTTAAACATTATTTTTTTCTTAATTTTACTGTTTTCACTTTTTATCAATAATGATAATATTTTTAACATTTAGTATTTTAACATTTAATAATGTTTTGACTTGGACTATTTTTTAGCAAGAAACTAATCTTTATTTTACACTGTCTTCTATAATGCATTTCAGCATCTAGATGAAATATTCTTCCCAAACCCTGTTTTTATTAATTTGGCGATGGAATGAAAGTTTCGACCAGTTTCTCTAAGTCGGGTCAGACTTGATAATCAGGTAAATTAAAACTCTACTGTTTGTACTTTGAGAAAATGTTCGTCAGCATTTTTCTTATTATTATCATCAGTTTGGCACAAGATTTTCGTCGGCAGGCTTTTTTTTCTTCCTCAGCAGATTAACTTTGGTTGGCAACTTCAAACTGTGTCTACAAAATCACTTCTCCAGTCCGAGTTCTAAGGTTGCCGCAAATGGCATGGCGACACATACTGACTTTGTTTCACTCCTTACTGGAACCTCACAAAAACTGCCGAGGAACTGCCTTTGGTACGGTGGGTGGCTGACAGGGGCGGTAACTCGAGCTGACTTTGTCTCCGTGCGGCGTTGGAACTGTGTGACTTTAACTCTGTTCATTTGGTGGCAGGAACTCTAATTTTGGCCACAGGCTCTATGGTTAGCACCCAATGATGTGGCAACTGTCTCCGTCTCGCTACATCTCCAGGCCAGAACTCCAACTGACTTTAGCCCCTTGGTGCTCTCATATTTATGCTTGTCCCTTTTTACTGGGGTAGTAAGGTGGCATAAGGGTTGTTATGCAAATATCCTAACCTTTAACCAGTCTCTGTTTGACACATCTAATCATGAACTGCACTCCTACCTTTGGGTGGAGTTATTGCATGACATCAGCTTCTCTTTGTCATCTTCTATTTCATCCAATCAGGGACTCTTCCCCTCCTCTGCTTGGGCAGAGTTATTACATCAGTTTCTCTCAGGGAAATTCTAATTAGTCATTTTTCTGTAATTGATAATTGTTCTTTTCCTTCCATCAACAAATCAACTTTGTTCTAGACCAAATTCCCAATCTAGGGAAATACAAATAAAAATCTCTTCCTTAATCACCTTGTTTACAATCCTCAACAAGATGAACCTGACATTTTGACCTTTTAACCACGCAGGTGTATTTTGGCTTGTATTTTACTGGGAACAAGTAAAATAAAATTTTCCTTTCAAATTGTTTTATTATACTGGATTCAACACAGTGGTTCTGACACTTGATTACTAATTATATTGGTTATATTCTGCCAGAGATCCAGAAAAACAAAAAAAATAAACATTTTATTTTTCTGTTCTTTCTGTCACGGATGGCGTTCTGCGTTACATCTCTCAAACTCAGTTTTTTTTTTTTTTTATAAGCGTTTCACCCCAAGCAAGGCATGTCACTGCCACTACTGTGCAGGGGGCTACGTAGAGTGGAGAAAGGCTGATTAAATACAGGAAATGACAGAGGGTGGGTGATAGGCGGGTAAGGATACCAAGAATGAGGGTTGGGTAGATGAGAGTGTTGTGAGAATAGTTGGGAGTTAGTGTGATAGGAGGTGTCTATTGACCCTACATTTAAACACCTGGAGATTGTAACTGTCGGGAAAGCAGACTTGTGGAAGGGAGTTCCACATGCGGGAAGCGCGAGAAAAGAAGCTGTTGGAGTAGAATTTACGGTTACATCTTATTTGTTTAACTGTAAAAGGGTGGGACCTAGTTGCTAATCTAGTATCTCGTGTAAATTCGTGCTTAGGCGGCACCAGTGATCTAAGCTCATCGGAGCAGAAGCCATGAAAGTACTTGTAGAAGAGGCACAGGGAAGCCACATCACGCCGGTGTGAGAGCGGCTACAGCCGGTCTGCCAAGTCAGTATCAACCACGTTACAGATCGTCCTTTGTATTTTGTCAAGAAGCCCAAAGAGAGCAGCAGGGGCACCCGACCAGATATGGCAGCAATATTCAATACACGGACGGATGGTAGATTTGTATATGTGCAGAATAGATTCAGGTGGGAAAAATTTCCGGGCCCTGCACAGGGAGCCCACTTTCATAGCAGCAGATTTGGCAATGGATTCAATATAGTCATTCCATTTGAGGTCCGCCGAGAGTGTAAGGCCAAGGAGGCGTAGTATTTTACTCTCTGGGAGGCTAGCCTGTCCCATGCTAATGGGAGGTAGATGCGATTGTCTATGGTGATTAGTTGATAACAGCTTTGTTTTAGAGGCATTGAAATTTACCAACCATTTCCTACCCCAGGTCACTACGGATTGGAGGTCCCTTTCAAGTACGGCAGCGAGGTTCACTTTGTCGTTCAGACCTGGTTTCTGATTGATGCGGGAGTAGATTGTTGTGTCGTCGGCATACATGCCAACTTGGGATCTAATGGTGTCGGGAGATCATTAATGTAGATCAGAAAGAGCGTGGGACCTAGGATAGAACCTTGAGGGACGCCCGCGTTCGTCTGGTAGTTTTGGGAGGCATGCCCATTTAATACCACCTTCAATGTGCGGTTAGAGAGGAAAGACTGGATGAGGTCAAACAGATGTCCAGTTATCCCATAGCTCCGCAGTTTGCACAAGAGGCCAGCATGCCAGACCCTGTCGAATGCTTTGGAGATATCCAAGGCAACGGTTCGGGCTTCACCATTCTTGTCAAGTGCCTGGTATATGTACTCGGTAATGGTCGTTAGCATATCAGCAGTAGACCTGGTGAAGCGAAACCCATACTGTTTGTCAGAGAGAAGCCCGTTGGCCATAAGATGCTGAATCACCTCGGCGTTGATAATGGCTTCGAAAACTTTGCCAAAGATTGGATGGAGACTAATAGGACGGTAATTGGCGGGGTCTGAGGGTTTGCCAGAATTCTTAAATATAGGTACTATGCAGGAGGATTTCCAACAGGCAGGAAAGCAGGAAGCAGATAGGCAGAGGTTATAGAGTTTAGAGAGGACAGAGGAGAGTTCTGGGGCACATTTCTTCAGTACTATGACTGGGATTCCGTCACCGCCGCTCGCTTTGTGTGGGTCAAGTTGCGCAATTATCTTGGCGACCAGCGAGGGTGTAATGTGGACGTTATTTAGTTGAGCCTTAGTTCTGGGTGGGAAGTCTGGTGTAGGTATTCCTAATGAGTCCAGTGTCGAATTGGTTGAGAATCTACGGGCAAAGCATTCAGCCTTGTTGGCTGGGGAGGTGAGAACTTCAAATTCATTGATTAGTGGGGGTATTGAAGTCTTGTTCCTGCTGAGCACGCTTTTGCAGACACGCCAGTAATCTTTGGAGCCCAACTTAGAGGATGCTATGCATTGCCTAATTCTGGTAGCAAACGCCCTCTTGGCTTCGTTCAGTACTTTTTTACACTTGTTCCGTGCTGAGGTGAAAAGGCGCCTGTTTTGGTTTGACGAGCAGCTTCAATAGAGCCGGAAGAAATGGTTCCGGTGGGCAATAGCGGCTGAGCAAGCGGGTGAGAACCAGGGGGACGAATTTGGTTTTAGTTGGAATTTTCTGGCAGGGATAAAAGCATCGATGCCAGCCTTAACCCAAGAGGAGACTTCAGAGGCACAGTCTTCGACAGGAAGATCAAAGACGTTGTTCCAGGGGACGTCGCAGAGGAAGTCCCTGAACGAGTCCCAGTCGGCTCTTTGGTAGCAGTATGATATTCTGCTGGTCTGGTTTTCTTGGGTAGAGTTAGTGCGGATTGATATGTTTACGGAGACTACGGCGTGGTCAGAGTTTCCGAGGGGGCAGAGTTGCCTGGTAGTGCAGGAGTCTGGGATGGAGGTAAAACAAAGGTCGAGTAAAGAGTCCCTTCCGTTAGGGTTTTTAGAGAAACGCGTGGGGAAGTCCACCACTTGCGTTAGAGCTTGGGCTATTGAAAAGTGCATGGTGCAGATCCCAGCAAGGTCGGTGGCTGAGTTTTCAAGCCACTTGGTGTGGTGGGCGTTAAAATCACCAAACACAAATATATGGGCAGATGGATGAGAAGAAATGGCCCTGTCGATGTTATTACCCCCGTTTATGTCAGCTATCCTTTACTGAAATTTTAGCTCGAAAATATGGGTCTAAAAAAATACAAAATTCTTTTTTACTTTTTCAACAAGGTGGGTTTTGACACCTGATCTTTCAGATGCGTCTTGCAACAATTATACGGTATAATTTCATTTCACCAAGGATTTAGAAAAACAAAAATTATCTCAATTGTGTATCGATCGCACGCAATGCTATTCCTGTAAACAGGGCTGCCTGACACCTTGAGCTCGCATAGCCCAACTATTTTATTCTAAGTAAAATAATTATAATTGCAATCTTTATCTAACTCCTATTTTTAGCCAATTTGCAATCTTGGGAAAGCGAATTTCTTTTCAA
Organism: Ascarosepion bandense; assembly: GCA_037127315.1. Lineage (NCBI taxonomy): Eukaryota > Metazoa > Mollusca > Cephalopoda > Sepiida > Sepiidae > Ascarosepion > Ascarosepion bandense. The sequence goes on along the minus strand of JBBBDQ010001152.1, from coordinate 4,753,163 downwards.
CCAAAAAAACATTGTCCTTTTTTTTCACCTCTGTTCATATCAAAATAAAATAAATCCTTCTTTTTTTTCTGTTAAATGTTTTTCATTCGTAATAAATTAAAAAAATAATTACTTAGCTCTTCCGTCCGTACGCCATGTTAAATATTGTTATATATATTCTTTACAGGTAGTTTCTTCCCTGACCATTGCTGTTTGTGGAAATTTCCAACTTCAGTCCAGTTTGAGCTTTAAAAATTTAAATGCAATGTCAGTCGTCATCTCCTTTATTTTATCATTACTGGTAACCTTCTTTAATTTTAGTAGATTTATTGCCTTGCTTGGGATTTTAAAAAATACAATGCATATTGAATTCTTCTCAATTATTTGATTATCAGGGTGGGTGCAGACACTAGGCTCACATTTAGAAATAGCATGCCCAATTTGCCCATATTTTGGGCAATCACTGGGTTAATTGTACTGCAATAGACTCTGATAGAAGTCTCACTGATCATGGTTCTTTTTCATAAGGTAAGTATAAATATTTAGCAGCTCCCGCAACATAGTAAGGTCAAGAGTCAATGTGGGGATGTAATTCTAATGCTGATCTTAATTTGTTTTTTAGAAATAACTTATGCATTTGTAGAAATCCTAATCAATGTTCTTTATGTAACAAGTGTTTAACAAAATCCTCTGTGTATATGGGTTCTATCTCATCCATTAAAAATCCAAGGTTTACTAAAATTTATATTGGTAGGACAATGAACCAATTTAAAAATCTTTTCTATAATCATTTCTCATCCTTCACTGATACGTACAAATGAAATATGACTTTGCTTTCTAATTATTTTTGGAAGTTAAAAGAGGAGAATAAAATGCCTAAAATTAAATGGAAAATTCTCCAACAAGCTAAGATTAGTGGATAAACCATGCTCTCTCACTGTCTGCAAGAGAAAATGCAAATTAAGCTTTCCTTTCTTAATAACATTGTTTTAATAAAAACAATAATGTTATTCGTTTTCTTCATGGTCTCTAAACTGAAATTCCACTTTTCTTCCCACCCTAACAATGAGGACTTTCGGATTTTTCCTTTGGCTTTATATTTTGAAATGAAATACATTTCATGTGACACAAGATCAAAAGAGAAGGGAGAAAAGACTGGTCATCACTATCCAACACCTCGGTAATCTGATTCATGAATCATTCATTCTTACAAGTGACTCAATCATCAAATGACCCCATCCATATTCAGCCAATCAAGAGTAGGCTGACAAATGAAACTAGTAGTGCATGCATAGCCTTTTAAAGTTACTAAAAATAAACCCAATATATAATCTCTCTCATCAGTGAGGCAGCAGCAGAAGTCTCACTAGAAAAAAAGAGTCAACCTGTTTTGTATCTCTAATTTTATTTGATGTTTACTTTTGAAAGGCACAAAGCTTCAGGGCTGATTAAATGTAGTTTTGAAGATAAATAAATATATTTTGTTTTTTATACATCATTTATAAGGGATTTAAAAATCAGCAAATGATTATTTTTAACAACCTTACTTTGGTCCAAACTCTGTTCTATCCCACATTGTGTTTCTACTGATTCTGGTCTGGTTGCATCACCATTGAAGATTGCTGTATCGGGTTAGTCCAAGCAGAGTTGAAAGTCACAATGAACAAAGACTATCTTCATGAAATTAAAAATAAGTAAGTGATGTGGCCTGGAAAAGACTCGGACAAGGTATACGGTTGGAAACACTATTATATTACAAAAGAGAAACAGTGTACAGTGTGTACTTAGCACCTGAATGGTGTACTAACAAATGAGTATCGTAGCTGCTGCAGTTCGGTTGAGTTCATATTAGTGTGTCGGTAATTCCCCACAACACCTCCTCCCCAGCATTTTTGTCCGTCAAAAGCTTTTAGTACTTCTTACATTTTGGGTTAATAATCAACAGGTTAGTAAACTTTTGTTTTCTGCCCGACTGACGTTGTTCGGGTGCTGGTTGGGGTGGATCAAAGTCAAAAGTCTCAAAGATAACGTTAGTTGATTCTTCTTTTACCGCACCAGAGGTGTGACGCCTCTTTAGTTGGTTCTGGTGAAGCTTATGTGTGTGTCGTAGGCCCTTAACGATGTACACCATGTCACCTATTTGCTTGTCAATAGTGCCCATTTCCCAGAACCACATATTATTTTTGTCATTTTTATAGAAACCTTTTTCTCCGGACTGAAATGTCAACTGGGCGTGCACACAGTTTTTCATAGTTTAGTTTGTTTTGGCAAGAGTTTATCAAATGCCAATCTGATCTTCCATGCGAACATGGTTTCAGCTGGAGAGACAACTGCCAGAGTGTTAGGGTTTGGTGTAATCCTATACACCTGTAAGAACCATTGAAGCGCTTCATCCGTAGGTGTTCCTTGGGCCTTCTTCAAAGCACTTTTTAAGGTGTCCACGAAATGCTCCACCTGCCTGTTGGACCTGGGGTGGTGATGTGTTTTATTTGAAATACATCACAAAACTCCCTAAACTCAGTTGATGTAAATTACATCCCATTGTTGCTCATGATGGAGTCCACCAAACCAAACTGCGCAAACAGTTTGTGCGAAAAGTTGATTGTTGTTCCCATGGTGGGTCTTCTACATTTCAGGACTTCGGGTCACTTGCTGTAACTATTAATTACAACTAGATGGTAATGGGCCTTGAGAGGGCCCGCGAAGTCGACATGAGTCTTCGACCAAGGTTGATCAGTCCTTGGCCAAGGCTTGAATGTAGTTGGTTGCGCTTTGGCTGATAAAGTGCACTCCTTACAGGTGTCTATTATTTCCGTGATGTCTCTCCCCATATTTTGCCAATATACGAAACTATGCATCAGACTCTTCATCCGATTTTTTCCTGGATGCCCCGAATGAAAATCTCGTAGAATCCTTTTTTGTAAGTTCTTCTGTATTACAGCTCTTTCACTGTATAGCTTCATCGCACAGCAAGAACACACCTGACGCGTTTTTGTCAGTAGCTAAATTTTTTTTCAAATCGCAAATAAAATCGTCTTTTACTACCTCACTCTTTATTTCAGCTAGTGTTACCGGGATTTCTCTGACCATATTTGCGATCATTGTTTTGATGTTGCAATTTGTGCAGAGTGCCGCGATTATTGTGTCATCGAAGGAGTCATTTTTCTTTGGTATCAGCTTTGATAAGCTATCTGCATGACAAATTTGCTTCGACGTTAAGTATACCAAGTTAAAATTGTAATTCAGCAAGATGGTGCCTCATCTAAGTAGTCTATTTGTTGTATGGCATGGTAAATCCTTTTTTGACCCAAAGATTGAGATTAGAGGTTTGTGGTTCATCTGAAGAGTGAAAGGTCTACCATGCAAATACCTATGGAACTTAGTCACTGCAAATATTATGACTAGAGCCTCTTTTTCTATCTGCGAATATTGATTTTCCGCGGGTAGCAATGTCCTGGAAGTGTATGCGATTGGTTTTTGTGTGCCGTCAGGCATTTGGTGTAAGATGCAGGCTCCAACGCCATACGAACTGGCATCACTTGCTACGATAATGTCCAGTTTCGGGTCATAATGGTTAAGAAGAGATCAGATGTAAGTGTGGTTTTAGTTTTTTCAAATGCTGCCTGGCTTTGGGGTGTCCATTCCCAGGCTTTGTCTTTCTTCAGTAGTTCGTTCAGTAGGGCTCACAGATCATGCATATTTCTGATAAACACTTGGTAGTAATTAGCCAATCCCAAAAAGCTTTGCAGAGCTTGTATGTTGTTAGGGGCTGGCATGTCTTTGATCGCTGTAGCCCTTTCGAGATCGGGATGTCTACCGCTTTCGTTGTTGATGTGTTCGAGATATTTTATATCGTTTACACAAAAATTGCATTTGGCTTTAATTTTGAACCCATACTCATGAATTTTCTAAAACCCCTATGTACATGCTCCCTATGCTGTTCTATGTCCAGATACGCCATAGCAAAGTCAAGGCTGCCCAGCATGGTATCCATGACCTGCTGGAAAATTGCAAGCGCACCGTTAATCCCAAAGGGTAATCTGTCGAACTTGTACAGTCTTCTATGGGTATTAATACACAGGAGTTTTGAGCTCTCCTTTTCCACTTGGATCTGGAGGTAGGCATCACTTAAGTCGATTTTAGAGAACGTCTTCCCACCATTGAGCTTAGTGAATACCTTCTCTGCGCTAAGTAGAGGGTAGTGGTGGTCTTTTAGTGCTGTGTTCAACCCGGTAGAAAAATCTGTGCAAACCCGTATTTCATTCAACTTCTTAAACGGTATGAGCTGCCCATTCGCTGAACTCGATTTTAGATAGAATACCAGTGTTAACTAGATTATCCAGTTCCTTATCGATCTTGTGCAGTGCAGCAAATAGTACACTTCTTTTTTCTTAAAAATAAGTTGTATATTTTCCTTTACTTCGAATTTTGCTTGTATCTTAGTACACTTGCCTAAGCCAGCCAAGATTTCAGGAAAGGTCTGTTTGAGTTCTGCTTTAAGTTCCCCAGTTTCTGATGTAATATTCTCAATTCTTTGGCAAAATGTGTTGATAGTGCGGTCCCACAAATTAAAGTGGTCCAACCAGTCAGTGCCAAATAAATTTTCAGAGTATTTTAGTATGAATGCCTTTACTTTTTTAGTCGTACCATTTAATGTAACTGACAGGTACAACTCACCAATGAAATTAATCCTACTGGATAGGATAGTTAAGGTGGGAATTTAATGACACAATAACCCAAAATTCACAATGAAAAGGTCATCTTGCCAGTGTACGTTAAATTGTGCTATGATATGCATATTTTGAACAGTTCCACCCACCTACAGATTTCTTTCCAATATGCATCAACATGTGTCTCTTGAGAGATGAATTTTGGGAAAACTTATGTTCACAGATTTCACAGAGGAAACTTTTCTTGCCAGTATGTGCTAACATGTGTCTTTCAAGAAACAATAAACTTAAATCTAGATTTCAAGGTGGAGTGCTTTCTCTCCAGTGTGTGTATACATGTGATATTGGAGTTATGTTATTTCGGAAAACATGTAATAAACTGATTTCACAGTGAAATAGTTTCTCTTCAGTTTAAGATTGCATGTTAGGTTTGTGATTTACAAAATCCATGAAAATTTAACACCACAGTTTTCAAAGGAATTGGTTTATCTACTATCATGGACAGAGAACAATAAAAGAATGGGAATTCAGAATTAATTTTTTGATGATTAATGAATTTTCACAAGAAAAAAACTGATGATTTAAATTTTCCAAAGACTACAGTTTATATTGAATATGAACATAAAACCCTACAAAAACAAATTTCTCAAAATTTCATGAAATGAGTGAGGAATAACTGCTTAAAAAAATTATCAGTTTAAAAAAAAACATTTATAAAATAATTCAATTCATTTGTCCTGAAAGTTCCAACAGTTATTTAATTTTTGCAATAATTTTTAATTAAATGTTTTTTTAACCACAGAAAAAAATGCTGAAATTTTTTAGTTTACAATCATCTACTGATGCAAGAAAAAAAATTGTAACCAAAATTTTGATGGTTCTAAGGATTAAAAATCACGATTTAAAGTGAATCTGGGTGGGTGAGGAACCATAATAAATTTTGTTACCAATATTGAATTTTCTGTTAATCAGATAATGGAACACCAACAACCATTGCAATTTTTGTCAATTCAATAGAAAGTTTTGACTTTTTAATCGTTTAATTCAACCTTAATTGAAAGGGTTGTTTATTCATTGCAAGATGCAAATTATGTCTTATATATGTTTGTTGTATAAGAAAAATTATAAACATACTTTTTAAATTTTTAAGTCCAAAAATAAGGCCACCATGCATATTTTTTCAAGAATTCTTTAAAAACTGCATTTCTTTTTTACAATCAGACATATTCAACATCCTTTTTCTGAAGTTTTCAGTCATTTAAAAAAGACATGTGAAAAAAACAATTCCTTTAACAAAATTGTAATTATCAAATCTTGATTATCAGCTAAATGAAAATTAATAAATATCTAAAAGTCATTGTCTTAAAACAGCAATAATCTAATTCCAGATGATCACTTTAAAAAAGGATAATAGATTATTAATAATTAAATTAATCTTAATTGTCCTTTTTGAGAATCATCTATTAAATTATTGGAGATAATTGTAAAAAAATAATAATTTATCAATTTATATATGTACCCAGAAAGATTCACCAAAAAATGAGGATACTTGATAAAAATTTTATTTGTCTACAATAGTGAATTTTTTGTGAATTAGATTACTGAATGCCAACATTCATGATGATTTTGTCAATTCAAAAAAAAAAAATTATATTGTAGTAATTTAAATCCACCTTAATTGAAGGTATTGTTTATACTTTGCAAGATTCAAATTTTCTATTATTTGCCAAGAAAAAAGTGGTCTTCTAATTATTTTTTTTGTAAATAATTCAGAAAGACATATCAAAAATTAAAAACGATTCCTTTACTAAAAATATAATAAACAAAATGCTTTTCACTCATTTATTAGATAAATGAAACTTAAAAATATCTACGTCATAGTTTTTAAAAAAAATGCCTATTTTCTGATCATCATTTAGAATGAGGATAATATATTATAAATGATTTTATTAAGATTATTTGCCCTATTTTATTAAGATTATTATCAGCATTCTTTTATGGGCAGAAAAAATATGAGTGTTACTGTTTCAACAAATTATTAACTTAAAAGAGAAATCTTTGTACATATTTTTTCATTTGTTTTTGTAAAAAATTCTCAACTTTTTTGATAATTCAATGTTATGAAAGAAGTATATTAAAAAGTTAAATTGTTTTTAAAATAAACCTGTTTCTTGTAATGAGAAAATGATTTTGCAAAGTAATTCACAAGAAATACTTATGGTAAAATCATCTTTTAAAAGAATTTCACTAATGGAACAAAATTAATATCCATTTATTATAATGGAATCATTAAATTGGTTTTCTTTTTTGTATTAAATACAATAAAATAATAAATTTTAATTGAAAAATTACAGATAAAAAAAATAAAAGCTATTTTATTTTGAAAGTACATTGTACTTATCATCTGGTGGAAAATTGTTTGCATCACACAGAAGGTGGATGCAAGCTCATTCAAAATGACATTGAAACATTGGGTCCTTCACACTTGTGGCAAACTGAGCTACATTTAGTCAATATCATTCTTTTTCTAAAAATGCTAATGGTCAATGCTTAAACACATGTAAAAGCCAAGAAAATTTGTAAAGGAAACAACAAAAACAATTAATTTAAAATTTTTAATCAATATTTTTCAACAAAACACTTTCATTGGAAATATCTAAAGGCCACCATGTTTTTTTTTTCAAGAATACTTTAAAAATTGTGTTTAATTTTATAATCTAAACATTTTCGATAGCCTTCATTTGCAGTTTTCATAAATCATTAAAAAAAAATCATGTACCAAATGTTTAATACTGACAACTGGAAACAACTGTCTTTTGCCAGACTCCAATGAAGATTATCTTGAAGGAGTTTTCTCATTCCCTCCGGTGTTTCAATCAACAGTTCTTCTGGTGAAGCCAGGCTTTCTTTCAATTTGGTATGCAAAAATCACTTTCTAGAATCTCTTTTATAGTTATAAACAAATCTGCATATCTATATATCTGCTGGTATTTCTTTTATTTTTAGTACCTCCACAAATTCACTGAAAAAACTATGAATAAAAAAGGCCCCAAACTAAATAAAAACAAAGTTTTATTGGCAAAATGTTGATGTTATTATTAAGAGGATAGAACAAAGTATTTTTTAATATTTTTTTTAAATTTTAACTTTTTGTAACAAGGGTTTACTGCAACAAACATAATATTACGCAAGTCACGTTTTTGCTGGTGAAAAACACATCAATTTGGAAATTCTTGCAAAAATCAAATAATAGTTGAATTTTCATGAAAATTTTAGGACTTATTCACAAATGACTGAAATCATTTTTGAAATATTTATTTTTTAGAAAATCTTGGTAAAAATTTTTTTTTTCCATATCTTACCCCACTGCTACCAATTAATTTCCTACAATGTCTAGAAATTTGTGAGAGTTTGCCCTCATACCTAATATTACTTAAATTCATTGGGGAATACTAATCAACTGTTTTTTTTTCCTAAACTAGCCCTTTTTCCGATGTTCTGTTTAAAATTTTGAAACCCAAAATGCAATAAAACTATGCCCTTTTTTACTAAGATAAACTTTTAACTGGTTTTATACACAATATATATTAAGGATATCATAGTCTGAAGAGAAAATTTTTTTTCGATGAATAATGATTTTTTACAAGAATTGTTTTCATTTTCATTATGATTTATAGTTTAAAAAATCTTTTACAATTTCTTCCTTCAGCATTCACACTTGTTTGTTAATATGTGAAGACTATATTTACTAACTGAAAATTGAAAAATTTAATACAAATAACTGAGTCATTCAATTTTTTAAATAATTAAAACATTTTAATTGCGTGCATACTGATGACTTGTATTCTCTTTTTACAGGTAGCCATACATGACATACATATATCATTAAAAGGTTACATGTTTCAAAGGTTGCACTCCTTACAGGAAAAAAAAACTATATAAACATTTTCGGCAGGATACAATTCTTTCATTTCAGTTTTGTTTCCTGTACCCTATGTTTCAACATTCAACGGACTTTGAAAATCATCCTGTCAAAATTTAAAGCAAGTTTTATAATTTAATTCCTAGTTTCCTAATTTTGTTAAAAAAAAGTGATTGTGAAATTCAAAACTTGTGGAGGTATCTAATAAAGAATATAAAAAATAGATATTAAAAATAAAAATGAATGAATGTCATAACATTTTATAAATTCTTGAGTTCGCACTGTCATGTTATATAATTTCATTCTGTCATTAAATTGTAAAATTATTTTCAAAGAAAGTTTCATATTATTTTAATTTTTATTTTTCATAAAACATCTTCAAACATAAGGCCATGAAGCTAAACTAATTGAAATTCTATAAAATGTTATGTAATTGCAGAAAATATGTTAAAGTTTTAATTTTACTATATAACTAAAAACCAAAAAAAGATGTTTAAGCTCCATAAAATTGTGTCAAATTTGTCTCCCATACTCAGAATTTTTTGATGGCTTCTATCTGTCATGTCATGTCTTATAACACAATGATAACCTTGATATTGCTACCACAATAAAGAAACACTTTATAGTACATTTCAGGCAGTAAGCAATTATACTTACTTCAAATCACATTAAGGTAAGTTTAAATTTGTTAATTTGAATAAAATAATGTGCCAGTGAGGTATATTTTATTTTTGCAAGATTTTTTAAAGCTGAGAATTGGCTTCTGTTTATCAATAAAAAATGGCTGAAAAATTTTAGTTTTCAGTAAGTATAATTTCAGTTTTAAATACATCAGAGTATTTTGCTTACTGGAATTAGTAAATTTAATCTATTGTCTTTCAATTAAAGCTAAAACCAGAGCTTCAAGAAAACTTATTTTTTAAAATTCAATTTAAATTTAGGTATCAAAAAGGAGTGGAGGTACCTAGTTTTAGGAATGCAAATAACCATATGATTCCACATATTTTCCTCAGCATGATTTGGAAAAAAAGAATTATACCAATAATTGAAATGATTTTATTTAGCTTGTTTAGGTATATTTTATAAAGTTAGTACATTCAGTTACTAAATAAAATGTTTTGTATCTTATCTATTACTACTAAATGCTAACCCACATAATTCATATGAATAAGAATTTTCTCAAGTATATATTTGCATATGCTTATTTAAACATGATCTCTCAGAAAATGCTGATCACCACACTTCACATGAATGTAGTCTATCCCCTGTATGCTTGCATTAAATACATTCTCCATGAAAATGATGTACCACATATTTCACATGAATATAGATTCTTTAGCAGTATGTGTTCGCATGTGATTCCTTAAAGTAGAACACTGCGTAAATGCTGAATTACATACTTTACATGAATATGGTTTCTCTCCAGTATGTGTTAGCATGTGTCTTTTTAAATCTGAGTTACGTGAAAATGCTGAATCACATACTTCACATGAATATGGTCTCTCTCCAGTATGTATTCGCATATGCCTTTTTAAATCTGAGCTGTGAGAGAATGCGGAACTACATACTTCACATGCATATGGTTTCTCACCTGTATGTGTTCGTATGTGAGTTTTTAGCGATGAAAGCACTGAAAATTTTAAGCTACAAACTTCACATGAATACGGTTTTTCATCAGTATGTTTCCGCATGTGGGTTTTTAAGTTGGAACTGCATGAAAATGCTGAACCACAAATTTCACATGAATATGGTTTCTCACCAGTATGTATTCGCATGTGTCTCTTTAAATGTGTGTTTCGTGAAAATGCTGAATCACATACACCACATGAATATGGTTTCTCTCCAGTATGAGTCCTCATATGAACTTTTAACCGTGAACTGTCTGAAAATGTTGAGTCACATACTTCACATGAATATGGTTTTTTATCACTATGTTTCCATCTGTGATATTTTAATCCCACAATATGTGAAAATGCTAAACCACACACTTCACATGAATATGGTTTTTCATCACTATGTTTTGACATGTGATATTTTAATGCTGCAATATTTGAAAATGCTAAACCACATACTTCACATGAATAAGGTTTCTCTCCAGTATGTATTCGTATATGCCTTTTTAAATGTCCACTGTGTGAAAAAGCTGAACCACATACTTCACATGAGTATGGTTTCTCTCCAGTATGTATTCGTGCATGTCTTTTTAAATTTGCACTTTGCGAGAATGCTGAATGACATACTTCACATGAATATGGTTTTTCTCCAGTATGAATCCTCATATGAGTTTTTACACTTGATCTATCTGAAAATGTTGAGTTACACACTTCACATAAATATGGTTTTTCTCTAATACATGTTGATGTCTGAGTTTTCAAATGTAAAGCCTGTGAAGAATCTAATTTTTCTTGACAGGTATATGAATTGTCTTCAGAGTGTGCTTCCATGTCAGTCTTTTGATGAAGATCACTTCTGACAGAAATATAATCTGCACAAGAAAAAAAACATACTTTTAGTGTTTTTTCAGAAATCTATAATACAAATATAAACTCATTTAAAAAAATTTTCTGCTCTAGATTATATCAGTTTATATGTTATAAACCTTAATATTAAGTATGCATTTTTTATTCAGCATTAGATTGATGTTAATAGCTTCTCTGTACAATGTTAACATGAAGACATCAAATGAGTTCATTTTTGCCCACCAACTTTAAAAAGTCACAAAGCAAAAAAGGAATTTATAAAGAAGACATGCTTTTGAATTAGTTATGATTAGAGAATTATATTAATTCAGTGTGGATGCCAATGAATTCAAGCATATTTAATTGATGCAATAAAAACAAATGAAATTAAATGAGACAAAAGGAAAACTTAAACTACAGTATTTTATAATTCAAAAAGAAATGAAAAGGAATAAACATTATAGAATTCCCATCAGGACATCACCAAGGAAATTAAAACACAGGTTGAGTATCCTTTACCAGAAATTCCTAAATCCCAAAACATCAAAATCCACAAGTTTTTTTAGGTACTGATATAACTTACCACAAAAGAAAAATCTCAGAAAGCAACATGGCTAACTGTAGCATCTTCCATTGCAGTGTTACAAATGAAATGTTGACCTTTTTTTGTTGTTATTGCATTTAATTGTAATCAGAATCCATGTTTTGCTCTTATACAAATACTGTTCCTGTATATATTGTAATCAAACCAAATTTTTTTTTATCACACTAATGCCACCAATGATGTATCCTCTCCCTAGAGTTTCAGAAGCCAAGTCTGGTGTTGAATTCATACATTTTTATAAGCAGTGATCATGTTTTTTGCACACATACAGAAAATACAAAACATTATTTTTGTATAAAACCTTAATTTCACTACTTAAAAATAACAAAAATTATAAAGAAAACATGCTTTTGAATTGGTTACAATTACAAATTTATATTATTCAGTGTGGATTTCAAGGCTAGACACCTGAGGTTATTAGAATAAGAGCCTGTTTTCATTATCATCAACTTGAAAAAGGTATAATATATATATACACAAAACTAAACAAAATTTTCAACAGAAACACAGAGTTGCACTAATAATTTAGATAGTTTCATAAAAAAAAAACACCAGAAACTTAAATAGCATCATACAAAACAAAACCACCAACAAAGAATGCAACTGCAGAGACAAAAATAAATGTCCACTTCAAGGTCTCTGCAACACAAAAAAAATAATTTATAAGGCAGAGGTACATGACCCAGATGGCCAAAACAAAATATATTTGGGCTCAATGAAAGACACCTTTGAGACCGGGTGGTTCAACCACAGATCTACATTTAAAATAGAAAAATAAAAAACAATACAAAATTGGCTAACCCCGTCTTGAAATTGAAATCAAAATATGAAAAAAACCCAGACATAACGTGGAGCATCATAAAAACAGCCAAGCCTTACAAGGGTGGACAAATATGTAGACTGCCAAGAAGAAAAATTAGAAAAATTATACTCAAATAAAGACAAAATGTTAAATGAAAGAACAGAAATTATGACTAAATGCTTCCACACTAAGAAATACCTCTTAGGTTCATACAACCATGGATGAAAACGTCATGATTCGTTTTAATTTAAACAATGCGCGTTCATAAATTCCTTGCCATGTGAACGTTCAAACAAAACACCATTACAAGAGCGTTCTTAAAAAGAAAAACGGTAAAAGGTAAAATCAGTTATTAAAAATCGCCTGAAGACACCACTCATGGTAGAAACCTGGGTAGTAAAATAACTCGTTTAAAAATGGAAAAATATATATATCATATATGATCATGTATGACATCTAAAAAATACATCTGAAATGTTTGAACCCTTTGTTTAGGAAAAACTCCCATATTTCTTATTCTCTACATCTTGATTCATTTGATTACCATCTATTCTGGAGCCAACAGCACATTTTCAAATATTCATGTACAAATAAAATACCTATCTTGCTCCAACAAACTTAATAAAACTTATGATTGCGATCATATGTAAATAATATGCATTATATTCCAGTGAGACATTATTTTTCATTTTATTTTTATGCAAGAGTTTTCAAATCCAAAATGGTACAAACTGTAACTAATTTTGTTTTCCAACTTTTAAGTCTCACTAAGGAAACAAAAACAACACTGTCTCAGAAACCACAGTATGGTAAGCATCATTCAACTACAGGGACAAAATGTCCAAGACACTAACTTCACAAGATACTGAGTCTTGATTTTCCTATTGCTTGTATTAGCAGATGACAGTTGGCATAAACCTGGATCTAGAGAAGTTGCAGTGCAGCCTGTATCTGGACATGTCAAGCTATTCTGTTACTAATGGGGAAAACCTGAATGTAACTGGTTTTGACAGACATGTCTGCACAGGATCTGGGGCCTGTTTTGACTCTGTACTGATGTGCATTCAACACAGTTTATTCATTAATGAGTGAACTCTACATTAAAAGTTTTGTGCACATTTTATTTCAGGTAAGTTACACACAAATGTTATTGTGGGTAATTTGTCCAAGTGAATTTGCAATTTTCCTAATTATTTAGTTATATAAAAAGAAAATAACTGAAAGTTTTATATCATTAAAAATATTATTTAATACTGACTGCAACACATCAAATAGAAAATTCAAAATCTTACGAAAACTCAATAATATACTATAAAAAGAAAAAGGCATAATCATGGGTGGTGACCCCCAATTTTTTTCTACTTGATCTTCCATGAAATAAAATGAGGAATATAATATGAGCACCTTTTTTATATAGTTTTTAACTACCAAGTAATCATAAAAATGTAGGAAAATATTCTCTCTAAACAAAAAACATTATTGAATTTCAGCTTTAATTTTATTTCACTGGCTTTAAATTTACCACTTACATTTCCTGATGATGTTATGTATGAATATTTCCCTACATTTTTAAGATTACTGAGTACTTAAAAATTATTTTTAAAAATGCGCTCACATGATTTTCTTGAATTATTTTTACAGATAAAGTTTCCATGAAAAAACATTAGATGAACATAAATTTATCATCAAGCTGCCAACAACTTAAATAAACAACTACCACTGTGTTAAAAAATGCATTTCTACAATATTTTAAGCTTGTTTTAAATCAAATTAATTCTTTCAGTCACTCAGTGTCTTTGGTAATTAATTTATTAAGTAAAGACTATATTTACAAATCAAAAATTGAAAAGTTAAATACATATCATTTCGCATTAAAATTTTTCAAATAATTAAAAATTTTCTTTTGTTAAATTTCACACTTTTCTTAACTATGGTGAATTATGAGAGACTCATTATTAAAAGGTCATGAGTTTCAAAGGTTATTTCTCTTAGGTTTTATTAATTTATGTTGATTCTAGTCTACAATACTTAGCCAGATGCATGAAATGATTCATAACAGGCTGTCATCACCCACTTCAAAGTTCAGAAAGATTAGTGCTCCATGATTAAGAAATACATTTATTCTAGATTTTATGCTATAAATAATATTTGTTTCAAATCAGATTAATTTAGGTACCTCCACTCATTTTAAATAACTAACTTTTAAATTGAATTTTTAAAAATGAAAAAGTTGTCTTGAAACTTTTAGATTTAATTGAAAACCAAATGAGTAATTTACTATTTCAAGTAAGCAAAATATCCTGGTGTATTTTAAACGGAAATTATATTGATTGGAATCTAAAAGTATTTAGATGTTTTCAAATTTAAAAAAATGTTTTGGTCATTTTTTAGTGATTGACACATTTGTAAAGAAAAGATAATTTTCTGTTTAAAACATCTTGCAAAAATAAAATATGCATTTGTGACGTTATTTTTTAAAAATTAGCTAATATAAAGATTATTCTGATTTACACAAGTATTACTTATTTATAGCATGAAATTTAGACTAAAACTATTTCTTAATCATGGAGTGTTGATCATTCTGATTGTGTGATTTGATGTGATGACAGCAAGATGCAACATAATAATTTGTATAAAGCGATCACAACTGACATAATTGTTCAAATTTTTTCCTGTAAAAGAAAGAAAACCATGAAACCCATGAGCCTTTAAGGTTCATACAGAAATTCACATACAAAAAAAAAAAAATCAAACAAAAAAAACCTTCAAATACACAAAGAAATTTAAAATTATTTTCAAAATACAATGATATTTGTATTGAACTTTTTCATTTTCAATTAGTAAATAGTTTTCATTTAATAACCTAACGCCCACAAGTCTTTGAAATCTTTTATTATAATAAAAAAGAAAAAAATGAAAACAATTCTTTTATAATTTCATTATTAACTGAATTTTTTTCTTCAGAATGTAATGTTCTTAATTCATATTATTTAAAAAACAAGTAAATGCTTATCTAATTAATATCATAGTTTCATTGTAGTTTATTTTACAAGCAGATTTTCAGAAAAAGTACTAAAAAGTAATTATAAAATATGAAAAAATAACAGATGATTTACATTCCTTAATGAGCTTTGTGTTTAACTAAAATCAATTTTGCCTACAACATTTTCTTGAAATTACATGAATTTTACGTGGAGGGAGTAGCAGATATAAAAAATATATCAATATTTTTACCAAGATTTTTAAAAATAGTGATTTCACTAATAATTTCATTAATTTGTGAATATGTCCTGAAAGTTTCATTAAAATCAAACAATTATTTGAATTTTTGCAAGAATTTTCAAATTAATGTGTTTGTCACCGGAAAAAATTGAGTTACGTAAATTCTCGCTACGATTAACGAAAATAAAAACAAGGTATTTTCGACCAAAAATCTTTACGACCAAGATTTTTTTTTTTAAATAATTAAAAAGTACTTAGATTTTTCCTCTTAATAATAGCATAAACATTTTGATGGAAAAAGTTCGTTTTCAAGTTAGTGGAGGTACCTTTCCAAACGAAAAAAATTACGGAATCGTTAATTTTATTTTTATCTTGCTAAAAAAATCAGTATGTTTTTAATTACTTAACAAGAGGGCTTTTAAAATTTGTTTTGCAACAAACCAAAAACTTTTAATCTGGTTTGTACATCGTAAGTGTTTTGTTTTGATTTTTTAAACATACCGACAATAAATAAATGAATTTTTGGGTTAACACAGACTTGAAAAACTTCCAAACTGCGTTTTTAGAAGTTAAAAAAAATACAGAGCATTTTTTAAAATTAAGAAACATTTTCTGTAATTTTTATTATAATCAAAAATATTTCAAACCTCATTATTACTTTTGTAAATTTATTTAGAAAGTCAACATAAAAATGTCAACAAATAAAAAACTATTTCAAAAAATTAAATTAACTCGATTTTTTAAAAACATCATTGAGGTTAAAATAATAATAATTTAGAAAATTTGGAAGAATCATTGTTCTTCGATTTGAGGATCGTCGATTTTTTGTTTGTTTATAAATGAATTACAAAAAAAAAAAGGTGTGATTTTTCTTTCTGTAGATCGAAGCAGAAACTTTACACTTACTTCTTCCTGTTTGCTTTCGTAGAAGTTACGACAGCAAAACGTCAACCTGTTCGAAGGTTTTTAAAAATGAATAAACAAAATGGCTGCATTTTAAAGGGAGGTTACTCGAAGAAAACACGATACAGGTGTTGATGAATATTAAGAATAGAGACATTAATAAATAAAAATAAAAATCTAAAATAATAATTAATTTTATAAATAAAATAAAACAAATAACATTAAAAATTTGGGTAAATTTTTGTTTTGTTCCCCCGAAGGCCTTTACCCCTTCAAATCTTTCCAAAACATCCCTATTTCCGTGCAAATGTATATGCTGAACTCAAATCGGTAATTGTTTATTGAATAAACCTACCTTTTTTTTCATTTTATCGCGCAGAAAAATATGGAACTTCTTGTCGCTGTTTCTCTCACCCCGTAACCACGGTTCAAAAATGTTATTCACTGCAGACTGAATTCATGCGTAGTTTTACGAGTTTTTGTTCTTTTAACTTCCATTTTGCGATTAATGCATGGAAAATGAGTTCCGAAACACGACAAATTGCGGAGTAATTGCTCCCAGAGGAAGTAAAGAAAACGAATTCAGTTTTCTACGCCTTATGTCGCTTAGCGGTGAATCAGAAATAAGAACGGTGGTAAGGGGTGAGATATAGTCTGATTTATTTCTGATCGATAACATAAAAAAAGGTACGTTTCTTCTATAAACAATTATCGATTTGTGTTCAGCATATACATTTGCATGGAATTCAAGGCTGTATTCAATACAGTGTATTGGAAAGATATGAAGGGGTAAAAGTCTTCGCCGATCGGGGAACAAAACAAAAATTGACGAAAATTTGCTTAAAAAATTAAATGAATTAAACCAAAATAATAAAAGTTTTCTCACAATGCAACAAAAATATTTCGTTTGTGAAAATGGACTTTTTACGCCAAAAATACTGAACTCATTCACTTCACTAACTACTGTTGGATTAATGACGTCCATCTTCTTTCCTCCAGACACTGTTTGTTATAAGATGAATTGACTTTCTTCCTTTTATCACATGCAACCTTAAAAGACACAACACCAATACACAAATAATAAAAAAATTCAATATGTATGAATTTAACTTGCAATTTAACATACTTTTTGTGTCATACCTGTAAACACAAGGCTATTCCTGTTGGTATGTGACTGATCCCACAAATATAGTAATCATCTTATGTTTTTCTTTTCCTGGGTTAATTCACAATAAGACTAAGAGTAAAAAGAAGGAACAAGAAATTATTAAATAAATAAAATATTTGCAGGTTAAAATTTATTCAACAAATAATTTCCCTTGCAAAGTAACAATACCTTCTAAAGAGTGAAAGCATAGAACTTTAATTTTCATTGCCATTTGAAATGCAAAATGAGGAGACGCTTGAAGTTACATGATTTGTAGACAGTGGCATAACGGGGGGGGGGGGCTTTTTTATCCAAGGTAGCACTTTATATATATTTATCATAAAAGGTGAACTAACTAATAAGAGTGCATTTTAAACATTATTTATTCTATTATGAGTGGGCCTATAGTGGGTTGCTTATCTATTCTTTTTCTAGTTGTTGTGGAATTCCGTTCTAGTGGAGGGTAATTGTATACTGTTGCAGGTTAATGGAATTTGGCCTTGTGGTAGATAGCCCACTCTAAGTCATAAAATGATTATAAAATCAAGAAAAGCAATTTGAGTAGAAAAATAACATTTTTATATGTACACATATCAATGAATGTTTTTACAATTAAATTAATACTTGAATATAGGTCCAACGGAGGTTAAAATGTTCATGGCAAATCATATGCTGAAAGAGAATCAATGCTTAAGAATGTGGGGAGCGTGTAAGTGAGGAATGTCTTTGATGTAGTCGCTCCTTAGGTCAGTAGATTTGAGAAAGGGGTGAAGGAAAGAGGCAAGCATAGTAGCCACTTGACTTAGGTCAAGGGGATATTGATTACACTCTTCTCCATTTGGTCTGCCTGCTGGGGTCTGTCTGTATCTGCTTTTTATATCTGCTTTTTGGATCAAAGCAGTTTGATTTCGATTGGAATTTCACACTTGTATTTGATTCTGGGTTTCCCATTGGCTAATAAATAAAATTTGCGTAAACTCGCGAAATGGAAATTTGATATTTGATTAATTTTTATTTTTCAACCGGAACATCTGCGCAGGACCAGCAGCGCACGGACGACTTTTGGTCATTTGCCTTTTTGTCGTGAGAGAGCAAACATCCGGTCCATCGCTTTTGCTTGGTGGGTATCACCACAGGCCCATGCTGTCAAAATATTTATATCATCTACAAAAATATTTATTACAGTCTAAAAAAAATGAAGGCAACATATATACTGATGTACCTACTATTGGGTATCTTATATTAAGACATAAAAAAAGAAAATAATACAAATTCATAAGCGTGACAGGAGGGAAATATGAATATTATAATGAAGACTTGTGTTTTTATATATATATATATATATATATATATATTTTTTTTTTTCACCACTCAATGACATAATTGCAAAAAATAAAAGTAATAAGACACTGTTAAAGAGCAAACACACAGAAGAGCTTTCATAACAGGTAGTAAAGAGAATGAACTGAGCCAATGCTGCCTTGCCATAGTCTCTCTCTTCAAGTCTATGCACGTGACAGGCGGATTGCCATAGTCTCTCTCTTCAAGTCTCACGTGCATAGACTTGAAGAGAGAGACTATGGCAATCCGCCTGTCACGTGCATAGACTTGAAGAGAGAGACTATGGCAAGGCAGCATTGGCTCAGTTCATTCTCTTTATATATATATATTCTATATATATATATATATATATATATATATTCCGCCTGTCACGTGCATAGACTTGAAGAGAGAGACTATGGCAAGGCAGCACTTATTTGTGTGTGTGTGTGTGTATATATATATATATATATATATATATATATATATATATATATATATATACACACACAAATAAGTGCACAATGATCTATAATATAATAGAGAGGATTGTTATTCAAGGAGTTTGTGATAATTTTGAAGACAATAGTATACACAGCTTAAAGTTACTAGGTCTATAGGCCCAGTAATAACTTTCAATCAGTAATTTGAAAACCTGTTACAGAAGTGAGAATGTATGAACAATGCAAAATCTAACATTATTATAAATACAATATATATTTATATATAAACTTTGTAATTGTAATATTGTATTCCTTCTGGGGAAGGACAACCAACTAGAGGGATGCCCTGGCAACAAAACACTTGCTACACCATTGTAGGTTTGTGTGTATATTTTATGTGGGTGTATATTCAATATGTAAGTAAGTAATGAAGAAAGAAAAGAAGCATACAGAGACTTGACTTTCTGCTATGAACGTTTATGACAGCCTAGATAAGCTAACTATGGTTGACCACAATTGATATCATTTAAGTGCCATACTTGATACATGCTTGGGCAATTATGACTCAAAAGAGATATGACTGACTTAACAGAATATTTTCCTGGAGTTGGTTTCCATTACTTTCTGCAGTATACTGGTTGCTAACCCAATCTGTTCTGCTATTTAGCCCATAGCTGGAGGGAAAAGCAATGGATTCATACCTTTCCCAAGGATATGTGAATGCAACAAATTCAACTGAAATATCCCCTGCATCAAAATGCATATCCTGGTATTGATACAATTGTCTCAATTTCTTTCCTGTAAATGGAAGAAACCATGAAAGATATGACCTTTTAATGTCACACACTAAATCACTTTAAAAAAAAAAAACACCCTAACTAGACACAGAAAAAATAAAATTATTTTAAATATCTTTTGGCTCGAATATTTGTATTAATCTTTTCAATTTTTGATTAGTAAATATAGTCTTCACATAATAACTCAAAAACCTAACTGCAACAAAGCTTTGAGGAAATTTTTAAAACTTTTGAAATTTTATGAATTATTTTAATTAAAAAAGGAAGAATGAAAACAATTCTTGTAAAAATTCATTATTCATTAAAAAAAAACTTTTTTCTTCAGACTGTAATGTCTTTAATATATATCTATTTTAAATGCAATTAAATAATGTCAGTTTGATTGCATTTTTATTTTACTGTTCAGAGCAGATTTCTGAAAAAACGCTGTTTGAAAAAAAAAAAAGATTTACATTCCCCAAGGAGTTCTGCATTTAACTAATACAAGAAAATTTAATTTTTTGAAATTATGTGTGTGTGTTTGTGTGAGGGTAACAGACGTAAAAAAAGAGTATATTTTAACAAAATTTTCTAAAAGAATAATAACTGCAAAAATAATTTAATTCATTTGTGAATAAGTCATGAAAGTTTAATTAAAATCCAACAACTATTTGATTTTTTTCAAGAATTTTCAAATTAATGGAAATTAGGGAAAAATATTGACTTTTATATGACATTATCCATCGTAAACTCAGGATAGTATTTTTTTATCTCTTTGCCTTGATAAAAGTCCATTAGAGGATGAAACATGTACACAAGAAAAATATAGTTTCCCTCTTGTCTTTATTTAATATATATTCCTTTCTAACATTAAAAGCTACATTTAGTAAATATGTAATTGTTTTTCTACAAATGCTAAAAGTCAGTGAATTTTATTAATTTATTTTAACCAAGATATTTAAAGGTTCTCTTAGGTTTCAAGATCAACACCAGTGAAAATTCATCTTAGCTGGAAAAGGTCTTTGCAACCCAAAAATCAGTTGATTTTTCATCTCTAAGACAATGCAAAGAAAAGGCACTGTGATTCTAAGTATTTAAACAACCTTAGCATTTATGGTGACCTTCAGTTACGAGTTCAAAAGCAGTTGCAGTATATTATGACTAAATTTTACATTGGCCAAGTCATTGATATTGCATCTCCATTTAGTGTTTTGATAAAGTTTTTAGCTCTAACAAAGAGCAGTGATAATTATTTCAAATAACCTGTCAGATGATATTGTACACGTTCAATCAAAATTTCAATCAGCATTTCAAGAGCGAATCACTGTACTGAGAGACAGGAAAACCTCATTGAAAACAAATAGATAAGTGCTGGATTACTATGTGATATCTGTCCTTCTGTATGGATGTGAATGTTGGACGATCTTTTCAAGGATTAAGGAAATGCGGTTTTACAGAAGGATGGTGAGGGTAACTTGGACTGAGCATGTGAGCAATGATGAGGCATTAGAGTGGATACAAAAAAAGGAAAACTCATATTTAACATCAAAAAGACGCACTTCAAAAGCTAAATAAAGAACTGAGAGACAGGAAAATATCACTGGAAACAAAGAGAAGTGCTGGATTGCTATGTGATATGGATGTTAGTGCAGGGTTTTGGAAAGATACCAAGAGAAAAAATATTAAGAGGGACAAGGGACAGGGGAATGTGTAAGTCCATGATCACCTACGTTCTGAAGGGACATGGCACATGAAAAAGACATTTTAGATTAGTCACTATTTTTTTACCACTCTTGGTTAGAGCAGTGGATCTCAACCTTTTTTTACTGATGAACATCTTTCCTTCTTAATTTTTTCAGGTGGACTCCCATAGCCATTAGATTAGGGATTTTTAACTGGGATCTACATGGATCCTTCTTTTTGTTCTTGTCACTGACTGATAGGCGAGTAGGCAGAGCAAAAAGAAATGTAAAAAAAAAAATAAAGCCTAGGTGTGAAGCAGACAGTGAATGATAGTCAAAAGAAATAAGAAAAAAAGAAATTCTAATTATAAAAAAAGATCATCTAACCAGATCTGTGGCTTTAATGTAGGTAACCTTTAATTTGGTAACCTTAAATTTATGACACTGTAAATTGTCAATTTTTTTTCTACTTGAATGTGATAAAAAACTTTGTGAATATTTCTACTTTTTCTATCAATTTAAAACCAAAGAAGTTTAAAGCACTATAATAAAACATTTGTTTTCCTTTCTAAAACAAATTTCTAAGTTTTGTAGTTGTTGTTACCACATAAAAGAAACTTTACTGTTTTAATTTCCATTTGTTTGTCCTTTTATTACTTTGAAAAGATGCATTTCAAGAGCGAATCACAGTAATGAGAGACAGGAAAACCTCATTGGAAACAAATAGATAAGTGCTGGATTACTATGTGATATCTGTCCTTCTCTATGGAAGTGAATGCTGGACGATCTCTTCAAGAATTAAAGAAAGACTCAAGGCAGGAGATATGTGGTTTTACAGAAGGATGCTGAGGGTAACTTGGACTGAGCACATGAGCAATGATGAGGCATTAGAGAGGATGCAAAAAAAGGAAAACTCATATTTAACAAAGATGAGACAGCTAAGGTTCCTGGGACATGTAATGAGGAAGGAGGGCCTGGTGAATATAATATTCACAGGATGGATAGAAGGAAAGAGAGACAAGTGAAAGCAGCATGAGACATACTTGACAGGACTGAGCAAATGGATGGCAGAGTGAGGTTTGGAAGGGATAAGAAGAGTATAAATATTAAGAGTGACGAGAGACAGAGGCAAGTGGAAGTTCATGATCACCTACATCTTGAAGGAACGCAGCATATGAAAAAGACTTTTTAGATTGGTCACTATTCTTTTTACCACTTTTGGTTAGAGTAGTGGATCTCAACCTTTTTTACCCATGGACATCTTTCCTTCATTTTTTTTAGCATTAATATAATATATATTTTTAATATAACATTTTGGTAGTGTGTGTTTTTACATGTTAAAATTAGATAAATTCAATCGTAGTGAAAATGTTAATCTAGCTCACTAGAACATAGCTATCCTTGAAAGAATTTTCAAATTTGACTGAACCCAACCTTCGGAAAATGGTTTTATTCCACTGTCTTCATCCTTCTGTACTTTCCAAAATCAAATACACTAAAAATGACCTCTCACATGTGTTGTTTTTGCATGTCTCTTTCAGTGTGATCTTATTAAACCTGATGTATGCCACACTGCACACAAATAGTTTTTATCTAGTGTGCATGTACCTGAGAATTAGCTAACAAGTTTGGGTTTATATATGTTATTTTTAAGAGAAAAGAAAAGAAATTGCGAATATCACATTCAGAATTTCAAATAAATAGCTTTTATCTAGTATCTGTCTACATAAGTGCTCACTAACAAATCTGGGTTTGCATGTTTTTCATCATCATCATCATCATCATTTATCTATCACACCCAATGGTGCATAGGGCAGCAACTTTTTGTTGCTGTTCCTGTAACAAACTGTTTTTAAGCCGGGGGGGGGGGGGGCAAGGTTGTTAGCTCTGCGCCCAACCTCCCAAACCTGGAGGACCGGTGAACCATTCTTGGTCCTTACGTTTACAGCACCTAGTATTCCCAAATGGTCACCCATTTAAGTACTGACCAGGCTCGATATTGCTTAACTTTGGTGATCGGATGGGAACTGGTTCATTCAGCACGATATAGCCATAGACAACTTTTGCATGTTTTTCATGAGTAACAAATAGGCAAATACTAAAATACACACTTTATATATCTTCTCATCAATATGTATTTGCATATGTTTTTCAAAATTCTGAAATTTCTAACCCACATACTTTACATGATTACTTTAGATTCTGCCCAGTATGAGTAATGAGGAGTTTTAACTCTTGAAAATGTTGAACTATATACTAGGGATGCACCGATAAGCAAATCAGCCGATTAACAGGTTTCTTAATGCCAATTTATCAGCAAATACTGTTGTCATAAATGCTACTAATAATAATTTAATTATATTGTAAATGAAGACATGTTAACTACTTTTTTGTTTGCCGGTGAAAATTTAACACAGGGATATGCACCGTCTACACCATATTTTCAAATAACAGGCATGGCGCGGTGCTAACATGTAGCCTTTTGTGACCGGGCTGAATTTGAGGCAAATAGAGGTAAGCACATGGAAAATTTCTCTCCTTTTGCTTCCTATCGAATTAACA
This sequence comes from Ascarosepion bandense, assembly GCA_037127315.1. Classification (NCBI taxonomy): domain Eukaryota; kingdom Metazoa; phylum Mollusca; class Cephalopoda; order Sepiida; family Sepiidae; genus Ascarosepion; species Ascarosepion bandense. Next base: position 4,728,672 of record JBBBDQ010001152.1, on the reverse strand, counting down.
TCATTAATTTGTACTTTAAATTACAGTCAAAGAAAATTATTACTCTATCTTTTAGTTTTAACGTTCAGGAATTACACGGTAAATTGCAACCACATGTGAACCAAAAATAAAGCATTCTTCATCAACCATGCTCTTGTTCCACATTTCTGAACCCGTGCTACCATTACATATATATTTTTATTTTTCTGGTTTATATAATGCATATTTTATTGAGATAAATTACTAATTAAATATCAGACATAAGTAATTTAAATATGTAAAAAATTAATTAAATATTGACAACAACCATCAACCATTATGTCAACCAGTTTCTGCTGGAAGTATTTTGATGTCAATCCCAAAAATAAGAATACATCTGTCAAGCCATCATATCAAGGGGTGGCAAATCAGCAAAAATTTTTATGATGACTAATACGTTAAACCATCTTAGAAAAGTTTATCCAGAAGAAGAAAAAGTTGCAGATAAGAAAAGGAAAGACAATGAATGTTCAGGGACAGACATCCCAGTGGCAGCAATTACGAGCCTCCAGCGAAATACCAAACTACTACAGAATCAATATTGGCCAAGAAGAAAATTTGGGATATTAATGACCACGGGTCACAAGAGATTCATTATCTGATAAGAAAAATGATTGCTGTGGATATTCAACCATATTCTGACATTGGATTTAATAGGCTTATTGCATCAAAATAGTACTTCACTGAAAAACTAATTTCAGATATATTTACAAAAATAAATAAAAATTCAATTATCTCTTGATGAAATTAGCAGCATTTCTTTGACTTTATACATTTGGACAGCTACTACAAATAATGCTCCCTTTCTAAGTTTGACAGGTCTTTGGCTTTCAAATAACTTAACAGTGCAGAGCTGTGCTTAGAGTTGTTCCATTCCCTGGTACACACACAGGTGCAAGAATAAGTGAAGAATTGCACATTGTTCTGGATGAGTATAAAATCTTCAATAAAGTTCTCTTAGTCTTGAAAGATTCAGGAGAAAATATGAATACTGGTGTCAGGGAATGTGGTTTAGAGTCACTATCATGCTTCATACATACATTGCAACTCTCAATAAATGACTCATTATTTTCCCAACAAGCTGTGAAGACAATCATTACAACTAACATAAATATAGTCTCTCACTTTAATCGCTCTCCATTAGCAAATTAACTGAAATACAGGATCAGCTTAATTTGGAAAAACATAAACTCAAGATGTGACCACACACTGGAATTCAACATATTATGAGCTGAAAAGAAATTTAGAACAATGAAAAGCTCTTGTTGTATGCTGATGATAATAAGATTCCTACCTTAACAAATTACCAATGGGGACTTGTTCAAAAAATTGTCTAGTTACCGAGTCCATTTGAAGAAATCACCAAAAAAAGCAAGTAACAGAACTTCAACCATATCAATGATAATACCTATAATTTTAGCTCTGAGGTTATTTCTGTCAAAAGCTGTCCAATCTAATTCTGATATTTCTGACTTTAGTGGAATCCTTATCATTCTTGAACAATTCAGTGAATCAATGGAAACAAGATTTTCATCCTATCTAAATGATAAAAACTTGTTTGTGTCTACTTTCCTAGATCCAAGATTCAAATTTAAATTAAAAAATAACATGGAAAACACCATTAAGAATTGGATTCTACATCTTCTACTTTCTAGTGATGATAATGAAGCAGAATCAGGATACACTTCTTCAAGCTCTGCTGAGGGTCAAGAAGATCAAAGTGAAAGTAAGCCTATTTGATGAATTAACTTCAAATAAGCCTACAGTAACATATCCAAACTTTGAGCAGGTAGAGGCTGAGTTAAATCTGGAGACTGCAACTGCAAGTACAATAGAACTACAAGAAGCACAATCTAAACTCAAAAGGAGTAAATCCTTTATTCACAAGTGCACAAAAGAACTTGAACATTATGTAGCTTTACCACTACTCGGAAGAAGTGATGATCCATTTCAGCGGTAGAAAAAGACACAGGAGACCTTACCACTGCTGAGTAAACTGGCTTCGAAATATTTAAACGCACCATCTTCATCTGTGGAGAGTGAGAGGCTCACAGGTGGTAATGTGTATGAACCTACGAGGAACAGGCTGTGTCCTGAGAATGGAAAAACTCTAATGTTTGTACATTACAACTTAAGAGTATTCAACTTTAAATAGTGATGAGACTCTGAGAGCAGAGGAGGCAGGCAGCAAGAATAGAAGAGAAAGTAGAGCAGCAGCAGCAGGTGCAGAGCAGAGGTAACCAGCACAGCACTTCCCACCTGTGGAATTCCCTTTCACATGCCTGCTTCTCCGACAGCTACAATCTCCAGGTCAACAGACACCTCCTACCTTGCATCTATTCTCTCAAACACTCTCACCATCTAACCAACCCTCATTCTCGGTACCCTTACCCGTCTATCACCCTTCTTCTGACATTTCCTATATCTAACCATCCTTTTCCCATCACTTCCCCGATCCTATGTAACCCCCTGCGCAATAGTGGCAGTGGAATGCCTTGCTCGGGGTGAAACGATTAAAAAAAAAAATGCTCCAGTGGAAGCAGAACTTCAGCTTATAGTTATTCACTTGAGAATTGGAATTTGTAAAGTTTGTTTGTAATTTTATTTTTTTCATATCTAGTTGTTTGATTATATTTGATTACGAGTTGGAAATTGTATTTTGTAATTTCATTTCATAAAGCAAAAAAAGGCAAAAAGCCATAATAGCAGCCAAACACTTAACAAATGTCAAGTTAAACTGGCAGTTATTGTGTTAATGTGTCAAAGCTATCTGTTGAGTCAGTTGGCATTGATTAAATGGTTTAAATTTAATAGGATAGAGAAAAGTAATTAATCGGCAAATCGACTGATTACCAATTAATTGGCAAAGTGGCCGATAAGGCCGATTACTCAGTGCAACTTTACTATATACCTCACATGTCTGGTTTCTCTCTCATATTTGCTTGTATGTGTCATTTTGATGGTGTAGGTTTCAAAGTTGGACTACACATTTCACTTATAGTTTTTCATCAGTGTGTATTCTCATGTCTTTTTAAAGTAGAGACATTAGAAAATGTTGAACTACATACCTCACACGAATATGGTTTTGTGCCAATATGTATATGGATGTGACTTTTTAAGTTTGAACTCTGTGAAAATGCTGCACTGCACACTTCACAGGAATATGGTTTTTCACCAGTGTGCATTCTCATATGTCTTTTTAAAGTTGAGCCATCAGAAAACTTTGAACCACATACTTCACATGAATATGGTTTCTCACCAGTATGTGTCCGTGTGTGACGTTTTAACAAAGAACTTTGTGAAAAAGTGGAATTACATATTTCACAAGCATATGGTTTTTCACCAGTATGCATTCTCATATGCCTTTTTAAACTTGAGCCTTCAGAAAATGCTGAACCACACACTTCACATGAATATAGTTTCTTACCAGTATGTATCTGCATGTGGCTTTTTAACATTGAACTATGTGAAAATGTTGAGCTACACAATTCACACGAATATGGCTTTTCACCTGTGTGTATACGCATATGTCTTATTACAATTGAGCTCTGAGAAAATGCTAAACCACACACTTCACAAGAGTATGGTTTCTCACCGGTATGTGTTCGCAAGTGACGTTTTAACATTGAATTCACTGAAAACTTTGCACTACACATTTCACATGAATATGGTTTCTCACCAGTATGTATGTGCATGTGTATTTTTAATTTTGAACGCTGTGAAAATGCTGAGCCACACACTTCACATGAATATGGCTTTTCACCTGTGTGTGTTCTCTCATGTATTATTAAATTTGCCCGCTGAGAAAATGCTGAACCACATACTTCACATGAATATGGTCTCTCACCAGTATGTGTTCGCATGTGACATTTTAATATAGAATTTTCTGAAAACTTTGAACCACACATTTTACATGAATATGGTTTTTCACCAGTGTGTGTTCGTACGTGACGTTTTAACAATGAAATATATGAAAATGTCGAGTTACACATTTCACATGAATATGGTTTTTCACCAGTGTGTGTCTGCATATGACTTCTTAAATTTGAACTATCAGAAAATCTAGAACCACATATTTCACATGAGTATGGTTTCCTACCAGTATAGATTTGCATGTGACATTTTAATGTTGAATTTTCTGAAAACTTTGAACCAAATGCTTCACATGAATATAGTTTTTCACCAGTGTGTGTTTGCATATGAATTGTTAAACTTGAATTCCTAGAAAATGCTGAACCACATACTTCACATGAGTATCGTTTCTCATCAGTATTTTTTTTCATTTGCCCTCTTACACTTGAACTCTTTGAAAATGTTGAAATATCCAATTTCTCTTTACAGTAAATTGTGTCAAGGATGTGCGTCCAAGATAATCTTTATTGGTGATCCATTTTCATGAAGAAGCAATCTGCACAAGAAAATAGAATAATATTAATGTCTTTTTAGAAATGTTTTCTGCTGAAGGTATTTTTCAGCTTTTGTCATTAACTACAAATTCAAAAACATTAATATCAGGCATTTTTGTATTCAGTTGTGATTTTCAATGGTTGTTAACCTTACAAGAAAAACCCCTGAGAATACACGTCCCATTTGAGACAGAAGAGTTTAAATAATTTCAGAAATACTGAAAAAGTTTCAAAAACTTCAAAATTTTCATAGATTGGAAGAAACTGATATAAAAATTTCACAACCTTGATAAAAATTAATAATAAAATGACAATAAAATATAAAATTTCATATAAAATAGACATACTCGAAAATGCTAGTGTGTGTCAATGTTATTTTGTTTTAAGTAAAAGATTAGTCTCCATTTTAGAAAATCCAATTCATTTATGCTTACATTTACTGATAAACTTTAAAATACATTTAAAAACATTTACTATTGTCCTCATCTTTACTGACATGTTTACAACATTTCATGCTCCCATCTTCTTCAGGTGCTAAGAATTTCAAACCAAACTTTTTCTTATGATCACTAGGGTATATTATTCTCATTTCATATGCGATGTCACTTCTGATAGTCATGTAGTTATCTTCCTTTAATGAAAATGATATACCCCAGTGATTGTAATAAAGGGTTTTGGTTTGAAATTCCTATTACCTGAAGAAGGATGGAGCGTACAATAGCAAAAACATTGTAAACATGGCAGTAAAGATGAGGACAATAGTCCGAACAATGTAATTAATGTAAATACTATCACATTTCAGAAGTATAGACAAATTCAAAATACCTTATAGCGGGTTATCCATTATTTTCCAGTTTATAGTGGAGAGTCCGTTCTAGTGAAGGGTAGTTGTGTATTGTTGCAGATTAACGGAATTTGGCCTTGTTGTAGATAGCCCACTATAAGTCATAAAATGATTATAAATAAAAAAAAAAAAGGAAATTGAGTTGAAAAATAACATTTTATATATCCACCTATCAATTGAGGTTTTACAAGTAAAGTAATACTTGAAGTATAGGTCCAGCGGACGTTAAAATGTTCATGGCAATAAAATGCTGAAAAGAGAACTAATGCTTAGGAATGTGGGAGCGTTGTAAGTAAGGAATGTTTTTGATGTATTCGCTCCTTAGGTCAGTAAGTAATTTTGAGACAGAAAAAGATAGGTAAAGGGAGGTGAAGTTGACGAGCATAGTAAACCACTTGACTTGGTCAAAGGAGATACTAATTACTCTCGTCTGTCACGAGTCAATCTGTGTGTGCTTGGGTCTGTCTGTGTGCTTTCTGTATCAGCTTTTTATATCTTCTTTTTGGATCACAGCAGAACATTTGGGATTCACACTTGTATTTGATATTGGGCTTCCCATTGGCCGATAAATAAAATTTGCGTAGGCTCACGAACTGGAAATTTTATATTTATTTAATTTTTAGTTTTCAACCGGAACATCTGCATGAATCCAGCTGCGCAGCAACGACTTTTGGTCATTTGCTCTTTGGTTGTGAGGGTGCAAACATCTGGTCCATCGCTTTTGCTCCGTATCACCACAACCTCTTTTGGATAAATATTGGATTTTAAAAGAAGTTTTTAATTTGTGGTTTACAGTTTTTGTATGCAATGGCAGTTTGATGAGAGAGGAAAAATTGTGCATTCTTTAAAAAATTCTCCCCAAAATGAGCATACCATGATTAAAATATTCCCCAACCTTTAAAAAAAACTTTTCTTTCTATTTCTTTTCTGTCAAAGTCACAGTGCAGTGAAATGTAATCCTTTACATTTGATGTAAATATTCTATTGCAGTACATCAAATGTAAAGGATTATGTCTCATTGCACTGTGTCTTTGACAAAAAAGAAATAGACCTAAATAATAGACCTGCCTTTGATGAGAAAAAGATTTTCACAGATTACAAAGGGAGATAACCCAAACTGTAACTCTTTAGTGGAACCAGAAATAAATGGCAGTGCCAAAACAGAGGGAAGGAAAAGGCAAGAAATGTAAGTTTGTTGAGTTCACCATCCCAGGCTACACTTTCCTAGGTCCCAGCACAAATTTGAAGAAACTGAAATATTCTCTGGCACTAAACAAGCTAGACCAGGCAGTTAAGGAACACAACTTACGTTAAGCTGATCCAAATATAACTACAGAAGCAGATGAACAATTCCTCGAGGACACTAAAGGAATAGGATTTATTGGCAGGTTTGCGAGAGCGTCGATTAGAGCTAAGAGGGCACTTGGATTGGACGACTACTTCAGAGGCAATATTGATGGAACAAAATTGATAATATTGATAGTGCTGGTTATTCTTGTGGTATACAAAACATGGACACTGGTAAAGCTGGCCAACAGAATTCGTCAGAGGGGATTGATGGAAACGAATTGACAATTACCGTTATAGGACAGGCACAGCCTGGACTGAGCAGCAATTTCATACAACAACACTGCTTCAACAAAACACTCAAGAATATGATTAAAACAACAGACATGAACAGTGTTAAAGATACTTTCACAAAATACACAAGTTTCACAAATTCAAAAAAATACCAAAGCATGAAATCGGTAGACAATTACATCGTACCATACTTTTTAACTACGTGGGTGACACCACCAAAATGGGAGGCAAACAATACGATATGCAATGCAGAATCACGAAACGGGGATTCAAAATAGATAACATCATAGCCAGGGAATGGATGACAAAAAACAATGAAGAAGTATTTGTACCAAATCTGCTACCATACTTCGAACTTTACATAGACAAAGGGAACTACATAGAATACAGAAATCTTCAGGGGATCACAGAGATACTGAACAAAAAATTCACAGATAGACAACCCATGAGGGGAACTGATGCAGAATTACTGAAATACAAATACTCGTACAGGTGCTCAATACATCTACTAAACACGCTAGAAAACAGAAGCGGTGATATAATTCCAAATGGGATACAAACACAACTGAACGTACCCATGATTGATCTACACATCTAGAGAGAAATGGACAACATAATCAAACCAAGACAGCGGGACACATTCACACACATATGGAAATACCCTAGTTTATTCAGAAAACCGCTCACAAACATATGCACACAAGATAATTACACCATAATGGGATCCATGGTATGCAAGCCAGACCTAATGATGTTACAAATAGAAAACAGCTATCCGATGGCCTGTGACGGTAGACTTGATGTAGCAACGGGACTGAAATTCAGTACAATGGCAAGAAAGGTGGAGGATGACATCAAAACAGAAGAAGCGAGAAAGAGAATGAGGACGTATCAACAAGAGGACATAGCAATGAACAAAATAAGCGACCTGAATTTTGATTATCAAGAGATACTAAAGAAAAACAATCTGACACTCACGAATACATAACCGGATTCTTTGTTGTAGTTAACAGAACGGTAATAAATAAAATTCTTTACACGTCAGAAGATGCTCCAGAAATGGCATTAATAAACATCCTGCCCATACTAAGACCAAACAGCCAATCAGGAACATTATATTTCACTTTTGAATTTTTTTTTTTTTTTTTAATCATATCACCCCGAGCAAGGCGGTAATGCCACTGATGTGCAGGGGGCTACATAGGAGTGAAAAGATTGGAAAAGAGAAACCACATCCTAAACAGGGAACAAGGGATGAGCCTCTTCACCTGTTCAATAAACGAGGGTGGAGTGTGAACCGGGTGATAGTTTAGTCTATCTACTCCAATTGAAAAAAAAAGAGTGAGAAGATTGGAAAAGAGAAAAAAAACGGAAACCGCATCCTAAACAGGAAACAAGGGATGAGCCTCTTCACCTGTTCAATAGACGAGGGTGGAGTGTGAACCGGGTGATAGTTTAGTCTATCTACTCCAATTGAAAAATAAAGAGTGAGAAGATTGGAAAAGAGAAAAAAACGGAAACCGCATCCTAAACAGGAAACAAAGGATGAGCCTCTTCACCTGTTCAATAGACGAGGGTGGAGTGTGAACCGGGTGATAGTTTAGTCTATCTACTCCAATAGTTTAGTCTATCTACTGTACATGCTTTTACAAAAGTCTGCAACACCCACAAAAGGTGCCGATAACAAACAAGAATGCACCATTGCAGCGATGGGGAAAGACATGCATTACAATCAAACGTTGATAATACACCCCAACTGACACTTTCATGGCCAAGTCCCGAAGGGATTGGTCCACAGGCGAACCAATAAGGTTTTCACTGATGTGGATAAAAGATCTGCAATAGGGGTAACAAGTTGAAATTTTGTCAACAAGTAGTGTATATAAAAAGTTAACGGTTGCCGTTCAAATCAATCCAGCACTGGCATCGGCCAAAGACTAACGAGAACAACTTTAGTGACACCAGACATTAACCTAAAAAAACAAAACTATGGAGACTAAGACCAGCACAGAAAATGCGAACGAAAGAGAGGATTTCAACAAGACAATCTTTGAGGACGAGACTGCCACAGGCAAGAAGTTGGTATGCTACACCTGGATATACAGGTGGGAGGTGCCAACAGAGTTCACCATCAACATGCTGAATGACAACAGCCTATTGCCAGCGAAGTGGACAATACACAGGCAACACAACAAACTCAATACCTGCTCAATGTCCTGGAGAACAGTCCCAACATAGTGATCTACCACAGAGCGGGACTGAGCAAACTGAAAAACTGCTCTGACGTCGATCATTTCCACATGTTGACCTTCCATCCGACAAGTCAACATAGTTTCAACATCTTAAAGAGACTATTAGAATCCAGAGGTACCCATTTGTACAACGTGTCGGTACAGAAAGTGTACAACCCACATGGGCTGTACAAATATCTGACCGAAGACCCCACTATGAGGTACGTGGTGGCTGCAGACAACATAAAAACAGGACAAAAACAAATGCTGCACACACTCACACACAAACACATACAAAACACAGAAACCCTGTCTTCCGACGAGTTTTGGAAGACAGGAAAACAACAGTGCACAGCCAAAAGTACAAGTTCATAAAGAAGATGATGAAACCTGGCCTGTAACCCTATTTCCATGTAGATATATTTTTTTGGTTTAATACAATGGAGTGCGGGAAATTGTTACTAGTGGTATTGTTAATTTTGCAGATTACAATATGAGTGGAGAGAAAAATAAGATTATATAGATGATAAAATTGTTTATTGTCAATTGCAATATGAACGCGGCTAAGAAATTGAGAAAAATCTTGGACACTCACTGGAAACACTTTTGCAGATGTAAGGCGACAGGTCAAATGGGATCATCAAATTGTCGGCCATTGTGTGATATAAAGTGGAAGCTTTGGTCGCTAGTAAAATAAAAAAATAAACTTTGGCTGGAATATTGTTTCAGGCTTGTCATAAACTTTGATAAAGTCAGGCATGGTTAAATCCTCAAAATTATTCCTGAGAACAGACTCTAAAGTCAAACAAATAGGTGACGTAATTGAGGAGAAGACAAAAAGGCATTACATCATGTGAGGTGTTGATATTTCATTCGTTGAGCCATAACTCTCCCTTAAATCATGTGGGTGGAAAATAATCTCATTGGTCAAAGTTTTGAGTCGCATAGATCCCCCAAGAGAATTGCAGACTGCTATAAAAATGCTGTATTGCAAAAACATGTCAAACATGAACTACAGAAAGACGTGGGAACCGATACACTGAATCTCACAAACATAGTCGCGGCGGTAGCTACGAACCACCACGTGGAGACAAAAGTTACGCCAATCTGGGAACAGATCCAGGCAAAGTCAGAATTCTTCCAGCAGCAAAAAACCACTACTGGTCGATTCTGAAAAGCCTTGCGATCTTCGAGGAATGGTATAACTTTCACAGGATCGACATCAATGAGTTCGCTAGTAACACGTTAGACATATGCCACAAAATCACACCAAAGAACAAGTCTTCACATCACCAGATTGAGCAAGTGGCAAATTATACATTCTAAAGGCTATAAAGAATGGTCTCATGAACTGCGGTCGCATGCAATGTCAGGCCAACGACAACTTCACATTTGGCAGCTGTGTTGACAAAATGCTGATCTACACTGACGAGATGTGGTTCAACATAGAAGAGGCAAAGTGTATCCTCGAAGGTAAGGAAACTTACGTCAACGTGAAGCACCAGAACAAGTGGATCCTTCGCCACACTGCTCAACTGCATGCACTTTGATGAAACACAAAGAACGATGCAAGCACTGAAAGAATGGGACAAGATCGAGCTCAATTTGCAAATGTGGCTCACTATATGGAAGAGATACATAAACGGCTACATCAATAACGAGCACAGCTGCGTAGACAGCGACATCAAGCAGCCCAAGTTGGGACCAGTGAAAAAATGTCTCTTCGAATATAGTGACCTGTATTCACCGCAAAAAAAAAAAAAAAGAAAGAAAGAGTTGATCAGTGCCCGAAAATGACTAGCCAACGAGCTCACAGAAAAGATGTTGAAGGGATACATACCACCACTTTCTGGGATGCAGACTCGACCTGGACTACTCCAACCAAGTATGCCAAACACATCAGTGCAAAATGGAGTAGTGCTACTGGTTGTGGCCGGACGATTGCGAAATCAAAATACTGGAAGAGCAGCATGGGACGTTGATACCACTGCTGTCGTCGTACAGTCTGGAAACCACACACCCACCTTCACCAGCATCGTTGTTGCGTTTGTGCAACTCGCCCATCATTTCTGAAACACCGCCAAACACCATCACAATAAGCACACATCCCCTCCCCCCCAAAAACTCCCATCACACAAAGCTCTCTTTCTCTTTCTATATATATTGAAATAAATATCTATTATTGCAATTTATCCTATGGACTTTGTTGAATTTCCAATAGTATATATATATATAGATGCATGAAATGCTTATGAATGAATTACACTTTCAGAACCTGTGAATTAGTCACTTTGAGAGAAAAGAATGTCTTAAGTTTGATGATGTCATCACCTTTGAATCAGCAACTTCGACAGGAAAGAATTTAGATGATCACGTGACCTAATTACTGCGAAATTAGTTTCTCTTCACAAGGTTAATTAGCAAGAGGCACTTACACCGTCAGCTATTCTTCCAAGGCACTGGTATTCTGTTCTGTTTAAAAACAGTCCTTGTTCCAGCGCTGTTAGAAAGACAGTCCGCTAACCAAGGAGACTGTAGCATTACAGTCCCCTTAGTTAGGGGACTCTCACTAAAGCACTGGAACAAGACAGTTTGTTTTTATTCAGGCAGTTAAGTATCATACATGACACACACTTGCGTGATCACCTCTTGAAATAGACATGACTGACTGGGCAGATTTTCCTGTAGTAGACTGGCATTACTTTCTGCAGTAGACTGGTTACCAACCAAGGCTATAGAACCTAGTCTGTCCTGCTATTTAACCCATGGCTGGAGAGAGAAGAGATGGATTAATACTTTTGTGTTTAAGTGAATACAACAAATTCAACTGGAATTTGAACTACTTGGTTATCTGCTGACAAAAATCAAAACAAGATTTTTTTACAAAAATTTCAAATGTGTTAGAAAAGATTAAATTTTCTTTTTAAATAATTAAAATACTTTGATCTTTCTTCTTAATAATAACAAACATTTTGATGGATAAACTTAGTTTTTGTTAAGTTTGTAGCCTTTCTTCTTTATACGATACTGTTTTTTCGACGAATTAGTGGAAGTACCTACACTTAAACATTTTCATAAAACTTTATTTTTAAGTTTGGTGTCTTTTACATCATGCTAGTCTATTTTTTTAGTGAATTAGTGGAGGTATCTAAATTAAAGAGGGATCACAAAAACATCTGGAAGTGGCATGAATTATAAAACGAGAACAATCTACTATAAGTACCTCCATTCACTTTCGATAACTTATGTGTAAATTGAATTTTTCAAAATAAAAATGTTTTCTTGAAACTTTTACTTTAGTTAAATTGAAAGTGAATTAATTAAATTTACTATTTCCAGTAAGCAAAATAATCTGGTGATTTCAAACAAATTATACTGAATGAAATCTACCGTTTTTCAATTTTTGACCATTTTTGAGCAATCAACACATTTGTAAACAAAAGTTAATTCTCAGTTTTAAAAACATTGCAAAAATAAAGTATACATCTGTGACACATTTAGTTTTGTTAATTATCATATTAAATGTTGAATTAATCTGATTTACCCAAGTATTACTTATTTATAGCATGAAATTTAGAATAACATGATTTCCTAAACACAAAATTGAACTTTCTGACCTTTTACCAACATTTGAAATGTGATGATAGCATGACAGATGTGAGATAAGATAAGTGTATGGTGATCACAAGAGACATAGTTGGACAAATTCTTTTCCTGTAAGGGGAAGAAACCCTGAAATACATGACCTTTTAATATACACATAGAAATTATCACACACACAAAAAAATATACTTAAAAAAAATTTAAAACTTATTTAAAAAATAAGATGGCTAGATGATTTGTGTTAATATTTTAATTTTTGATTAGTAAATATAGTCTTCGCTTAAATTACCAACCTAACCTCTACAAGTCTTTGAAATATTTTTTAAACTTTATAAATTAATATAATAAAAAAAATGAAAACAATTCTTTTAAAATTTCATTATTAATGAAAAAATTTTTTTCTTCAGACCATAATATCCTTAATATATATTTAATAAAACAATTAAAAGCTTATTAAATTAAATAATGTTACAATTATATTGCATTTTGTATTTTACTACTGGGAGCAGATTTTCAGAAATAAAGGCAAAATGTTTTAAAAACATTAATGTGTCCTTCGTCTAATAAAACTAATTTTTACAACAAAATTTAATTTCTTAAAATTTCATGAATGTACGTGGAGGGAGGGTAACAGATGTAAAAAAAAGTATATTTTCACAAAGAGATTTTAAAATAAATAGTTTAAAAATTAATTTCATTCATTTGAAAATAAGTCCTGAAAGTTTCATTAAAAAATCAGGCAATAATTTCAAAATTAATGTGCTTGTCACTAGAAAAAAAAAAAAAAAGAGTTGTGTAATTGTAAACTCACGTATGGATTTGGTTACAACGAACTAAAATCAAACAAAAGAGTTTTACCAAAGTTTTGAACGTGTTAGAAGGGATTAAAAATGTTTTTAAAATAATTTAAAAAATACTTTGATCCTTCCTAATCATTAACATAAACATTTTAGTGGAGATACCTAAATTCTAGTGATCAAGATTTCAGTTCAAAATTCCAGTCACCTGAAGAAGGTCGGATTGTACAACGGCCGAAAAGTCCTGATGACAATAAAGATGAGGACAACAGTCCGAACAATGTAAATAATTTATTTTTTAAATTTCGAAAAGGATAAAGCATGGAAAAATTCCTTTGGTTCTTCTTAATAAGAAAGATTTTAATAAGTTTTGTTTTTATTAAGTTTTTGGGGGGCATGGTTTGTATACTATCTTCTTTCTTTCTTTTTTTTTTTTTTTTGCTAATAGGTACCTAATTGAAACCATAAAGCTACTAAAAGTGTAGATTTTTTTCTTCAAAGTCCAATCTGAATTAAAAGAAAAAAAATTCCTTATATGAATACGTTTTAGACATTTTGTTTAATAGCATTAATTTTTTACAATTTTTCGTGATTCACCGAGTTATGAGTAAAAAATTAAACATTAAACAACAATTTATGTCGAGATGTTTCAGTTAATAATTCTCTCACATCTTCATTCGTAAATCAAAGGAGAAAAAAAAAAGGTGTTTGTGACATTTTCATAAAGGAAACAGAAATAAGAAGAGAATTAAAATTAAAACACTTTCAAAAAATTGGTTTTATTCATTCTTTTTTAAATTTTCCTTTTTTTGTGTTTGTCTTTTAATAATAATAAAAAAAATTAATCAGATACGAGATTTAAATTTTAAATTTTCTAACTTCAGGCGAAATTTCAACGATCGTGTGAGGGACCAAACAAAAAAAAAGCTAACATAAGTAAGAAAGATAAAAATTATATATTTCCTACTGTTATTTATTTAAATTAAATCGTCTTTAGAGTCAGACATGAACAGTTAAAAGTTTTAACTTAAAACACTGATGGATAAAATTGTCACTTTTTGTATTATCATGTCTCATGAAAACGACTTTTTAAGTAACCGAAAATTAATACATACAGCTGTTTTCAAAAATACTAATTAATTCCAACTCATGATTTAGAAAGTGGATAAAACATTAAATAGTGAAATTGCCCTAAATTTATAGAAGTATTTTATAGTATTACTATTAAAAAAAAAGGACTTAATTTATTTCAAATTTTATCTTTCTACAAAAAACAAAATAGGAAACGTTACTTACTTCTTAGTGCTAATATTCGCCTAATTTCCTAACTTGGAGGAAATTCCACGTTAGAAATAAAAAGATACTCCCATTTTAAAAATTATATGAAATAAAACATGTATGGGTTAAATGAAATAAAAACGTTCATCGGAAAGTGACTGATTGCAATTAGAATTAAAACAAAACGATTGGGAAGAGCGGCAAACAAGGGAAATAATTAAGTACTTCTTAAACAGACGACACAATTATCATTCTCGGCAGATTTATCAAAAGTTGAGAAGGGTTTTTAATATTTTCGCAAAGTTTAATCTTCGTGCTCACATAAAAAAAACCCAAAAAAACTGAGAATAAAGAATGCTGTATCAAAAAGAAATTTTCGTTATTTTTATTGACACAATTTAGTGAATGAATATTACACTTCTATTTTTTTAGTTACTCACTCAGCAATATTTGTTTTACACAAATGTTTTTTTTTATTTATATTATGGGAACCAAGTACAATGTAGCATTTTATTTATTATTTACTATTATTTATGATTTACTGTTTATCATTTTGACCAAGAAATTTGAAAAGAAATCTTTTTATTAAAAAATTTACAAAATTATAATGATGTGAAATTGAAGTCGGGAGCTTGATCATGTTTACTAAATTGGCCTTGTGTCAGACATAATCGAACTCCCCACAATTTACTCCAGATCATCAGAATGTTGGAAAGATAAATCTATTTCATTTGTATAAATAAATGAACATTTATTTATAGAGCAAAATAACATCCAATTTGTAGGAAGTGAAATTATTAACTTTTAAAAGAATGTGTAGTGGGAACTTTAAAGAATAAAGAGTTTGTCTGTTCTAGTGAAATGTGAAATTTGATTTGTACAGAAAAATGTTAAGTTCATGTTTTTGCTGAGTGTATCAACAAAGTAGTAGTAATGTCATGTTCCACTCTTTCTGTTGTAAAAAGCAAGTAGGTGAAAGAGGAGAAATAAAGAAAACATGAGGAGAGAAAAAAATGAGAGGGTGCAATTGCTGGTTACCAGTATGGCTTGAAAGTTTAATTAAAATGTGACAATTATTTGATTTTTTGCAAGAATTTTCAAATTAATGGAAATCAGGGAAAAAAAAATTGAGTTTCATATTACATTATCCATCATAAAATCTGGATAGTATCTTTTATCTCTTTGCCTTGATAAAAGTTCATTAGCGAATGAAACATGTACGCAAGAAAAATATAGTTTCTCCTTGACTTTATTTAATATATATTCCTTTCTAACATTAAAAGCTACATTTAGTAAATATGTAAATGCTGTTTTCCTACAAATGATAAAAGTCAGTGAATTTTATTAATTTATTTTAAACAAAATATTTAAACATTCTCTTACGTGTCAAGATCAACATCAGTGGAAATTCATCTTACCTGGAAAAGGTCTTTGCAACACAAAAATCAGTTGATTGATTTTTCATCTCTAAGACAACATAAACAAAAAGGCAATCAGTGATTCTGAGTATTTAAACAACTTTAGCATTTGTGTTGAAGAACCAAACAGAAGAGTGCTGGATTGCTATGTGATATCTGTCTTTCTGTATGGAAGTGAATGTTGGACGATCTCTTCAAGGATTAAGGAAAGATTCGAGGCAGGAGAAATGTGGTTTTACAGAAGGATGCTGAGGGTAACTTGGACTGAGCACATGAGCAATGATGAAGCATTAGAAAGGATGCAAAAAAAGGAAAACTCATATTTAACATAAAGATGAGACAGCTAAGGTTCCTGGGACATGTAATGAGGAAGGAGGGCCTGGAGAATTTAATACTCACAGGATGGATAGAAGGAAAGAGACAAGTGAAAGCAGCATGAGACATACTTGACAGGACTGAGCAAATGGATGGCAGAGTGAGGTTTGGGAGGGATACCAAGAGTATAAATATTAAGAGTGACAAGAGACATAGGCAAGTGGAAGTTCATGATCACCTACATCTTGAAGGGACGCAGCATATGAAGAAAACTTTTAGATTGGTCACTATTCTTTTTACCACTTTTGGTTAGAGTAGGAGATCTCAACCTTTTTTACCTATGGACATCTTTCCTTCATTTTTTTTAGCATTAATATAATATATATTTTTAATATAACATTTTAATAGTGTGTGTTTTTACATGTTAAAATTAGATAAATTCAATCGTAGTGAAAATGTTAATCTAGCTCACTAGAACATAGCTATCCTTAAAAAATTTTCAAATTTGACTGAACCCAACCTTCGGAAAATGGTTTTATTCCACTGTCTTCATCTGTCTATACTTTTCAAAATCAAATACACTAAAAATGCCCTCTCACAGGTGGTGTTGTTATCAATATTTGCATATTTCTTTCAGTGTGATCTTACTAAAACTGATGAATGCCACACTGCACACAAATAGTTTTTATCTAGTGTGCATGTACCTGAGAATTAGCTAACAAGTATGGGTTTATATATGTTATTCTCAAGAGAAAAGAATTTGCGAATATCACATTCAGAATTTCAAATAAATAGCTTTTATCTAGTATCTGTCTACATAAGTGCTCACTAACAAGTCTGGGTTTGCATGTTTTTCATCATCATCATCATCATTTATCCATCACACCCAATGGTGCATAGGGCAGCAACTTTTTGTTGCTGTTTCTGTAACAAACTGTTTTTAAGGGAGGGGCAAGGTTGTTAGCCCTGCGCCCAACCTCCCAAACCTGGAGGACCGGCGAACCATTCTTGGTCCTTACGTTTACAGCACCTAGTATTCCCAAATGGTCACCCATTTCAGTACTGACCAGGCTCGATATTGCTTAACTTCGGTGATCAGATGGGAACTGGTTCATTCAACACGATATAACCATAGACAACTTTTGCATGTTTTTCAAGAGTAACAAATAGGCAAATACTAGAATACACACTTTATATATCTTCTCATCAATATGTATTTGCATATGTTTTTCAAAATTCTGAAATTTCTAACCCACATACTTTACATGAGCATAGATTCTGCCCAGTATGAGTAATGAGGAGTTTTAACTCTTGAAAATGTTGAACTATATACCTCACATGTCTAGGATTTATCTCTCATATTTGCTTGCATGTGTGTGTTTGATGGTGAAGGCTTCAATGTTGGACTACACATTTCACGCATGATTTTTCATCAGTGTGTATTCTCATGTCTTTTTAAAGCAGAGATATCAGAAAATGCTGAACTACATACCTCACATGAATATGGTTTTGTGCTAATATGTATTTGGATGTGACATTTTAAGTTGGAACTCTGTGAAAATGTTGCGCTACACACTTCACAAGAATATGGTTTTTCACCAGTGTGCATTCTCAAATGTCTTTTTAAACTTGAGCCATCAGAAAATGTTGAACCACATACTTCACATGAATATGGTTTCTCACCAGTATGAGTTCGTGTGTGACGTTTTAACAAAGAACTTTGTGAAAAAGTGGAGTTACATATTTCACAGGCATATGGTTTTTCACCAGTGTGTATTCGCATATGACTTTTTAAACTTGAGCCCTCAGAAAATGCTGAACCACACACTTCACATGAATATGGTTTCTTACCAGTATGTATCTGCATGTGGTTTTTTAACTTTGAACTATGTGAAAATGTTGCACTACATAATTCACATGAATATGGTTTTTCACCAGTGTGTATACGCATATGTCTTATTACACTTGAGCTCTGAGAAAATGCTAAACCACACACTTCACATGAGTATGGTTTCTCCCCAGTATGTGTTCGCATGTGACGTTTTAACATTGAATTCACTGAAAACTTTGCACTACACATTTCGCATGAAAATGGTTTTTCTCCAGTATGCATTCGCATATGAATTCTTAAAATTGAGCTCTGAGAAAATGCTGAACCACATACTTGACATGAATAAGGCTTCTCACCAGTATGTAATTGCATGTGAATTTTCAACAACGAACTCTGTGAAAATGTTGAGCAACAGACATCACATGCATATGGCTTTTCACCAGTATGTATTCGCATATGCTTTTTTAAACTTGAACTCTGAGAAAATGATGAACCACATACGTTACAGGAATATGGTTTTTCACCAGTATGTGTTCGCATGTGACTTTTTAATTTTGAACTCTCTGAAAACTTTGCACTACAACTTCCACAAGAATATGGTTTTTCACCCGTGTGTATTCGCATATGACTTCTTAAACTTGATTTCTGAGAAAATGCTGAACCACATACTTCACATGAATATGGTTTCTCACCAGTATGTGTGTGCATGTGTCTTTTTAATCTTGAACTCTGTGAAAATGCTGAGCCACACACTTCACATGAATATGGTTTTTCACCTGTGTGTATTCTTTTATGTCTTATTAGACTTGAGCTCTGAGAAAATGCTGAACCACATACTTCACATGAATATGGTTTCTCACCAGTATGTGTTCGCATGTGACTCTTTAACTTTGAACTCTGTGCAAACTTTGCAATACACACTTCACATGAATATGGTTTTTCACCAGTGTGTGTTCGCATATGACCTTTTAAGGTAGAGCTTCCAGAAAATGCTGAACCACATATTTTACATGAATATGGTTTCTCACCAGTATGTATTCGTATGTGACGTTTTAACAATGAAATCTGTGAAAATGTCGAGTTACACATTTCACATGAATATGGTTTTTCACCAGTGTGTGTCTGCATATGACTTCTTAAATTTGAACTACCGGAAAATGCAGAACCACATATTTCACATGAGTATGGTTTCTCACCAGTATGAATTCGCATGTGACGTTTTAATGTTGAATTTTCTGAAAACTTTGAACCACATGCCTCACATGAATATGGTTTTTCACCAGTGTGTGTTCGCATATGAATTGTTAAACTTGAATTCCTAGAAAATGCTGAACCACATACTTCACATGAGTATCGTTTCTCATCAGTATTTTTTTTCATTTGCCCTCTTACACTTGAACTCTTTGAAAATGTTGAAATATCCAATTTCTCTTTACAGTAAATTGTGTCAAGGATGTGCGTCCAAGATAATCTTTATTGGTGATCCATTTTCATGAAGAAGCAATCTGCACAAGAAAATAGAACAATATTAATGTCTTTTTAGAAATGTTTTCTGCTGAAGGTTTTTTCAGCTTTTGTCATTAACTACAAATTCAAAAACATTAATATCAGGCATTTTTGTATTCAGTTGTGATTTTCAATGCTTGTCACCCTGACAAGGAAAACCTCTGAGAACACATACTTCATTTGAGACAGAAGAGGTTAAATACTTTCAGAAATACTAAGAAAGTTTCAAAAACTTCAACAATTTCATAGATTGGAAGAAAATGATATAAAAATTTCACAACTTTGATAAAAATTATTAATAAAAAAGACAAAGTTAATGAAATATAAAATTTCATATATAATAGACATACCCTAAAACACCAGTTTATTATATAACTGCTATTTTAATTGTTTTAAGTAAAAGATCAGTATTCATTTTAGAAAATCCAATTCATTTATGCTTACATTTACTGATAAACTTTAAATTACATTATTTACATTGTCCAAACTATTGTCCTCATCTTTACTGACATGTTTACAATGTTTCAGCCATTTTATGCTCTGACCTTCTTCAGGTGCTAAGAATTTCAAACCAAATGCTTTCTTACTATCACTAGGGTATATCATTCTCATGATACCACTTCTGGTAGCCATGTAGTTATTTTTCCTTTAAGTGACATCACACATGGAATGAAAATGGTATACCTCAGTCATTGTAATGAAGGGTTCAGTTTGAAATTCCTAGCACTTGATGAAGGCCAGAGTGTACAATAGCAGAAACACTGTAAACATGGCTGTAAAGATGAGGACAATAGTCCGGACAATGTAAACACTGTAAATACTATCTCATTTCAGAAGTGTAGACAAATTCAAAATACATCTTTTGGACAAATATTGGATTTTAAAGGAAATTTTTAATTTGTTGTTTACATTGTTTGTATGCAATAGCAGTTTGATGAGAGAGGGGAAAAAATGTGCAATTCTATAAAAATTCTCCCCAACCTTGAAAAAAAGAGTTTTATTGTTATATTATTTTATTCAGGCAGTTAAATATCATACATGCTTAGGTGATCGCATCTTGAAACAGACATGACTGACTAAGGAGAAGATTTTCCCATAGTAGGTTGGCATTACTTTCTGCAGTAGGCTGGTTACCAATCAAGGCTATAGAACCTAATCAGTCCTGCAATTTAATACATGGCTGGAGCGAGAACAGATGGGTTAATACCTTTTCCATTCTTAAATCATGTTTTCGATACTTTTTCAGAACTTTTGAAATTTGGGCTAAAAAATCTTGTTTTTCTTGTCAACAGGAGACCAATGATGTGTAGAAGAAATTTAGCATGTTTTTTAACAGTAAAAACACATTCATTTGAAAAATCTTGGAAGAATAAAAAAAATCAAATAATTGTATTTTAATGATACTTTCATGACTTATTCAAAAAGAAATAAAATTAATTTAAAAATGCTTGTTTTAGAAAATCTAGCAAAAATTTCTTTATATATTTTTACCTCTTCCATATACACTTATTTAAATGTATGACACTAACTGGTTCATTGGTCATGAAACTAGCCAAAAAATACCATGAAGAACGTAACATTGAAGGTGTGTATCAATATACATAAGGTTGGTGGCAGAAATGTTAGAAGCAATGAAGGCATGCGAGCAAAACGTATATTTTTACTTTATCATTTGATGCTGTTTGTTTTTAAGTTATACAGGGAATTTTTTGTCAGAAATAAATAAAATGTATCCCCCTATTTCATTTATCAGTATATTACTCTATAAATTTACTGTAATAATATTTATAGTCTTTTTTATCCCTCATGGTGTGAGTATTTAAATATGTTTTGCTGCAATATTGTTTGAATTTCTGAATACTGAAACATAACAGGCCCCAAAGATTTCAGATATGGGATTCTCTCTAATTTAATGCTACCATGAATTTTTTAAATTTTGGATATTAAATATACTTTAGTTATCACTCTTATTTTCTAATAATGCTGCATCTACAAAAATCAGTATATTTATATGCATAAAACAAATTCAAAATTCATTTAAAATTTTTGTTTAGTTAGATGATTTGTACTAAGTTTTCCATTTATGATTAATAAATATAGCTTTTGCTTAATATTATCTAAAAGCAGAAATTAATACAGAATTACAAAAATTAAAATTTAAATTATTCTAATTAAAAATTAAAAAAAAGAAATGAAAACAATTTTTGTAAATATTTATTATTTATTGAAAAATTAGTCAATAGTGTCCTTAATGTATTTTATTTACTAAAGTGATTAAAATCTCTTCCAATTAAATAACGACTTAGTTTTAGAGCAGATTTTCAGTAAATAGTATTTGTTTCACAAAAAATGCTCTGATTTTACCTAATATAAATATGAAGTGGGTGAAATTTTAATTTATAAAAAGTTCATAAAATTAAGTAAATGTGAGGGGAGGGGCAGAAAAGGATGTAAAAAATTATTTTACCAAGAATTTTAAGAAAAAAAAAAAGATCTTTTAAATAATTTAATTCATTTGTGAATAAGACCTGAAATTTTTCATTTAAATCCAACAATTATTTTATTTCTGTAAAGAATTTTAGATTAGTGTGTTTATTACAGCATAAAAAACATTAAAAATAATATTATTGACTTGACTTCACCAACAATCACACTGATAAAAAAAACAAACAATATTTGCCAATATTTCTGAGATGAGACGTTTATATTATTCACCTTGTTCAGATTATTGTCCACATCTTTATTGTCATATTCATGATGTTTCGGTCATTGTACGCTCTAACCTTCTTCAAGTGACTGGAATTTGTGAGAACACATGGCCTGGTGGACACAAACAGTGACTTGACCCAAAAAGTTGTGCGTTCAATAACTGGCAACAATAGTTACAAACAGAAACTAAGCATGTTGAGTTAAATGAGGTAACTCCACTCATTTTCAATACATAAGTTTGAAATTGAAGTTTTAAAAATGTTTTCTTGAAGCTTTTATTTTAGCTTTAATTGAAAGCTAAATGATTAAAATTACTATTTCCAGTGAGCAAAATACTCTGTTGTATTTTAAACAGAATACTGGAATCTAAAATTTTCAGATTTTTTTAAAATGTAAAATTTTTCAGCCACTTTTGAGCGATCAACACATTTATAAACAAAAGTTAAATCTGAGTTTTAAAAATTTTGCAAAAATAAAATATACATCTGTGACACATTATTTTTTGAAAATTAGGAAATTTGAAGGTAAATTAATACGATTTACACAAATCCCCCTGGTCCTTTCCTGCCTATTCAGCTCCCATTGCCCACAGGAACCACTACTTCCAACTATTTCGGAGACATGCATCTGACCACAATAGGTGCTGATTTACCTCTGCTCATAATGAGTGCAAGAGGATCCTGAATGATGCCAAGCATTTTTTTGCTGAGAGAATCAGACAGCGCATAGCTGACTGCAAGTTTGGCTCCAAGGACTATTGGTGACTATGAACAACAGCAAATCCTCCATCCCTCCCTTAATCAATGAATTCGAAGTCCTCACAGCATCAGCAGACAAGGCTGAGTGCTTTGCTCGCAGATTCTCATCCAACTCCACTTTTGACTTGTCTGGAGTACCCACACCCAACTTCCTATTAGAACTTAGGCTAAACTGAATGATGTTCACATTACCCCGTCACTGGTATCTAAGGTAATATCAAAACTTGACCTCCATAAGGTGAGTGGAGGTGGTGGAATCCCAGTCATTGTCCTTAATAAATGTGCCCCTGAACTCTTCTCTGTCTTCTCTAAACTCTACAATTACTGCCTTTCTGCTTTCTGTTTTCCTGCATGCTGGAAGTCCTCTTCTGTGGTCACTGTATTTAAGAACTCAGGGTAACCCTTGGACCCATCCAACTATCACCCTATCACAGCCTACTACCAATTTTCAGGAAAGTGTTCGAGGCCATTATTAATGCTGAAATAGTTCACCATCTTACTGCCTATAAAATATTCTCAGACAGGCAGTACGGATTAAGCTTCACCAAGTCCACAGCCGATATGCTAACAACCATCACGGAATATATATACCAGGCCCTTGATAAGTTCGGTAAGGCTCGTGCTGTTGCCCTGAACATCTCCAAGGCTTTTGATAGGGTTTGGCACACTGGCCTTCTACGCAAGCTACGGGGTTATGGTATCACTGGACGCTTGCTTGATCTAATTCAATCTTTCCAATCTAACTGCTTAATGAAGATCATCTTGAATGGGCATGCTTCCATATCCTACTGTACAAACGCTGGTGTCCCTCAGGGCTCTATCCTAGGCCCAAAGCTCTTCCTCATTTTCATACATGATCAAGTGCCAAGTAGTCATCTATACAGATGACACCAGAATTTACTCCCGCATCGGTAAGAAATCCGGTAAGGCGGACAAACATAACCTCGCTACTGATCTTGAACAGGATCTACACTCAGTGGTGGAATGGGGTAAGAAGTGGCTTGTAAATTTCAGTGCGTCTAAGATGAAGCTGCTGTCTGTCAATCATCACAGGCAACCCCTCCTGCCTCCCATAAGCATGGACCAAGCGAGTCTCCCTGAGAGCAATGCACTCCACCTCTTTGGCCTTACCCTATCTTCCGATCTCAAGTGGAACCGTTACATTGAGTCAATAGCTAAATCCACTCCCAGGAAGGTTGGATCACTGTCGTACCAGGATGTTTTTTCCACCTGAATCCATCTTGAACATATATAAATCAACCATCTGTCTATGCATGGGATACTGCTGTCATATATGGTCAGGTGCCTTAGCTGTTCATCACAGTGTTCTCGACAGGCTCCAAAGGAGAATCAGTAATGTGATAGGTACCAACCTGGCAGTTCGACTCTATCCACTTTCTAACCAATGGGATGTGGCTTTCTTCAGTCTGTTCTATAAATATTTTCATGATTTCTGCTTCAACAAACTTAAGTCACTGGTGCCCCTGCCACATGAGTTTACTCATGCAACCAGACTGGCAATTGGGTCTCACCCATTCACAGTTAGATCAACCAAATGCAGACGACAATTCTACTTTTCTTGCACTTCCCACATGTGGAACTCTCTTTCTTGCTTTCCTCCAGGAATTTCAATGCAATATCAATACACATCTCTTAACCACTTGACTCCAGGACTTTCTACATCACCCTGTATATCTTTTCCTTTCTATCTGCCTTTGCAACTGTCATCACACCTATATTCCCATCCTCCTCTTGCTCCCCTCTCTGATACCCCCCTGTAACTGGTTCATCTTTCTCTTTACTCTCCTCCTATCTAATCTTTTTCTCCTATATAGCCTCCTGCACATAGGTGATGGTACCACCTTGCTTGGGGTGAAACGATTAAAAAAAAGTATTACATATTTATAACAAAACTGTTTTTTAAATCATGTGTTCATCTTTCTAATCTTTGCCATAAGTGATTGATGTGGGATGACATCTGGGTGTCATCACATATCTAACTATAAATGAACATTACTGACAGAACTGTCAAATTTTTTGTTCTGTAAGGGAAAGAAACCATGAAACCTTTTAATGTAACACAGAACATACAATACTAAAAAAAAACTTCAAATACACACAAAAAATTAAAAATTATTTTAAAAATACAATGATGTGATGATTTGTAAAAAACTTTTCCATTTTTGATTAGTAAATATAATCCTTGCTTAATAACTTAACAATCTAACTGCCACAAGGCTTTGTAGAATTTTTTTAAATTTTATAATTTATTATAATTAAAAATAGAAAAAATTAAAACAATTCTTTTAAAATTTCATTATTCATCAAAAAGTTATTTTTTCTTAACTTTATAATGTCCTTAATATATATTATTTATAAAAGTAATTAAAAGCTTATCTAATTAAATAATATCATAGTTTTACTACTTGGTGCAGATTTTTGGAAAAAAGGCCAACTGTTTGAAAAAATAATAGATGATTTACATTCCCCAATAAGTTCTGCATTTAACTAAGAAAACAAATTTTTGCTACAAAATTTAATTTCCTGAAATTTCATAAATTTATAAGGGATAGGGGTAACAGATGTAAAAAGATATTTTATCAAAATTTTCTAAAACTAATAATTTCAGAAATAATTTCTTTTATTTCTGAATAAGTCCTGAAAGTTTCATTAAAATCCAACTATTATTTGATTTTTGCAAAAATTTCCAAATTAATGTGTTTTTACCGGAAAAAAAAATCCTGAGTTACATAATATTATATTATCCATTATAAACACTGATAACTATGTGGTTATCTGCTGACAAAAATCAAAACAAGATTTTTTTTCACAAAAATTTCAAATGTGTTAGAAAGGATTAAATTTTCTTTTTAAATAATTAAAATACTTTGATCTTTCATCTTAATAATAACAAAAATTTTGATAGATAAACTTTGTTTTTTTCAGTTTGTAGCATTTTTTTTATACTATGCTGTTTTTAGCGAATTGGTGGAGGTATATAAATTAAAGAGAGATCCCGAAAACATCTGGAAGTGGCATGAATCATGGAATAAGAACCATCTTGGCTAGGTGCCTCCACTCATTTTCGGTAACTAACTTTTAAATTGAATTTTTCAAAATAAAAACGTTTTCTTAAAAACTTTTATTTTAGTTTTAATTGAAAGCTAAATGTAAATTTACTATTTCTAGTGAGCAAAATAATCTGGTGATTTTCAAACAGGAATTATAGTGATTGAAAGTTAAAAGTTTTCAATTTTTTTTCAATCGACACATTTGTAAACAAAAATTATTTGTTTTAAAAAGCTTACAAAAATAAAATATACATCTGTGGCACATTAGTTTTGGTAAATTAAAAACTTTAATGTTAAATTAATCTGATTTACCCAAGTATTACTTATTTATAGCATGAAATTTAGAAAAAAATTATTTTTGAAACACAAAGTTGAACTTTCTGACCTTTTCCCAGTATTTGAAATGTGATTATAGCTTGACAGATGTGAGATAAGATAAGTGTATGGTGATCACAAGAGACATAGTTGGACAAATTCTTTTCCTGTAAGGGGAAGAAACCGTGAAATACATGACATTTTAATATACACATAGAAATTGGCATATAAAAATAAATACTTCAAATACATACAAATTTTTTTTAATTATTATTATAAGATGTCTTCACTTAATAAATACTTCAAATACATAAAAAAAAAATTTAATTATAAGATGTCTTCTCTTAATAAATTACAAACCTATCATCTACAAGTCTTTGAAATATTTTTAAAATATTTTCAAAACTTTATAAATTATTATAATAAAAAATGAAAACAAGTATTTTAAAATTTCATTATTGATTAAATTTTTTTTTCTTCAGACTATAATATCCTTAATATATATTATGTATTAAAACAAAAGCTTATCAAATTACATAATGTCACAGTTGTATGATTCATTTGTGAATAAGTCCTGAAAATTTCATTAAAAAATCCAACAATAATTTGTTTTTTGCAAGAGTTTCAAAATTAATGTATGCCACCGGAAAAAAAAAACCCCTGAATTATGTAATATTATGTTTTCCATTGTAAACTCTCATAACGATTTGGTTACAAGCGAACTAAAGTCAAAAGAGTTTTACCAAAATTTTGAACGTGTTAGAAGGGATTAAAAATGTTTTTAAAATAATTGAAAAATACTTTGATCATTCCTTTTAATATTAAACATAAACATTTTAGTGGAGATACCTAACTACTCTAATAATTAAGAGTTCAGTTCAAAATTCCAGTCACCTGAAGAAGGTCGGCTTTTACAATGGCCGAAAAGTCGTGAATATGACAATAAATATAAGGACAACAGTCTGAACAATCTTGTGGTACTCACCTACACATCTGTACGTTCACACCCACATACACATACACATTTACACATATTATATTTTGTATTTTATACTTATGCAATTTTTACCGTTTGGCATGTTTTCATTTTTTAAACATGCAGTAATTATTTATCTATCACATGTATTTTTCGCGTGCAGTTTGGTTTGGTATTTAACCAGTGAGCACACATGATTCCAACAGTTGGACGTCTGCCATCAGCCGGCAATGGTTAATGTATGGCAGTTTCCTAACTCATGGGGAGACCCTCTGCTATCCAATATGGCAAAGGGACCTTGTTTTCTCACACACCCGCACTAATTGCAGGTAGCAATTAAGCATCAATTTTATTTTGAACACACACACGCATGTTGTTTGCACAAACTCCAATCAAACGTTTCAATTCAAGAATTTGGATGAATATAAAAACGACTGGCATTCTCAGCCCAGCTATGAACTAACCGAAACAAATATTTCCTGCTTAAATGCAATCAGAAACATACAAATATTACTTTGAACACTTAGATTTTCTGTCAGGTTAATTATTCTTTAACCTAAAACTTGATGCAACATGTGGACTTGTGGTGATACCAACCGAGCAAAAGCGAGGGACTGGATGTTTGCACTCTCACGACCAAAAAGCAAATGACCAAAAGTTATTTGTGCGCAGCCAGATTCGTGTAGATGTTCTGGTTGACAAATAAAAATTAATTAAATATTAAATTTCCAGTTCGCGAGCCTACACGAATTTTATTTATTGGCCAATGGGAAGCCCAGAATCAAATACAAGTGTGAATTCCCAAATAATCTGTTGCAATCCAAAAAGAAGATATAAAAAGACAGACCAATCCATACAAACTGATTCGAGACAGACGAGAGTAATTAGTATCTCCCTTTACCAAGTCAAGTAACTTACTATGCTTGTCGCCTTCACCTCCCTTTTCCTTCGTCCCTGTCTCAAATACTACTTACTGACCTCAGGAGCGAATACATCAAAGACATTCCTTACTTACAATGCTCTCACATTCCTAAGTATTAATTCTCTTTTCAGCATTTTACTGCCATGAACATTTTAACATAAGTTGGGCCTATACTTCAAGTATTACTTTAATTGTAAAAACCTTAATTGATATGTGTATATATAAAATTTTCAACTCAATTTGCTTTTCTTGATTTATAATCATTTTATGACTTATAGTGGGCTATCTACAACGAGGCCATATTCCGTTAATATGCAACAATACACAACTACCCTTCACTAGAACGGACTCTCCACTATAAACTGGAAAAGAATAGATAACCCACTACAGACTGAGCCAATAAACGTTTTGCTTTCTTTCAATCAAAGAAAAGAAACTCTTTATTCAACTTTGTACAAACTGTATGAAAAACAGTCAAGGGGAAACAACTCCCGGATTCTTTTATCCTGCTTTATTAATTGCATGCCTTACCTTATCACTATGTATATTACTGCTTGAATATATATTTTATTCCTGTTGTTTCGAAGCTGTATTGTTGTCATTTCTTATTCTGTCTTCGTTTCATAATCCTGAATGTTGTATCAAATCGAATATAAATACTGTTTGAGAGTTTCAAAGATGTTTTGATCAGAACAGGAGAAACCTGAAGTTTATTCATTGTCCTTGAATCAGACGTAGTCTTCAACCTGATGGTAATAAACCCTCTCTACAATCTAAATAATTTTTATTTTAAATTTCGAACAGGATAGAGCATGGAAAAAATTCTTTCGTCTTTCCTCTCAATAATAAGAAAGAATTTGATGAAACTTTGTTTTTATTAAGTTTGTGGCATTTTGTAATCATGGTTGGTATACTATTTTCTTTCTTTCTTTTATTGCTAATAATACCTAATTGAAACCATAAAAGTGTAGATTTTTTCTCCAAAGTCCAATCCGAATTAAAAGAAAAAATTCCTTATATGAATACGTTTCAGACATTTTGTTTAATATCATCATTCATTTATTTTAGTACAATTTTTCGTGACTCACCGAGTTACGAATAAAAAATGTAAACAACAATTTATGTCGAGATGTTTTTTAATTCTCTCACATCTTCATTCGTAAATCAAAAGTGAAAAAAAAACGGTGTTACATTTTCACACAACTAAAAGGAAACAGAAGATAATTAAAAACACTTTTTAAAAAGTGGTTTTATTCTTTCTCTTTTTTTAAATTTTCCTTTTTATTTTGTCCTTTAAAAAAAATTAATCATACGAGATTTAAATTTTAAAACTTCAGGCGAAATTTCAACGATCGTGTGAAGGACAAATAATAATAGAAAAGCTAAGTTAGAAAGACGAAAATTATATATTTCCTACTGTTATTTATTTAAATTAAATCGTTTTTAGAGTGAGACATCAACAGCTAAAACACTGATGGATAAATTGTCACTTTTTTTGGATTATCATGTCTTATCATAACACCTTTTCAAGTAGTAACTGAAAATTAATACAATTGTTTTTAATCAATTCCAAATCATGATTTAGAAAGTGGATAAAACATTATAGTGAAATTTTAAATTGCCCTAAATTTATAGAAGTATTATTATTAAAAAAAAAAGAACTTAACTTATTTTTTTCAAGTTTTTTCTTTCTAACTTTGTAAAAAACAAAATAGAACGTTACTTACTTCTTCTTAGTGCTAATATTCGCCTGATCTCCTAACCTGGAGGAAATTCCACGTTCAAAAAAGACGATACTCCCGTTTCAGAAATAATATGAAATAAAACATGTATGGGTTAAATTAAATAAAATAAAAACGTTCATCGGAAAGTGACTGATTGCAATTAGAATTAAAACAAAACGATTGGGAAGAGCGGCAAACAAGGGAAATAATTAAGTACTTCTTAAACAGACGACACAATAATCAGATTCGTCAAAGTTGTTTCATTGTAATATTCCCTTAAAAAGGGTTTTTAGTATCTTTGTGCTCACATAAAAAAAAAAAAACAAGACAAGAAATATAAAAAAAAAAAACGAGAATAAAGAATGCTTTATCAAAAGGAAATTTTCGTTTTTGCTATTGACACAATTATGACTGAACTAAATACTTCCTCTAGTTAACTCACTAGGCAATGTTTGTTTTTTATACACAATGTTTTTTTTTTTATTTACATTCATTATAGGAACCAAGAACAATGCAAAATTTATTAATTATTTACCATTATTCATGATTTACATTTTGACCAAGAAATTTAAAAAGAAGTCTTTTCATTAAAAAATTTACAAAATTATAATGATGTGAACTTGAAGTAGGGAGCTTTATCATGTTTACTAATTTGGCCTTGTGTCAGACATAACCGAACTCCCCACAATTTACTCCAGATCATCAAAATGTTGGAAAGATAAATCTATTTCATTTGTATATAAATAAATGAAGACATATTTATAGAGTAAAATAACATCCAATTTGTAGGAAGTGAAATTATTAACTGTGAAATGTTCTAACAGAAAATATATTGGGAAGTTTAAAGAATTAAAAGTTTATCTGTTTTAGCGAAATGCGAAATTTGATTTGTACAGAAAAATGTTAAGTTCATGTTTTTGCTGAGTGTATCAACAAAGTAGTAGTAATGTCATGTTCCACTCTTTCTGTTGTAGAAAGCAAGTAAGTGAAAGAGCAGAAATAAAGAAAACATGAGGAGAGAAAAAGTGAGAGGGTGCAATTGCTGGTTACCAGTATGGCTTGATCATTTCCTTAATGAGTTGAGTGCTCCTATGGTGAATATGGAATTAAAAGTAACTCTCTTCTCTTCACTGTTTACAAATTTCACAATCCAGTGTGAAATCTAATTTTGACCTATAGGAAAAAGGATGGACCCCATACTGAAGGGAAAAGACAAAGCAAAATTTCACGATTTGATGTTAATTAATTTTCGGTCCTTACGTATTATCGGGAGGACCTTTGATAACAAGGTGTTATAAGCCCGCTTATAACACCAAGGAACTGGAAAAATCAGGCTTTCATCACCTCAACGTCAACCACAAGTACAACTTTGTGGATTCGAACACCGGGGCTCATACGCAGACAGTAGAACGCCTATGGGGATCGACAAAGTGGCGAAACAAGAAGCACTGTGGCACTGCACGTCACCATTTGGAGTCGTATTTGGCCGAATTCATGTGGCGGAAGCATGTTGCCTGTACTGATGTCTTTGAGTCACTTTTGGAAGCAATTGTGACGTTCTGGCCTCCGGAATTACAAATGTAATGTTATTTTATTGTTTTAACCGTTTCAATAAATAATTTACTTTAATTTTTGAGTCGTTTTTTTAAAGGTCCTCCCGATAATACGTAAGTACCTAATTTTCTAACCAATGAAAGGGAGCGATTTACAAAACTGAGAAAAGTTAATAAGCCAATGTGAAATGTATTGTGAAATGTATTGCTGAGATATAAAGAAAGTAGAATTAGATGGAAGCTTAGATACGACAACGCCAAGATGTGACAAAAGAAATTTCGGTTTGCTGAAACGGACATGCCTTGCCTACATACATTCCTTCTTCTCCTTCTCGTCTGCTATTTTCCTTTATCTCTTCTTTGTACTCACCATTCTCACCGTCAACAAATAAGAAGGCAACAACAACATAAAAATTAACATCAATAAGTACAAGTTTCCTTTATTGCTTGATATTTCTTTTCACTTGCTCACTGGCCATAAAAATAAAGGCACACAGACTTTATTACTACACTGTTAATCTTTTCTGCACAAACACATTCACTACTTACAACTACAAACCCTGGATTCACTTAACTCCGTACTACACTTTCTCTTTGAATATTTGCACACTTAATAATTTCACTTCCAACAAAACTGATGTTATTCTGTTCTGCAAATAAATTTCCATTTAAAAATACAAACAAAATACTTTTATTTTTCAACCTTCTGATGATTCTAATAATCTTAAGTTGTAGGGAGTTTGGTTATGTTTTGCACAAGGATTTAATCAACCTGATCAATCGCCCTACTTTATTCTCAGCTTCCTTCTCTCTCTCTGAATGACTGAACAAAAATATGAAATAGGCAGGCTTACTTGGTCACGTTATTGGTCCCTAAAAAAACACATTTTAAGGCAGAAAGCAATCTGATACTGATCATTGAAAGTTCAATTTGTTGTTTTCTTCAAATTGCTATCCTTTCATTGGTTACCAAATAATTTCACACTTGCTTGTGAAATTTGAAAACAATGAAGAAAGGAAAGTTATTTTTATTTTGCACTTACTATTTTAACATTTCCTACAAAAAAAAAAAAAAAAGAAATGATTATTCATAGTTTTATTACATGGAAAAATGCGCACATGAAAGGATTATTTCTAAAATTATAAACCTGTAAAAAAACAGGACATGTTATAAAACCTAGAAAAGTAAAAGACAAGAATATTCTTGTGAAGTAAAAAATAAGAAATTTCTTACTTAAAATATTGCATTCAAATTTTATTTTTAGCAGCAAGAAATTTCTTATTTTTTACTTCACTAGAATATCTTGTCTTCAACTTTTCCAGGTTTAATAACCTGTCCTGTTCTTTTCCAGGTTTAATATAATCTCAAGAGTATTACTTTTCATGCCTGCATTTTTCCATGTAATCCATAATTTTTCCAGGCATTGCTGTTAATTTAATATAAATTTAATGCTAAAACCACATTCAAAAATATTAAAAAATAAAAATTTATATTCAATTAATTAAAAAAACAATAACAAATTGATTATTTATAATTAATTCTTATAATCAATTCTGATAAAATGATAAGTGATAAACAAAGTTTGATTGATAAAAATAATAAAAGATATCATCGGAATTTAAATATTGAAAACCACATGCAAAAAAATTACAAAGAAAAAAGTTATAAGGAATAAGATTTATTATTATTAGAAGCGTTAGTCACTCACTAACTTATGTTTAGTTAGTCTTCATTTTTGGACTTCACTTATTTTGATGTAACTTTTTTTCTACTGAGCCAAAA
Organism: Ascarosepion bandense; assembly: GCA_037127315.1. Lineage (NCBI taxonomy): Eukaryota > Metazoa > Mollusca > Cephalopoda > Sepiida > Sepiidae > Ascarosepion > Ascarosepion bandense. The sequence continues at coordinate 4,695,033 of JBBBDQ010001152.1, read as the reverse complement.
TTCAAAAAAGATTTTTCAGAATGTAGCTAAAGAGGTGTTCTATCTAACTCTGTAAATTGTTTGAAATTTAGTTGAGAACTAAATTAGTGGTGAATGATTAAAAAAGATCTATGAATTATACAAGAAAATTCAGATAATCATGGTTTTTCTGTACATTTCCTTTTCACATTATTTCATATTTGTCAGAATAATACTTATTTTTATTTTCTAAATCTTTAAATAATCGTTATTTAGGATCAACTAATTGAACTTCATAATTTTCTTTTTTTTTTTTTAATCGTATCACCCTGAGCAAGGCAGTAACGCCACTGATGTGCAGGGGGCTACGTAATAGTGAAAAGATTGGAAAAGAGAAAGCCGGAAACCACATCCTAAACAGGGAACAAGGGATGAGCCTCTTAACCTGTTCAATGGACGTGGGTGGACGATAAATAATTTTTATAATATTTTAAATATAAAAATTTATAAAATACATCTTGTAAATAAACAATCTAGTAAATAAATAGTCTTTTACTATTTTGTTATAAATTATCAAGTACAAAGAAAATGTATAAATTATAAATTCATTTCATATGGCTTTTTAAAGCAATAAACATTGTCAAGGTGACATACATTAATAGAAGTGTCAAAAGAAAAAATATCCTTTTAGCACAATTCCAGTTGAATTCATTGCATTCACTTACACACAAATACCCTTGGGAAAGGTATTAATCCGTCTCTTCCTTCCAGTTATGAGTTAAATAACAGGACAGATTGGATTCTATAGCCTTGGCTCGCAACCAGTCTACCGCAGTAAGCACTGGCAACCTACTGCGAGATAATTTTCTGCCCAGTCAGTCATGTCTCTTTCGAGACATGATCGCCCAAGCGTGTATCACTCATGGCACTTAACTGAAAGAAAAAAGGTATATTTATCTGCCACATTTTGTGTCAGGTGGGTACCGAATCATCTCTCAGTTGTATCTCTGTCCTTGAAGACAGCGTGCAGCTCAGTTGTAACTTGGTTCGTGAGGACAGGGTTTCTTCTGAGAAAAATTACACTGATAGATGCCTGGTCCCATGGAACAGTGTTCTGCGGCTGTGCCACCCCATTGCAGCAGAGGGGTGGACCAGATGCTCATCACCGGGGCTAGCTCAACTGGCAGTTGAGGGGACTGGGGAATTTTTGTCCCTGTACACAGTTGGGTCCCCACCTAAAAAAAGACCTTGTGTCACATTCCACTCCAGTGGGGGAGTAGGGTAAATACCATAAAGAAAAAAGTATTTGTTTATACTTCTGAGATGAGGCAGTATTTACACTATTTACATTGTTTGGGCTATTGTCCTCATCTTTACTGCCATGTCTATGATTCTTTGACTGTTGTATGCTTCGATCTTCTTCAGGTGTTAGGATTTTCAAACTGAACTCTTTATCACTGGGAAATATCATTCTCATTCCATGCGCAATGTTACTTCTAGTAGCCATGTAGTTATCTCCCTTTAACTTAACTCTTTAAATTATTTGTTTACCACTGCTATAGCCTAGTATTGAATGAACAACTCTTTGGGGGAAGTGACTGGAACTCACCATCATTTACCTAGATTCCAGTAGTGTTCTCTATCTATTATTTCAACTTCATGCCATAGTGGGTGGTGATTCTTTTTCTCCCTCCATATGTAGTGAGCTATGCCTGATTTTTCTATCTTTCACGCATTATGGCCTAGTGATATATTTGAAGCCTTACCTTAAGAACATCGCAAGGCAGTAATATGAGGGAAGATAGAAAAATCAGACATAGCTGACCACATATTGAGGGAGAAAGGGGATCACAACCCCCTATGGGATGAAGTTGAAATAATAGAGAATACCATTAGAAACTACATAAACTTAAGGAATCAGCACATGTACTAGGTTATAAAAATTTCCTAAACCAACAAAGCATAGAAATAAATACAGTATGGGAACCAGTAATACAAAGTGCTAAAGAAAATCATTAGCATCAAAGATTGCAATATGAACTCTGGTAAAAAATTGTATTTGAGACATTAGGTTTATAAGTCCCGTAAATTCAAATGCTGTTGCTCTCAAAGACACATGGTCAGTGAATATGGACATTGGTTAAATCCAGTGACTTGACCCAAAAAGTTTTGAGTTCAGTATTGTGGTACAGTGGATATCAGCTCGGAATGAGAAACCGGGAAGCCGAGTTCAAATTCCAGTTGAATCCATTGTATTCACTTACGCGCAAATACCCTTGGGAAAGGTATTAATTCGTCTCTTCCTTCCAGTTATGGGATAAATAGCAGGACAGATTGGGTTCTATAGCCTTGGTCGGCAACCAGTCTACCGCAGAAAGCAATGGCAACCTACTGCGAGATAATCTTCTGCTCAGTCAGTCATGTCTCTTTCGAGACATGAATGCCCAAGCGTGTATCATGTATGGCACTTAACTGACTGACTGACTGACCAGAACAAATAGCTTAAAGAGCTAAGTAAAAGGGAGATAACTACATGGCTACCAGAAATAGTATCATATACAGAACTGGAATGATATACCCCAGTGATTGTAATAAAAGGCACCTGAAAAAGGCTGGAGTGTACGTACAACGACCGAAATGCCGTTAACATGGCAGTAAAGATGAAGACATTGGTCTGAACAATGTAAATAGTGTGAAGAAGAAAGTGATAACTTTGCTGTTATTTTTATTTCATGTGACATAATTGAGAATTTCATCGTTGATTTTCCATTGAAACAAAATCAATAGTTTTAAAATGTTTAAATATAGATAATTATTTTCAAAAATGTTCACACTCAAATATAGAATTAAGTTTTCCAATTCTTCAAACACATCTTATTTCGTATTAAGTTTATCGGCAACAAATAAGATCGAGGAGAGTTTTAAAATCATACTGTAAGAATACATATTCCTTTACAAGCTAAAAATTCATATTTATTTTTCAAGAATTCATATTCGGAATACATTACAAAATTTTGTATTTGTCTGAGATGAGGTAATTTATTTTTACACTATTTGCTAAGTTATTTGTTCACCATTACTGTAGCCTGGTATTGAACTCAAAACTCTGAGTCAAACCAACGTCTATATCCATTGGGACATGTGTCCTTCAAAGAGTTATGTTAAAGGGAGATAACTACATGGCTACATGAAGTAGCATTGCACATGGCTTGAGAATGATATGCCCCAGTAATTGTATTAAAGGGTTTGGGTCGAAATTCCTAGCACCTGAAGAAATTCAGAGTGTACAACTGTAAGGATTTTAACACATGTTAGACTGTTGTAAAAAACAAAAATAGATCTAGTTTTGGCAAAAACTTATAGTCACCATCTTTTGGAAGAATGGTTTATATTACAGAGAAGCAAATTGAAGCAAGCTCATCTTAAAGGACATTTACACACTGGATCCTGTAATAATTGCTGAAGGTCCCAGTTTTTAAGTTACTAAGCTTACAGAGTAGTCGTGTGGCAACATTATTAGTTATGAGGATAATTTTCTGTAACATATAAAAATAAACATTTATCACATATATACATATATGTTTAGCTGTAATTTTTGGCCAATCTGTTACCACATGATCTTTTGTTCTTTTTTATGATCATTTCACCCTAAGCAAGGCAGGACTGCCACCATTGTGTAAATTATTGCAGTGAGAGAAAAAAACAAGATAGAAAATGTCAAAAAAAAGATGGATGGGAATCAAGTAGATAGAAGATGGCAATTGATGTTGCATTTAAACTTTGAGATTGTAGCTATCAGGGAAGCGAGCAAACGGTAAGGAGTTCCAATAATGGAAAGTGCAAGATTATTACGCAGTACCCGTTAGCTTCCGACGCGGACATGCTCAATATACTATGGCTTCACTTCCAGAAACGTGTATATATACTTTTTACTAACCCACATTTCTGGACTACTAATCTTCATTCAATTCTGTATCCTTACGTTAATACACTTATTTTCTAACTCAATTACTGGTCATTGTTCATTTATTTGTGCAGGTCCCATTCCCAGACCGAGGCAGTTTTCTGTGAGTTACTATCCTTTTGCATTCTTCTGCCTTATTTTGTCAGAGCTGCTATCACGTACCCCGAGTAGTTGTTACCTTGTAGGGTACTACTTATACTTACCATTTCTGGTTCATATATCTCTGGATCAACATTTATGATGTCTGCTCAATGTTGTAGGCAGTGAACAATCCATTTCTTTACACAGTATTGATGATGGGAGTTGAAGTGGAGATATAGTCCAGTTTCAATTGGAGTAGATAGACTAAACTATCGCCCGGTTCACACTCCACCCACATCTATTGAACGGGTGAAGAGGCTCATCCCTTGTTTCCTGTTTAGGATGTGGTTTCCGGCATTCTTTCTCTTTTCTAATCTTTTCACTCTTATGTAGCCCCCTGCACATCAGTGGCATTACCGCCTTGCTCGGGGACATATGATTAAAAAAATAAATGTTGGCTTGTGATATACGGATGTCTTTAACCCATCCTTTGTTTGAGTTATTAGTACATCCAGGAAGGCTAGTTTGTTGTTATTTTCACTCTTTGTCGTGAATTGTATCAATGATATTATTTAGTTCAGGAGGTGCAGTAGCAGCTGGAGTTCTTCCTGGTATAGCCAGAGTATGACGGTGTCATCTAAGTGTCTCAGTCATAGAATTAGCTTTAGTGATGGGGATTCTAATGCCATCTCCTCAAAATATTCCAAGTATATGTTAACCAATGAGGGTGATAATGGCAAGCCCATTGCTAAACATTCATCCTGCCAATGTATGTTTGATACTATTCTGAAGTGTGTTGTTTGTGTACAAAAAGTCAGCATCTCCATCAGGTTATTTATTGGTACACTGGTCCATTCTTCTAGAGATGAGTCCATAGCCAGTCAATCTTGGACTACCAATAGTGCCTTCTTTGTGAGCACCTTGGTGAACAAACTTATCACACCCAGGTTCATAGTCTGGTTGGATTGGATAGGAGCATTTTTTATTATTTCTACAAAGTGCGCAAAATTTTGGATATATGATGGTTACTTTCCTATTGATGGGTCAATTATATACAAGTAAGTGACTCAGAGGGTAGCATACAGAGCCTTGGTATTTAACGATTGGTCTGAGTCAAATACCATCTTAGTGAATTTCGGGGAGACTGTATATGTGAGGTAGTTTATTGTAACACTGTGATAACTACCTTTAAGTCTTACGTGTGAAGTACTCATTGTTCTTGATAAAGATCTGCGACAATTTTCATTTTGCTTTCAATGTTAGATCTTTACTATAGCTACCATTTCTTCTAGTTTTCTTGTATAGTCAATTATGTCCATCACTACAGTCAAATTGCCTTTGTCAGCTGGTAGTATGATGATGGGTCATTCCTCTGTAAGGTTTTGTGATTGCCACTCTCTCTAGTTTTGTGATTTTTGATTTGGGTGGCTTGGCTTTCTCCAATATCTAACTTTCTATCCTAGCTCATCCGCCTGAGAAATGTTCAAGACTATTTCCTTGATTTGAGCAATGATGTCTAAGTATCTTGAGGAGGTTAACATCAACTATGCTGATGAGAAGCAGAAAGGAGTTTTATGTGATTGATAAAGAAATTTCGGTAGACCTCTACGACCGACACCCCCTGCCTGTAATTTTTTTTTAAGAGATTCAACAAATGTCTTAAATGTCATATTTTTCATTGATATGAAGTACGAATAGTTCAAAGTTTTCCATTGTAACAACTCATCATTGTCTTTTACTCAACCCCAAAGCAAGTGTTTCCAATATGGGGGATCGATTTACTAGAACGTTGTATGAGAAACTGAGCACCCACCTAAAATCTTTAAATATTGAATTTTTCCAAATTCTTTTGTTAATCTGAAAGTTTAGGGTCTAATGGATAAGAATGCACTGAAAAAAAGTAAAAAAAATTACGGGGGGGGGGGGGGTGCCGGTCGTACAGGTACACCAAAATTTTATTTTAGAGGCATTAGAATTAACAAGCCATTTCTCACTCCAATAAACAACAAACTGTAGGTCATTTTTCAGATCAATTCAATATTCAAACACTGGATAAACCTTGAAAATGTACGACAAAAAAAGTCTAAGACTAGAAATACTCTTTTAAAAAAATTGTAATTTTTTTTTTTCAATTGGAGTAGATAGACTAAACTATCACCCGGTTCACACTCCACCCACGTTTATTGAACAGGTGAAGAGGCTCATCCCTTGTTCCCTGTTTAGGATGTGGTTTCTGGCTTTCTCTTTTCCAATCTTTTTACTCTTATCTTTTTTCTTTTTAAATTAGAGTAGATAGACTAAACTATCACCCGGTTCACACTCCACCCACGTCTATTGAACAGGTGAAGAGGCTCATCCCTTGTTTCCTGCTTAGGATGTGGTTTCCAGCTTTCTCTTTTCCAATCTTTTCACTCTTACGTAGCCCCCTGCACATCAGTGGTATTACCACCTTGCTCGGAGTGATATAATAAAAAAAAAGAAAAAGAAAAAAGAAAAAAGTGGTTTGACAAATTCACAAGCATCAATGGGACTTTTAACAATTTTTTTTCTATTTTAGATTAGTTTTATTCGCAGGTTTCATTTATCAAATGAAAAGATGATTTACTACTTTCACTATTAGTGTTTATGTTCTGATAAAAAAAGCTCGTCAATTTTGAAGTGCATGAGATATATATAAAAGATGAATTTGTCAAATGTAATTTGGAGCAAAATATAATTGACAATATCTTAAGAGTCAGCCATTGTTTTGCAAGAAATTGTTAAAGGCTAAAGAAAGGTTTTACACCAAACACTTGGCAATCCTTAGCTACTTTTTATTAGTTTGTGGTGGATGGGAAATTAAGAATTAAAAGCAACTTTCTTCTTCACTTTTACAAAACTTCACAATGATCTGTGAAAGCCTGGTTTTGTCAAATAGAAAACAGATTGACCACATGCTTAAAGAAAAGGTCGAAAATGGATTTTTGCAAGTAGATGTTAAATTGATTTTCTGACCAATGGAAGCAATTTGCATGACTAAAAAGAGTTAGTGATCCAGTTGCAAGACTAAAAAGAGTTAGTGATCCAGGGCAAAAAACTAAATGACTATAAAGGCTTTTGGTCAGCGTTAGTCAGTCAGACGGGAGCAGCGAGACGACACACTAAAATGTAACACGAGAAACTTCAAGTCGACCCAGACGTAAGGTTGTGTTGCACGTTCATTCTTTCTCATGTACTAATTCCTTTTATTTCTTATTCTCCACTCAAAGACATTTCCACCAAACAAACACTCATACATACATACGTACGTATGCATAAACACTTTCCAACAAGTTACTACTACAAATATTTCTACAACTCTTGATACCTTAACTTGTTTCTCATTGAACATTAACTTCTACAATTCTGGTTATCCTTTATATCAATAAATTTCTATTTTAACATACAAAATATATATTTTCATTCTTCTACACATTCCAACTTGCTGACAACCTTCAGATGATAACAAATAAATCTGTAAGTTGTAGGGAGTTTGGTTATGTATGACACAAGGTCAAATTAATAAACATTAACCATCTCCCTATAGCTTCAAGTTTCCTTAAAGTTTTCATGAAATTTAAAGATCTCAGAATTCTTTTTGATATTGTTCTCTAGATTTAACTTTTGGACATTCATATCCAAAAAGATAATTAAATATTTTAACTTCCTTTGCATAACTGAATGACCTAAAGCTGAAACTTAATTCAGTAACCAGATGGATGGTGTATAATGAATTTCACTACAAATAAATTTCATGACAGAAAATGGGATATACAACTATCATAACTACTTTGTGAAATTTGAAATGAATAAACATTTATTACAGACATTAAAAAAAACAAAATACAAATTTTACAAAAAAGCTTGCACAGAAATTTTTTTTTTTTGCCTTTTTAGTAACAAGGCAAGATAACAGATCAAAATATATAGGGACTCCTAAAAATATATACAATTCAATCTTCAATGGAAAATCCTTGAACAGGTAATACAATAAGGTTGAAAATACTGTTTAAAAAAGGTGTACCCAACTAAGAGAAAGATGACAAAAACAGAAGAGTCTTTTGGCATAATTCACTTGTCTCACTGGATCTTTTAAGAATTTTTTTTTCTTTTTAGAACAGGTTTACATTCATGGGTTTCACTTCTTTGATCTGTTTGCTGCTTCTGTGTGAAACAGCCTCACACATCCACAGGTAACAACCAAATTAGCCTTTTCTCCTGAAACCTTATTTTTATGCCTTCAGAATATTTTCAGATCTTATCTTCAAAGGATGTGCATTGTGGTGCAGTGGATATCAGCGATTGGGGAGCCAAGTTCGAATTCCAGTTGAATTCATTGCATTCACTTACGCGCAAATACCTTTAAGAAAGGTAGTAATCCGTCTCTTCCTTCCAGTTATAGGTTAAATAACAGGACAGATTGGGTTCTATAGCCTTGGCTGGCAACCAGTCTACCACAGAAAGCAATGGCAACCTACTGTGGGATAATCTACTGTCCAGTCAGTCATGTCTCGAAAGAGACATGATCGCCCAAGCATGTTTCACATATGGCACTTAACTGACTGATCTTCTTCAAAGGTTTTTCTACTTTATGGTTGAAAATTATTGATTTAATATATATTCATTTCTCACATTAAAAGCTACATTTAGTAAATATCTATTTAATTGTTGTTTTTCTACAAATGCCAGTGTTTATGCACAGATACAAAACAAGAATTCAAATGAAAATTTTTAAGACAATATACATGGATGATAAAAATGTAGTTTTCTGGGTAAAATAACCCAACATTATTCCACTTACAAAATTCATGATGAACTCAAATAAATAAAGGACACTTACCATTGGTTCTCCAACACCTTCAGCCTTGTACCAAACTTAGCTAATTTAGTAAATTTCTACTTAACTGTTGTCTTTTTTACAGATCCTAATGGTCAGTGTTTAAGCACAAGTAAAAGACAAGAGATAAAAAAAGGATATTTTTCAAGGTAAGAATGCACTTTATAGTTGGAAAATTGGTGCAACATAGTCTTCTTACCCATTTTTCCGACAATTTAGCATTAGGGTATTATTAAGCTAAAAAGTGTAGATACTTTCTGGAATCAGTTCAACATGTAAATCCTATTAAAAAATTAAACTTGATATATATTCCTTCTTCAAATCCATTACACTTGTAAAAATTGAATTTTAAAATTGAAAAAACAGTAAAATCTAGCTGAAAATTTAAATATCTTTATTGGAATTTGTTTTGAAATGTGAAAAGTATGATAAAATAAAAATTCTTATTTTAGTATGGCTCAGTTATTACTTGCTGTTTCCATGGAGTACACACTGCCTGGCTCAGTGATTGAACTTACAATTACTATGTCAAGAAATTCACAAGCCAAAACTTTAATCCATAAGATCATTGTCCCATAGAACAATTCTTTGTGGAGAACTTGGAGCCTTAAACCTAACCTAGCAGCTGACGATTAGTGCTGCTGTTTGTCATGCTTGACTGCACTAACTGAACTTTTTTTCTTTTGTTACAGATGCTGCAGTTGTTGAAGATTAGCTGTCATTTGTCTTTCTTTCTTCATTAGCAGCTCCCATATTATATTTATTTCTATGCTAAACTTAAGGAGATCCTTATAGCTTAACATATTTTAGACATCTAACTCTCCAATGTTATTCCTTTTTCAGTATTTTCCCTTCACTCCACAGGGGCTGGTGACTAACATTCCCCACTTCATAAATGATCAGACATGCCTACCTCACCTCTCACTATAACTTTTGGATGTTCCACCAGGCTTACATTTAGGAGGCTGCTTGTTTCACCTTTATATTCTTTGTCACGACTGCAAGGAATGGAGCACAGATTGATCTTGGTGATGTTCTTTTCCATGTTAAGCTTTACTCAATAGGGAATTCTTCATAGAGATGCTTCTGAATCATGTCTTGATGTTGTATAAACTGCAGATCGTCTGAATCTTTTTGACAGGTAAACAGACTGTGGTCATTTTTCTTGTTTTCTTCTTCAACTCCTCTGTTTTCATCAACAGATAATTGGTATTTATTGAAGTTATAACTTACATTTTTTTGTTCAATTTCGCAAACCAATTGATAAAATTTGAATAAATTGATTTGTTTGGAAAAATACTTTGACAAAAACCCTACTTTGCGGTTCAATAATTTAAAAAATTAAGTAGAACTGCATTGTAAACAATATTCTTTAAGAAAATTTATTTTCCTTTTTAACAACAAAGAATAAATTCTTAGGATTTTTTACTCTTGCACATACAACAACTGACCATGCATAAATACTTTGCAGAGTAGATGTTATTTTGAAGGGTATGCTTGATGCTGAACATTTGGGGGGGGGGGTATATGTCTGGGTCACTTGTTTGGATGCGTGTTGTGGTGCAGTGGATATCAACTCGGAATGAGATATCGAGGAGCCGAGTTCTAATTCCAGTTGAATTTGTTGCATTCACTTATGTGCAAATACCCTTGGGAAATATATTAATCTGTCTACTCCTTCCAGTTATGGGTTAAATAACAGGACACATTGGGTTCAGTAGCCTTGGCTGGCAACCAGTCTACTGCAGAAAGCAATGGCCACATACAGCGGGATAATCATCTGCTCAGTCAGTCATGTCTCTTTTGAGACATGATTGCCCTAGCGTGTATCACGTATAGCACTTGACTGACTGGGTCACTACTTATAAATGTTTGCCTAGTGTTGTAAGCAAAGGATGATATTTTTCTTTAAACAGTATGGAGGGTAGGAAGAAGTTGAGATACTGACCAGTGAAGCTTGGCTTATGATATATATACGTCTTGAACCTATTCTTATTGGTTTAATAGTACATCTTGGAAAGCCAGCTGATTATGAGTTTCTTTTTCCACTGAGAACTGAATCAAACAGTTCACATGATCAAGCAATATTTGTATAGCTTCCTTGTGCAACCAGAATATGAATGTGTTATCTATGTATCTTAACCATACTATTGGTGTTTAGTGGTGACATTCCTAAAACCACTTTCTTGAAGTATTCCATATATTTGTTTGTCATCACGGGTATTAAGAATGAACCCATAGCCAAGCCCTCCACCAGGTGATATAGGTCTGGTTTGGAAGAATGAAGAATGTTATCTATACGTTTACTATATATTTACTAGCTTGTTAATAAGTGCTCTATGTAGTTTCAAGAGAGATAAATGTACAAACATCTAATTACACACTTCACATGAACATCTTTTCATCAATATGTATTTGCATGTGTGATTTAAAACATTTTCTGAAAGAAAATACCACATACTTCACATAAGCATAAATTCTTCCCAGTAAGTATCCTCAATAGGTTTCAAAACTTGAACTCTGGAAATATTGAGCCACATACTACATTTGATTAAAGTTTCCTACTAGTATGTATTTGTAAATGAATTTTTAAATTTGATCTTGCAGAAAATGCTGAACCACAATGCTTCACATGAACATGGTTTCTTCCAAGTATATGGTTGCATGTGATTTTTTTAACACTGAGCTAAAAAGATTTTTCATCAGTACTTATTTACAACCTCCTGCCCACTTGCATTGGTAATGCCTTGCATGGGCTGAAATGATTTAAAAAAAACAACAAAAAACGAATTCTGAAACTTGAGCTCCAAGACAATGCTGAACTACATGCATCTAATGAATATGGTTTCTCACAAGTATATACTTGTGTGCAAATTGTTAACTTTGAACTATGTGAAAATGCAAAACAAGATTATATCTATCCTTCAAAGAATTTTAAAATTTGACTGTACATCACCTGACGAACATTTTCTCCACTTTATCCTCCTGTGAATTTTTAAATTAAATGCACTAAAATTCTTTCCCATTAACAAATGGGTTTTTTCATCAGAATATGTTTGCATGTCTCTTTGTGATCTTACTAAAATTGTTGAATGTTACATTCACATGCATACTTTTTATCTAATAAGTATGTACATGAAAGCTTGCTAACATGAAAGCATGCATATTTTTTCAAGTGATGAATGTACAAATACCAAATGACACACTTCACGTGAATTTCTTCTCACCAATATGTATTTGTCAGAGAATTCTCTGAAAATACTAAACCACATAGTTTAGATGATCATGGATTCACTCTAGTATGTGTCTTCATGGGTTTTAACACGAACTCTTTGAAAATATTGACCAACATACTTCCCATGATTAGGATTTCTTACTAACATGTGTTTGCATGTGTTTTTTTAATGTTGAACTCTGTGAAAAGTTTGAACTGCACAACTCACAGGAATATGGTTTTTCACCAGTATGTATTCGCATATGTCTTTTTAAACTTGAACCATCAGAAAATGCTGAACCACACACTTCACATGAATATGGTTTCTCACCAGTATGTGTCCGCGTATGAATTTTTAACATTGAACTCTGTGAAAAATTTGAGCCACACATTTCACATGAATATGGTTTTTCACCAGTGTGTATTCGCATATGACTTTTTAAACTTGAGCTCTCAGAAAATGATGAGCCACATACTTCACATGAATAAGGCTTCTTACCAGTATGTATCTTCATGTGACTTTTTAACTTTGAACTGTGTGAAAATGTTGAGTTGCACAGCTTACATGAATATGGTTTTTCACCAGTGTGTATTCGCATATGACTTATTAAACTAGAGCTCTGAGAAAAAGCTGATCCACATACTTCACATGAATATGGTTTCTCACCAGTATGTATGCGCATGTGACGTTTTAACATTGAATTCACTGAAAACTTTGCACTACACATTTCACATGGAAATGGTTTTTCACCTGTATGTATTCGCATATGAATTCTTAAACTTGAGCTATGAGAAAATGACGAACCACACACTTCACATGAATATGGTTTCTGACCAGTATGTACTTGCATGTGAATTTTTAACAATGAACTCTGTGAAAATGTTGAGCTACACATGTCACAAGAATATGGTTTCTCGCCAGTGTGTATTCGCATATGACTTTTTAAACCTGACTTCTGAGAAAATGCTGAACCACACACTTCACATGAATATGGTTTCTCACCAGTATGTATGTTCATGTGCCTTTTTAACCTTGAATTCTGTGAAAATGATAAGCTACATACTTCACATGAATATGGTTTTTCACCAGTGTGTATTCGCTTATGTCTTCTTAAACTTGAGCTCTGAGAAAATGCTGAACCGCACACTTGACATGAATAGGGTTTCTCACCAGTATGTGTTCTCATGTGACTTTTTAATTTTGAATTCTCTGAAAACATTGCACTACATATTTCACAAGAATATGGTTTTTCACCAGTGTGTGTTCGCATATGAATCCTTAAATTTGAGCTCCCAGAAAATGCTAAACCACATATTTCACAAGAATATGGTTTCTCGCCAGTATGTGTGCGCATGTGACGTTTTAACAGTGACATTTGTGAAAATGTTGAGTTACACACTTCACATGAATATGGTTTTTCACCTGTGTGTGTTTGCATATGAATTTTTAAACTTGAGCTCTGTGAAAATGCTGAACTACACGTTTTACATGAATATGGTTTCTCACCACTGTGCGTTTGCATGTGATGTTTTAACTCTGAACTCACAGAAAACATTGCACTACACATCTTACATATTGTTTTTTCATCAGTATGTATACATGTTTTTTTTTATCCTGAACTGTTAGAAAATGCTGAAAGATAAGTGAAAATATAGTATCTTTTCAATATGTTTCCTTGTATAAATTGTTCATGTCAAATTTTAAACATTTTGAATAACACAATTCAAATGAATATGTTTCTTTTTTTTCCTAATCTGTGTACACATTAAGTTTTGAAATATAAGCTGTGAAAAATTCAATTCTTCTTCACAAGGGAATGAATTGTCTCCAGGATGTGATTCCAAGTTAATCTTTGATGGGGCATCCCGTTTTATGGAAGTACAATCTGCACAAAAAAACAGAATAGTATAAGTGTCATTTTAGAAATGTTTCTAATGTCTGCTTTTTTTTTTTTTAAGTCTAGTCAACCATACACAACATTATCAAAAAATAAGAACAATGATTATCATAAATTTAAAGTCAATATCCTTAAAATTAGATTATGGAGAATCTTTTTCAACATTTTTAAGATTACTGAGTACTTAAAAATTATATGTATATAAAAGAAGGTGCTCATCCGTCATTTTCTTAAATTATATTTTAATAGATAAAGTCTCCGTAGAAAGATGTCAACACCCTCTTTCATTACTTGATGTGTTACATAATCATTACTACAGTTTGTATTAAAAATTCATTTCATTGTTGTTGTAAACTTAAAGTAAATAGTATTTTTTCAATGAGAATAGTATTAGTATTTGTTTAGAACTTTGAAGAATGTTTTCTGTTAAAGATTTTTTTCAGATCTTGTCATTAACCATAAAATTAAAAAATATTACCAGGCATTTTTATATTCAACCATGATTTTCAATGGTTGCCACCCTTACAGGAAAAAAAAAACACTAGAACACATGTTCCATTTAAGACAGAAGAGTTTAAATAATTTCAGAAATAAAACTTTTCAAATACTATAAAAACTTCATAGATTTAAATAAAATAAAAATCAAATTTCATAAATAACAGATATATATTCAATAAAATAAAAATTTAGTACTTTGTCTCCAGAATGTCTTCCAAGTGAAGCTTTGTTGGGGGATCCCTTTCACTGGGAATACAATCTGCGAAAGAAAATAGCATAGTATTAGTTTCTTTTTAGAAATGTATTTTAAATTAACACTCTAAAATACAAATAAATACATTTAAAAACTATCTTCCATAGTTCTCAGTTCTTCAGTCATTAACCACAAATTTAAAAAATATTAATGCCGGGCATTTTCATATTCAGTCATTTTCTTCAATAGTTATCACTCTTACAGAAAAACCTCAATACAAGTTCCATTTAAGTTGTCGTGTTTAAATAATTTCCTAAATAATAAAAAAAATTTCATAAATTGGAATAAAATGATCTAAAAAATTTCATAACTTAATGTAAAAATTAATAACACTAATAAAAATAATCATGATGAATACTATAAAATTTAATAGTATTTTAAATAAATAAAGAATAGACATAGCTACAATAAAATAAGAAATTAATTGTACTTCTTTAAGAAGCCCATTTAAAGTAAGGTTATAAACCAGTGGTGAGCAAGAAAAAAAATGATTAAAAAATTTCACTACTTATATATTCCAAATTAAATAATAGAAAGAAAAATTTAAATACTATACATAGTAATTTTTAAACAAGCCTCTTTGAAAGTAAAGCTATAATTATCCTTTCATTTCAACTAGAGTCAACACATTTATTTTTGAAGTCATTACTTGATGAATATAACAAGGTTTTTTTAAATTTAACTACCCAGTAACCTGAAAAATCTAGGACAATATTTGAAGTAATCTGATAATTTAAGTACTTTGACATTATATTCTTACTTCTAAATTGCCAATAAATATTTAATGTACTATAGTTGCTACTCTTATTTTCTAAAAATGTCATGTATGACCATCCATATTTATACAAACTGGTATGTTTATACAGACACACAAAATATTAAAAATTCTCTTTAAAATACTGGTGTTCACTGAATTACAGTAAGCTTTTAAAATTTATGATTAATAAATATAGTTTTACTTAATAACAATATCCCCTAACCATTACAAATAGAGTTAATTTTAAAAGATTTAAATTTTATAAATTAGTGTAATTAAAACTTTTAATAAATGAAAACAATTCTTCTAAAAATTACCTTTTTTCTTTAACTATTAATGAAAAACAATTTCTTTTCTTTAAATGACAGTGTCCATAATTTATCTTATACATAAAAGTAGGTACCTCCACTAATTTTGAATATTTAAGGTTTAAAATGAATTTTTAATAAGGAAAAGCATTCTTAAAGTTTTCTTTTAAGCTTTAATTGAAGGCTATATGAATAAATTTACTATTTCCATTAAGCAAAATACTCTGATGTATTTTAAATAGAAATTGGAATTTTTTTATTACTTTAATTGAAATCAGCCACTGTTAGAATAGAAGAGACTGTTACATTTAACTATTTCTACAATAAAAGGGTGGGACCTTGATGCCAGTCTAGTAGTACAAATAAGTACATGTGATCAGAGTACCAGGAAAAAAAGCTTGTCAGAGCAGTTGCCATGAAAATACTTGTAGAAAAGACAGAGAGAAGCCACATCACATCGATAGAAAGTGACTGAAGACTGTTTGCTGAGTCAGGATTGAATATATTGCAGATCTTCCTTTGGATTTTGTTGAGAACCTCAAGATGAATAGAAGGAGCATCTGACCAGATATGGCAACAATATTCAATGCACAAATGAATGGTAGATTTATAAATGGACCAAATCAAGTCACTGAGAAAAATGAAAAGTATTCTATTATTCTAAAAGACGGTAAAAGAGACAGTGTCCAGAGAGAGAATGAAACCTGCATATGTACATCAAAACAAGTACCAAAACAACAACCTTCAGTAACCTAATTCCCAAACAATACTACACTACAAAATCCTCAACCAATGATCTCCAACTAATAAGAACTCTTACTAGAGATTCACAACAACAAATTTTTTCTAATAATCGTGTTGCCCCAAGCAAAGCATTTTACTGCCACTGTTGTGCAGGGGGTTACATAAGAGAAATGTTATGAAAAAGAGTGACAGGTTACAGGGAGTGTCAGGAAAAGGGTAAGAGAAGGATGAGAATACTGATAAGAGTGGGGTGGACAGAGAAAGGAGCATGAGAGAGAGGATGCAAGTTAGTGAGACAGGAGATGACTATTGATTTTACATTTGAATTCTTGAAGATTGCAGCTGTCAGGAAAGCAAGTTTTCATGAACTTTGAATGGTCAGAACTTTGTTTCTAATTGAGATACTAAGATAAATTCATTACCACTTTTTATGATTTTTCAAGATCTCTGTACCTTTATTAAAGGCTTTTAGTTATACTGAAAATAATATTTTAGTTATTTGGGTTAACTACTATAGCAGTAGTGGGCAAACTACAATTCATAGGCAGGCCCCATAGTTGGCTTGAGTGCAGAATGAGAAAGAATTTTAAAGGAAAGATTTTTCATGATTTGATTTTTGTCTAATAATTTTCTGTAGTGAAAAATCTTTTCTCTTGAAAGCATCTCTAGTTGTCTTTGCACTTTGCAAAAATAATTCTTCTATCCCTAGTAATGAATTCTCTGTTCTAGGCGATCTTCCTCTTTTCCAAAAGATTCTAGGATATGTGGCATTGGTTTTTATAACTGAGAAAATTTTCCAATGACAATGGAATTGACTCTCCAGACGATTCTTTCATATGCTTGCAACTTTCACTATTGCATTTTATTAGCCATCTTTTTTTCCTTTAATGTTCTCCTTTAATCTATCTCCTAGCACAAATTGATTAAATCTCCCATAATTAATAGTATAATAATTAATTTATTTTGGCTTAACAGATAAATCACTTACTAACTCAACCACATGTTTGACATAGTGTATTTAAAAAAAAAAAAACTTTCCCATCTTTGTTACTTGTTCATTACTTTAAGTGAAAAATAACTTAAAGAAAATCCTGTAACCGTTTCACAAGAACACACGATAACTTTTCAGACTTGCTAAATGATACATATATATCATTCAATTTATTTCATCACTGACATAGAAAACAGCTGAGCCTCAAGCCATTTCAAGTCTCTACCCCACTTTACCCTTAATATTAAATATCTCCTATCCATCATGACCTGGCTTTCTATTTGTCCAGTGAGACAAACCCACTGAAAATCCCCCTACTTGTCTGGATATGGTAAAAATTGTGTTATTTTTTTTAGCTTCTATATATAATGATTCCCAACAGAAAAAAATATTTCACTGCCTGACAAAGTGCTAATAAGATAATACCGAAACACAACAGCTCCTGTGTGTTGCAGTAAACTATGTTTTTATTTTAAACTTATAATAAAAATATTACCATATATAATGCTCTACTAAGTAACAAGCATTCTTAATAAAGTAAATCACTATAGTGGGCTGCCAACCCATTATCAGGACTTAAAATTTAATTTCGTTAGCCATCTTTTTTTCCTTTAATGTTCTCCTTCTTCTCAGGACTTTAATAAATTAGACAAAATTTCAGACTCTATAGAAATGGCTCACTTTACATTCATCTGCAAACATTTTCGTGTTTGGTAATTTTAATGCTCATCACATCAAGTGGCTAAAGCACACTAATGTTAATTAAACTTTTAGTTTTCCAATTGCTCAATCTCTCAATCAAATAGCGGATTTCCCTAATAAATTTGCCCAATATTCTTTACTTGTTTTGTTCCTTACCTCCTCTCCTATTGGTTGATATACATATAACTCAATCTATAGCTTTTCATTTCATTTCAAAACAAGATCCCTATAAAGCATGTGGATTTGTTGATATCCTTTCAACAGTGCTTATGAAATATGCTCCTGAATTGGTTCCCGTTTTCTCTAAGCTGTACAATAAATGCCTTCTGGCAAATCATCATCTCCTGTTATTCAAGAACTCTGGCAAACCATCTGATTTTTTATCAACCTATTAGCCTTCTACCACTATTTGGCAAATTACTAGAGGTTCTATTCAGTTCTATATTAGTTAAGCATGTTTACCTTGTAGAGTCTTCTTTCAGAAAGGAAATATGGCTTTTGCTTCTCTAGGTCATCTGTTGATGTGTTAACGATTATTACTGAAAGAGTCCATCAAGAGTCCATTACCATAAGAATGGTAAAGCTCAGGTTATTTCTTTGAATATCTTGAAAGCATTTGATAGGGTTTGGCATATTGGTTTTCTTTACAAGTTGAAAGGTTATGGTATTTTGGGAAAGTTTTTGAACTGATTCAATCTTATCAAATCACAAAATTTGTCTTGAATGGCCGCCCTTCTAAATTCATAATGACTATCCTGATATCATCAGTTCACAACTCAGTTTCTATGCTGAAGATACAACTATTTACTTCCCAGTCAATTTCACTCTTCAAAAATTTAAATGTAATGTCAAGCGTTATCTTCTGTCTTAATTTATCTTATTCTATTGTTCTGTTTTTGTCATTCTGACATTCATTTTAGTGGCTTTATTACCTTGCTTAGATTAAAATGATTAAATAAAAAACAAAATACTTTACTTCCCAGTCAATTTCACTCTTCAAAAATTTAAATGTAATGTCAAGCATTATCTTCTGTCTTAATTTATCTTATTCTATTGTTCTGTTTTGTCATTCTGACATTCATCTTAGTGGCTTTATTACCTTGCTTAGATTAAAATGATTAAATAAAAAACAAAATATTTGAAGTAGTCATGAAGAACTATTATTTGTAGTATTCAGGACATTTGCACAAACATTTCCAAGAAAGTTAGGGTAGATGTGAAAATACTTGGTATTCTTTGGCCCTTGATAAAAGCAGATGTATGAAACACTACTCAATTTTTCGTTTTTTCTAAATTTTCAAATAAATAGTTCAAAATTTGTTACATACTAATGAATGAGAACTGTGTTGAACTTTCAATATTACAAGTTTTTAGTGTTGTTAAATTGAATAAAGATTAAAGTAATTATTTTGTAAAAAAAAAAAAAATGATGTAGAACTGATGTTCCGAATACTACTAAGTGACAAGGAAGAAGAAATACAAGTGATATATCTTCTTCTCTGGGTAGGTGAAATGAGAAAACAAATCTATGAAACCTGGACAAACTTGACACTGAATTTTCAACGCTTAAAAAAATCACTTATCCTGAAATAAACCCAATATTCATATGGTATAAACTACAGGGCAGTAAACAAAGAATGAATTTCAATAGAGCATTTCTAGTGAAAGACTGCAAATATCCTGACTCAGATAGTAGGGTCAGAGACCAACTTGTATTTGGCATCATCTCAGAGAAGGCATGCAAGGAACTATTCAACAAAAGCCGAATATTGACCTTGGATAAGGCTATGCAAATCATCAAAACACACGAGTACAAGTGAAATGAAGTAAACTGTCCCAGATAAACATATGTGCATATATGCACACACCAATTAAAGAGGAAGGTACAACCAGTGACATGACCAGAATGTAAAAAGAAAGCACCACAAGCCATGAACTGACAAAACCTCAGTGTCAGTCAGTTGAGTGCCATACGTGATATATGCTTTGGGTGATCATGTCTCGAAAGAGACTTGACTGACTGGGCAAAAGATTATCCCGCAGTATGGTTGCCATTGCTTTCTGCAGTAGACTGGTTGCCAGCCAAGGCTATAGAACTCAATCTGTCCTATTATTTAACCCATAACTGGAGGGAAGAGATGGATTAATACCTTTCCCAAGAATATTTGTGCATAAGTGAATGCAAGGAATTCAACTGGAATTTGAACTCAGCTCCCCCGATTTGTCGTTCCGAGTCGATATCCACTGCACCACAATGCACATCCCTTACATCGTAATTATTTGCTGAAGTGAATGGTCAAACTGTCCTGTAAGAGGGAAACAGTGCTCAGAGTGCAGGATATACAGGGTGTCCATAAAATCCCAGTACCATTACAAGTATTTATTGCTCAGAAGCCATATGACAAAGTATTGCTGTTTTTTGTAAAAATGTTGTACACATCTTCAAGTCTTCTTTACATTTAAGTTTTCATGTTTTATTTGCATTAATTATTAATGGAGCTTTTAAGCTTTTGTAACATTTTTTTTACAGGTATAAATTGGCTTGAATTGAAAGACAATGACACCAAAGAAGAACGCTCAATGTTTAGGGGTGTGTCAAGAATCATGTCTACAAGACTCCTGTTCATGATCTGGCTGCACTTCATAGGCGCCTTGTTGAAGTTGCTCAAAAAGTTGACGTTGAGATGCTGTGGCACGTATGGAGGCAGATAGAATATCATCTTGACATTGTGAGGAGGGTAACTAGAGTAGCACATGTGGAATGTAGTCACTTAAAGCTGTGGATGTAAACTTGAGAAGATGTACAACATTTTACAAAAATCTGCAATACTCTATGTCACATTGCTTCTGAGCAATAAATACTTGTAATGGTACTAGGACTTTATGGACAACCTGTATAATCACTTAAATACATGTAAATCTATGCAAAAACTAAAAATCCAAGAAGGGAGCAATATCAAAAAAAAATTATGACAGTGAAAGCTCAAGCAACCAGCTCACTGTGCATCACCAGTTAAAAAATGTAACCAAAGATGACAAAGCATTCTGTACCGTACACATAAAAATGGGGTCTGGAAATAAAAACAGTAAAATTCAAAATTGACCCTGGCTTCCAGACAAATATACTACCAAAATATGTATATGATGCACTCCACTTGAGCAACAAAACACAGATAAACCCCACTAATGTGAGGCTGTCAATGTACAGAGGTCCAGCAGAAGGATGCTGTTTATTAATATGGGATGACAAAATACCTTTCTCAATGTAAATTAGCAGTTTATCAAAACTGACTAGTCTGCTGTACTAAGCTGGACTCTGAGCTGATCAAATTAATATATGAATGCCAATTATTTACTCAGCACATTTTTGTGTTGGGTGGGTACCGAAATCATCTTTCGGTTGCTTCTCTGTACTTGAAGACAGGGTGCGGTTCATTTGTAGCTCCATCTGCAAGGAGAGAACTGCTTCTGAGAAAAATTACACTGAATAGATGCCCAGTCCCGGGAAACAATGTTTTGCACCAACCCATTACAGGAGAGGGGTGGACCAGGTGCTCGTCACCAGGGCCAGCTTAACTGGCGGTTGAGGGGACTGGGGAATTTTTGTTCCGGTGCCTGTCTGTATGTGGTTGGGTCCCCACCTTAAAAAAGACCTTGTATCACATCCGGCTCCAGTGGGGGAGTAGGATAAATATCATATATGAATACCAATCTAAACCCACACCACACACTAGGGCCATGTCCTGACCCAACCAGTTTCTTACCCTCTAAGAAAGCCTAACTAAAACTAAGATACTGTCAGAGACTCTTTGAGAGGATAAAACAATTCCAAGAAAAGCGCTGAATCCATGTTGATCAAAAAGGTAACCCCTGTTGTACAGTTCCCTCATCCTTATTAGAAGTTTTTAGAATAACTGACATGAATGGAGGCAGAAGTCATAATAAAGAAAGTCACAAGACCCACATATTAAGTGAATTCCCTGTTACTTGTAGAAATTGAGGATGGCAATCTTTTCTGGCTCTGTGAGACCTGAACAGAGCTATTCAAAGACATCACTCCAAGAGAACTCTCGAAGATATCTTCCCTGAACTAATCAACATAATACTTAACTATACTAAATATACAGTGTGAATGTTAGACTATAACATGAACCAGTGAGCCCTTCATACCTCACAACATGTAATACTTCATTTGAGAGGTACAGGTATGGCTGATTGCCATTTAAGTTAAAGTCCAGAGGAAAATAAAAGAATGTTTTGAAAACACCCAAGACATTGTTACTCTGGTAGACAACATCCTCCTTATTATAATAAAGACTGTTGTGCATTCAGAACAAGTGGAGATCTATATAATCAATGTTTTAAAGCAGAGTCAAAACTTGGTTTGCAACTGGTACGTGATCATCCCTTTGCAGATGATTCTGCTTTATTAGTACAGTCTACAGTCTAGAAAACATTCAAGCTATGCTTGATAAATTCTCTGCAACAGCGAAAGAATTTGGACATAAAGAAAACTGAGCTAATGTGCAAGTCAATACCAGGAAATTCATCTCTCACAAGTTTTTCTGCCTTCATTGATGGTACATCATTAAAAACTATTGAGGCATTTACAAATCTTGAATCAAAAGTCTCTTCTGATGGAAAAATGGGCAGAGAGATCCAATCTAGAATAGCCAAAGCCAGCACAGCATTTGGTAATCTTAAACATAGATTATGGAACACTAAAGACGTGTCTCTCACAGTAACAAAATCACAGTAACAAAATCACAGTAACAAAATCCAATGGAGAATCTGTAATGTAATAGCTCCTGATTTGGCAGCTCAGATGCAGTCACTTTCTCACCGGCGCATTGTGGCTTCCTTGTGTCTCTTCTACAAATACTTTCACGACTTCTACTCCGATGATCTTAGCTCACTGGTGCCCCCAGTATATACAAAGTCACTTGAGCCACAAGATTAGCAACTAGGTCCCACCCTTTTATGGTGAAACCAATAAATTGTTAATGCAAATTCTACTTTTCTCGCACTTCCTGCTGTGGAATTCCCTTCCATTTACTTGCTTTCCCGACAGCTACAATCTCCAAGAATTTAAATGTAAAGTCAATAGTCATCTATCTCACTAACCTGCATCCTTTCTCTCATGCTTCCTTCTCCATCCATTCCACTCTCGTCAGTATTCTCATCCTTCTCTTACCCACTTCCTGACACCCCCTATAATCTGTCACTTTCCTCCTATGTAACCCCATGCAAAACAGTGGCAGTAAAATGCCTTGCTTGGGGTGTTATGATTATAAAAAAAAAAAAGTAAAAATGAATGTATCCAGATTAGTTGTTCTCTCAGACTTTCTTTATGGTAGTGAAACTTGGACCCTATACCACAAACATATAAACCAATTTGATGCTTTTCACATTCGCTTTCTTTGTGCCATTTGTGGTATAAAATGGGATGACAAGTGCAATACTAAAGAAATGTAGCAACATCGCAGGCATAGAAACCATTCTAGCAAAGATACCATTTAGGTGGGCCGATCATGTGAGAATGGATGAGCATAGGCTTCCAAAAAAGGTGCTGTATGGACAACTACCAAACTCCAAGTGTTCAGTTGGACTTCCACTCTTATGCTACAAAGACAAATCAAAGGACAACTTGAAATGTCTGCAAACCTGAGAAGTCCAAGTATCAAACCAAAGGAGTGGCATAAGTCATGTCACATTAAGTTGAAGGCTTTTGAAGACAGTAGACTGAAGCATAGTGATCAGCTTCATCAAGCTCTGAAGCAAAGATACCATTTATATCTTGCTTCAACAATTTTTATCTATCAGTTAGGCTTTGTCACCCACAGCAAGGCTCAAGAAAGCACAAATGAAATGTCCTCCTCTTACCAGACTTTCTTCACAATTGCACAAAACAAGGATGCATAAGTGTAAAACAAAGGGTACCATCCACTGCTGACCCTCATTTATCATAAGATAATCCACGATATATATATATATATATATATATATATTGTGTGTATTTTGGCAGCATTTTTTCATTAATACAGGTTTCATTGAATAATATAGACAAGTTCTGTCTATTTTGTGTAAGATCCGTTCGTATGATCTAATTAGCTTGATAGTGTTGTCATGGAAGGACAACAAGAAATTGCAATAATTGTTGATTTTTTTATCAGGTCTGAGCTTTCGGCTTACATAAGCCATTATCAAAGGATGAACATTTAATGTTCAGTAAACATAGAACATTTAAATTATTATTAACAGAGTGGAGTTATACAGAGAAAATTAGACAGGTTCATTTTTTGTGTCACACATGGCTGTAGGCCAAGAAGGAATGGTGGTAGTGGGTTTTTGGTCAATTGAGTGTATAGTGGCATGAGGGATTGGTCTGGGAACTGCTGCTACTATGGTGTAGGGGGTAAGTATAATAACTATGACCTCTCCCGTCGATTATAGGCATTGAAGTATGTTAGTAGAGGTGTTGAAATTTATTTTATTTAGGCTAGGTTTAAACTGTTTGATGTAGATAGCTTCTAGAATTTTAAGTTTTCGTTTATTATTTTCTTGTCTAAGTATGTGCGTATTTTCAACAAGTGCTTTCCTAAGAAGTGTGTGTTGATAGCCGTGGTGTTTTAAATGTCGGAATATGTTAGAATTTTCATTTAAGTGCAATGTAAGTCTCCGCGAAAGCGAGTTAGTAGTAGTATGTCCAATGTAGGTATTATTTAGTTTGTTAGAGATACATTCTCGAAAGGGGCATTTAAATTTATACACTACATTGTTTTTTTGCAAATTGCTAATGGTGGGGGAGGAGTCGCTGCGGACGACTGAGTTGGATGTTGTGGATTTAGCGTAATATATGATAAATTTAATTCTTTTGTTGGGGTCTGTCGGAGAGATATTAGTGTTTATGAGTTTTTTTAGGATATTTTCATCTAGTTGGTAGTTGGTGTGCATTTGGCTACGATATAAGAGAGTGATATGTTTGGGGTTGGTTGGGCTATTACCATGTGTTGTTTTTTTCGTGTTCAGGTTTGTAAGGAAATGTCGTATTTGTTCATCAACTATGTAGTTAGGAAAATTATTGTTGATGAGTGTCTGTTTTATGTTTTTTAGTTCACCGTGGAAGATGTGTTTTGTAGACGAGTTGGTTTTTGCACGATGTAGTAGATTTTTTATGATTGCTAATTTGTAATAGTGGGGGCATATATATATATATATATATATATATATATATATATATATGTATACACACACACACACACACACACTCTGAATAAGGAATCAACACCAAGCTACTCGGGTTTCAACTGCTAGGTATTATCAGGCACGAGAACCTTTTGCCTGACGATACCTAACAGTTGGAACCTGAGTAGCTTGGTGTTGAATATATTTTCGCTCTGCTTTCTTCTGATTATATTGAGCACTATTTTATTGTTTCATGCCTTCAAAAGACATTGTTTACTGTTTTCCATTGCATTTTTGTATCAACTATTAGACAAGAACACACATTTTGCATGGAAGGACCATCAAGAAAATGTCTGAAAGACAAGCTATACTGACCTCAAACCTCTTAAATATTTTGAATATTCTAAATGTCTTAGGTGATGCACTTCTATAAGAGGGCAAGCTGATAGTCTGAAATTAAAGTACCTCATGCAAAATGAAAAGAATGATGCATAGGTCAAGAACGAACTATTTACCATTCTATGAGATTCCACCACTACATTTACAGCCACTTCATCACTGTAGAATCCAGCCACAAGCCGTTAAAGCTGATATTAGTCCCTTCTTGTTTATAAAAGACGTTGCTTCAATTAGTCAACTATGATATGAACCTCATACACATCCCAGCAAATAAGATACCTCTGATTGATTTTCTCATATGGAAGCACCTACCAGACACATATTGAGAATAAAGAAACAGATGCCCATGTCCACAACATACTTAAGCAGGTTCCAGTCACCAATTGTAAAACAGAGGAGATCAGAACTGCTATCAGACAGGAACCAGAACTCCGGCCACTCGTCCAAAAGCAGAAAAAATCATGCCACACTTAAGTTATAAAATACTGGAATTACTGCGATGAACTAAACATATGAGGAGGGCTTAATACTCAAAGAGGTCACAATCCCTAGGTCGTGTCAGATACAAATGTTGAAGTGTCCACATGTTTCACATCCTAACATCGAGAGAATCTGGTAAAGAGCTTACACTACTCTATTTTGGCCCAGGGTCTTGGCTGAAATATGCACGTTCATGTCAAGCAACCCTGAATGCATGATGCTGCAAAATTCTAACTCAAGAGAACCTCAACAAGCACACCTGGTACCTGTCCCTGGCAATCAGTAGCCACAGAACCTATTCAAGTAGAATGAAAAAAATAGATGCCATCTTAGGACTAGTGAAAGCTTTGACCTAGATATGTCTCCATCCTAACCAATCACTCGCAAACTTGGGGTACTATCCCAAGACAGTATCAAACACCCAGACTCCCTTAACCACCATCATGCCTAATGTGGATGAAGAAGAAATCCTTCACAAATCCCATTACCACAACACTTACATAATGAGAAGTGGGCAGATATGCAGACCCAAACAAATTGACATTTAAAACCCAACTCCATAGTCAGTCAGTTAAGTGCCATACGTGATACACACTTGGGTGATCATGTTTCAAAAGAGACATGACTAACTGGGCAGAAAATTATCCCACAGTAGGTTGCCATTATTTTCTGTGGTAGAATGGTTACCAGCCAAGACTATAGAACCCTATTCTGCCCTGTTATTTAACCCATAACTGGGGGAAGAGATGGATTAATACCTTTCCTAAGGGTATTTGCGCGTTAGTGAATACAAGGAATTCAACTGGAATTCAAACTCGGCTAACCAATTTCTTATTCTGAGCCAATATCCACTACCCCACAATGCACAACCCCACAAACAATCCTAAATTAATCAAATCATAGGTCAGGTATATATTTTCATTTCATAGCCTAACCTTAAACAGGCACCCCTCTCATTTCAAACAATGAATATACAACATATTTACCCAAGTTATAGCAAATGCTGTTAATCTAATTGAGAAAGGATCATATCATAGATAACTTAATATGAGTTGTCTCCCTTTGACCAGCCTCGTTCTGGCACATGGAAGATACATAAGATTATAAAGCATCTTTATTAAATGTTGGAGTCATCTTGCTAATTCAGAATCAGCTTCATTTGGTATTTGAGATGCAATACATATATTTCATAGAGTTATTTAATTTTATTTTTTAATAATCATTTTGCCCCAATCAAGGCAGTACTGCCAGTGGTGTGCAGAGGGCTACATGAGAGGAGCATGAAAAGTAAGAGGAACAAGTTACAGGGAGTGTCAGAGAATGGATAAGAGAAGGATGGGAATACTGCGTTAGAGCAAAAAGGAAGAACAACACAATACAGGAGGTGTCAGGGAAAGGATAAGAGAAAAATGAGTCAAGGAGTGAAGGAGATAAGAGATGGCAATTGACATTGCACTTAAACTCTTGGAGATTGTAACTATCAGGGAAGCAAGTATATGGAAGGGAGGTTCACAGGAAGGAAGAGCAAGAAACTGATAGAATAGAAGTGGCTATTATATTTGACAGTAAAAGGGTGGGAACTAGTTGTCAGTCTAATATCTCAAGTAAATTTGTGTAAAGAGGGAACCAGGGAGCTAAGCTCATTGAAGCAAAAGACATGTAGACAAGCTAGAAAGAAGCCACATCCTGTCAGTAAGAAAGTGACTGGCGTCTTGATGCCAGAGTGGGATTGATTACATTGCAGATTCTCCTTTGAATTTTGTCAAGAACCTCAAGATAAATAGCAGGGACACCTGACCAGATATGACGGTAAATTTTTGTTTTATCCCCCAGAGACCTTTACCCAATCAAATCTTTCCTAAACTTCCTTAATTACGTGCAAATGTATTTGCTGAAATCAAATCGATACTTGTTTATTGAAGAAACCTACCATTTTTCCTGTTATCGACCACAAAAAAGTCGGACTACCACCATTTTCATATCTGATTCACCTCTGAATGACTTGGGGCATAGGATACTTTTTATGGCCCATTTACTTCCTTTGAGCAATTAGTCCGTGATTTGGTTCGGAACTCAATTTCCACGCATGAATAGCAAAAAGGAAGTAAATTGGTAAAAAAATTGCCAAACTACGCGTGAAGTCATTCAGCAGTGAATAACATGTTTTGAACCGTGGTTATGGGGTGAGATAAACATCGAAAAGAAGTTCGATATTTTTCTGGTTATAAAATTGAAAAAAAGGTAGGTTTCGTCAATAAACAATTATCAATTTGAGTTCAGCATTTATTTTTGCACAGAAATAAGGATGTTTTGTAAAGATTTGAAGGGGTAAAGGCCTTTGGGGAACAAAACAAAAATTTACTGATACGACAACAGTATTCAATACACAGATGGATGGTGCGCTTGTATATGTGCAAGATGGGTTCTGACGAGAAAAACTTCCTGAACCAACACAGTGATCAAACCTTCCTAGCAATAGATTTAGCTATTGATTCAATGTAGTTATTCAACTTGAGGTCGGCTTGGAGAATGAGGCCAAGAAGGCAAAGTGTATTGGTTTCAGGGAGACTAGTGTGATCCATGTTAATAGGGGGTAAGAGAGATTGTCTATGGTAGTTAAAAGATAGCAGCTTTGTTTTGGAAGCATTAAAATTTACAAGCTATTTCTTACCTCAGTTCATCATAAGTTGGAGGTCCTTTTTAAGATCAGCAGTAAAGTTTGCTTTGTCAGCCTTTGTAGATTTCTTATTGAGGTGGGAGTAAACGATGGTGTTGTCAGCATAGATACCTACTTGTAATTTAATTACATCATGAGATTGTTGATGAAGATTAGAAAAAGTGTAGGACCTACAATAGAGCCTTGAGGTGCACCTGCATATGTATGATAGTATTTGGAAGTATGCACGTTCAGTGCAACCTTCATTATGCAATTTGATAGGAATGATTGGATTGAATTGAACAAACATCCAGTTATACCATAGCCCTGTAACTTGTGCAGAGGGCCAGCATGCCAAACTCTGTCAAATGTTTTGGAGATATCCAGGGCAACAGTTTGAGCTTCGATGTTCTTATCAAGAACTTGGTATATGTATTCGATGATGGTTGTTAGTATATCGGTGGTAAACCTGGGGAAGTGCAAGTCATACTGTTTGGTAGAAGCTTATAATAAAATGGTTACTGAGACATTAAGGTTATAGAGCTCAAAAATTCTCTCACTGATGTCCCCAAGGACACACTGATAAAAGTATTGGCTGATATAATCCAAAAAAGTGATTTGACTCAGTTCAATACCTGGCCACAGGGAAGGTGAACAAAATTTGAGTTACTGATGAGAATTAACTGAAAACTGAGATATCCAGAAAAAGCATCACACGTGGAACAAGAACAATCTATCCATGTTGACAAAATAAAGGGTTCTATTTGAAATTCTAATGTATATTACCTGAAGAAGGTCATATGCATTGCAATTTTCAGACAATGGTCTAAACATTGTAAATATGACAATAAAGTTGAAGACAATAATCCAAATAATGTAAAATAGTTACAATAATTTATTTCAGAAATATAGACAGAAAGGTTTAGTTAAATAATGATAATGTCTTAGTTTTATTACATTTTTTTATTTTACAATTCAGAGCAGATTTTCGTTAACTAAGGGTCCTGTTTTAAAAATTGAGGATTTAAAAATTCTGCAAGTTCTGGATGTAAAAAATATACTATATTGCAGATAAAATTTTTGTTACTTGAAATTTCATAAAATTAAATAAGTGAAGGAGAGTAATTGATGTAAAAAAAAAAATAAATAAATAAAAAGGCGCCATTTGGTAAAGAGACTTGAAATAGGCTTGGGGTCGTTCACATAGTTCGCTCGTATGTGCACATGTTGGGGGGGGGGGGTCAGCAAAAAGCGTATGTTTGCGTAAATTGTGCCGATTTAAAAATTTGATAAGTGAAAAAAAAATTCACTTGCAGAAGTAAAGAACGTTTGTTTCAAGCTTAGTAAATTTATTTGATTGTTGACGCTGTTCTAAATTCTTGTTTTGAAATAAACCAAAAACCAGTCCGGGAGACAACATCTGCAACTCGAGATATGAACTCTAGAAAAAAAAGAGGAAGGCGTTATAGAATTTGAAAAGAAATTTATCTGCGAAACAGACAGACTCCGCTCACAGGCACACTAATAAAAATTATTTAAGTTTTTAAAAGACAATGGAATGAAACAGTGCAGTCTGTTTTGACTCAATCAATGGTTTCTGTTTTTATTTCACAAGTGTTGGTTGAAGAAGGCAGACGATTATTTGAAATGGAGGCGAACCTGAAGGAGACTACCACCACCTTTAAATTTGTTGTTTTTCTTTTTTCAGTGCAATCTTATCGATTAAACCCTAAACTTTCCGACTGACAAAGAAAATTTGAAAAAATTTCAATATTTAAACAATTTGTGGGGCGGGGGGCTCAATTTTTCATACAACCCTATAGTAAATCAATCCTGTGCAATTAACTTTTTTGCTTGCGCATATTCAACAACTGAATCCTTTGCAAAATTTTTCAATAATGCCAGTCTTGGAATTTCCAAGGAAGATATCATCTCAAGAACTAAAGAAAACTTGAAAAAGACAAAACCAAGAGTAACAACTCGTCCCCAAAAATAACTAAACAAAGCAACCCCCGAACGCGAGTAATTCCAAAATGGAGGATCGATTTACTATAACGTTGTATGAGAAACTGAGCCCCCACCCTAAAATTGTTTAAATATGGAAATTTTTCCAAACTTTTTTGATAATCGGAAACTTTATGAAATAATTGATAAGACTGCGCTGAAAAAAAGTAAAAAAAAAAAATTTAAAAGGTGGTGGTAGTCTCCTTCAGGTCCGCCGAAATGGATGAAACAAAACACGTTCAGTAGGAACATTATTTGAAAGCCTACATTGACGCCTATCACTCGTTAAAAAAAAAAAAGCAGAACATTAAAGCACAAGAGCCCTGGAACAAAATAAAAAAAAAAAACGTAGGGTAGTGAAAAAAAATCGAATGACGAATTGTTTCGGTTCATAAAGCAAGGGCTTCGCTTAAGTTAAGAGCCAAAATTTTCAAATAGAGAGAGGGTGAACACAAAAAGTATGTACGCATAAGAGAAGGGAGTCCGTTAAAAAAAGTACGCATGTGTACAAGTGGGGGGGGGGGGGTCCAAAATATTCGAAATTAGTGCGTACGTACAATGTGTTGTGTATGACCCCCTTATTCTCCGCCACGCTTAATCATTTTTAAACATTTCCTAAAGAATTGTTTTTGTTTTTGTTTTTTAATTTTAATGTTTTTGTTTTTTACTTGACTGAATATTTAAATTTTAATTGTAATTTATTTTTTTTTATCAAAAATTTTAGTTACATATTTGTATTTATTTATTATTTTAAAATTTAATTAATAACTGATTCATTTTTTTTCATAGAGAGGTCACGTGACCGCCTGTCGTTTGTTGTCACAAAAAATTACTATTGAAAACAAACACATCCTCAAATAGTCAACTGAATTCGACCTTTTTTTCGATTAAAGTCAATTCAGAACAGTAACACGAACGAAGTTAGTCCGGGGGTTAATTCACGAATACAAATATCAATTAAACTCAAAAAGCACTCAGTTTGGTTGGCATAAATGATGATAGAACCATCTTCATCATTGTTTGATGTACATTTTTGACAAAAACTTAGAAAAGAAGAACACCTTCAAATTGTTAAATTATGTTTCAGGTTAAAAACAAAAATCCAATCCAAGTATTGTTGCGAATTCGATAGAAAAAGGGACAGAAGAAACAGTGCTAACAACATTGTTCTGTGTCTTTTTCATGTAATTTTTTTTAACTTGTGACTTTCTTTTATCTTGATTCACAAAAAAGCGGTTTCTCTTCCTACAAATATGTAAATCAAAAGAGAAAAGTGAAATGTTATACTTACTCCTTTCTGTTTATTTGGCAGACGATAACTCACGGAGTTGGCTTGTGGGGTCCCGGAGTGGAAAACAGTACGAGTTCAAATATTTGTTAGAGATGACTGTATTTGGCAGTTTTTGGTATGTTAGTGACTGTCACTGTGTTAAAAGACCTGCTGAAATTTTTTTCGCCACAGAACTAAATGAAGTTAGTTAAAGATAATATCAAAAATGATGTATTAGTTAAATTTCCTTCTAAAGATTTCAAGCAGAAAATGATGCAGAAGAGCGAAAGACAAGGGAGATAAATAGATAAAATTAAGCAGACAAAAGAATTATTAGCATTAAAAGATTTTAAAACTTGTAATATTTGATAACCCTGAAAAGGGTTGTATTTAGTTTTCACGAAGAAAAAGAAGAAAAAAAACAGTGTATCAAAAAGAACATTTTAATTTAAAATAATCCCTTCACTCATTTGGCAGTGTTTGTTTCTTTTTTACAACTTGTACAAGAAATAAATACAATGCGACCTTTACCTGTAGTTTTAAACCCCAAAACAAAAACATAATGTATTGTCTTTTTCAATAGGTTCCTATCTTTCATTATTGATTGAATAAGCGGGAGCCATACGACAATAAAATATCCGTAGAAATTCTATCACTTTGTTTGTTATTTGTGCTTTACAACTTAAACAAAATAAATATAATATTGCAATAACAATTATGAATTCTGGTCGTTAATTTATGGAGGTACAAATTGAAAGTGACAACTACTTCCCATTTCACTGAAATAACTTTCTTTCTTCTCACTGAAACCAAGTAGTGTCTTTGATAAGTCTTTTTTGTCTTTCTATGCGATCAAAATGGAATTGTATATTATTTACTAGGAGACATTAAATATTTAAAAAATACTTCTAAGATTTGTTGGGGTTAGTTTAATTTCTATGTGTAAATTAAACGATCATGTTTTTCAGAGTTTCTTCCCCTTAAAGGGAAAAAATTGTACATTTATGCCACTTGTGATTAGCATACACTTATCTTATCTCGCATCTATCAAATCTGTTAACACATACGGTGGAAAGGTCAGAAAGTTGAACTCTGTGTTTAAGATATAGTTTTATTCTAAATTTCATGCTACAAGTAATACTTGTGTAAATCAGATTAATTTAACATTAAATTTGCTAATTTTTCAAAAATAATCACAGTTGTATATCTTATTTTTGCAAGATCTTTCAAAACCAAGAATTAACGATTTTGTACTGTCAAATATATAGATTAAAAAATCTAAAATAAAATTTTGTGCATGTGGAGTTGTATCAGTGTAAACATGAATTTAGTTTTAAATAGATACTTCCCCTCATTTTCAATATCTTAATTTTCAAGTGAATTTTTAAAAATAAAAAAAGTTTTCTTGAAACTTATTTTAGTTTTAACTTAAAGCTAAATGATTAAATTTACTATCTCCAGTAAGCAAAATATTCTGGTGTATTTCAAACAGAAATTATATTTATTGGAATCTAAAATTTTCTAATTTTTTTTTAATCTTTCAACTTTTCTGTCCATTTTTAAGTGATCAACACATTTATAAACAAAACTTTGTGACTTAATGTTCTCAACATAAAGTGGCCAGCTATAATGTTGCAACCAGTTTTGCAGCATTATAGTTCTTTCTTTATTAAAGATTCCTCTTCCTTTTCCAAATTTATTTGGAACTGTGATGCCACTGATGGATTTATGTGTTTATTTGACATCTGCAGCCTCTTCACTTGTGTTTCTTTGTTGGAGACTATCGATATTTGCAGTGATATGCTATATCGCAGTAATTTGACTTCTCTGACTATACCTGAAAATGTTTTTGTTGAACTCATGAAATTTGCCACCATGTCTGTCGATTTTAGTTTTGATAATATTATGTATCGTCAGATTGATGGTGTAGTGATGGGTTCTCCTTTGGGTCCTGTATTGGCAAATAATTTCGTGAGATATTATGAGGAGAGCCTACTTTTAGTCTTAGAGTCTATATCTCTTTCTTTTTTTTCATAGTGTCTCGATAAGTATTTTTGTCTTTGCACACAATCAAAATGGAATAGTCCATTATTTACAAAGTATTGGCAGGATGTAATGGTCATGCAAACTAAAGAAAGGAGGGATGGGTACAATTAGGATCATTTTATAAAGATATTTGAAAAGAAATATTTGTATTCAAAAAAATTTGTGGAATCCACCTGGCAAGTTTTAATAAAAAAGCAGATACAACAATTTACCCCTCATATAACATGTGAGTGAAGAAAAAAGTTCCAGCAACAATTTTTTAATTGCGTGTAATGATATTAAAAGATCTGAGCAAACTAAATGCCAAAAGGATTAGCCGGCTAATTTTAAAAATAATCCTCGCTGAATGGTTAATTAATCGTAAGCAGATAAGAACATGTAAAATACATAATTGCATGCAAAATTTCAACAAGTGTATGTGATCTACTTTTGCCAGTATTTAAAGGAAGAAACCCAGCAAGAATTTCAGTTCGGCCAGAAAGCAGACACCCATACAAGCAGCTATGTTGTAGACACAAGCACAATCGCCCACTTCATTCGCCAACCCGAATCCTCAAGTGAAAAATTTACTTTTCAACTTTATTTCACTCAGTCAGTCAGCTAAGTGCTATACGTGATACACGCATTGGGAGATCATGTCTCGAAAGAGACCTGACTGACTGGGCTGAAAATTATCCTGCAGTAGGTTGCCATTGCTTTCTGCAGTAGACAGGTTGCCAGCCAAGGCTATAGAACCCAATCTGTTCTATTATTTAACCCATAACTGGAGG